>JAHTLZ010003326.1:393009-435174 GCA_023846285.1 Phrynocephalus versicolor
TTTGTCACCTGGGATGGACTTTTCCTCCAGGAATCTGTCCAATCCCCTTTTGAAGGCATCCAGGCCAGATGCCATCACCACATCCTGTGGCAGGGAGTTCCATAGACTAACAACGCGCTGGGTGAAAAAATATTTTCTTTTGTCTGTTCTTACTCTCCCAGCCCTCAATTTGAGTGGATGTCCCCTAGTTCTGGTGGATCACCGGTGGGTGACACCAGGACCCAAATGAGGGGAGCCTGACCAGCCGGTGGATAGGCATGCTGGGAAGATCTCTTGCAAAAGCCCCACTTTCTGGGAGTTTCTGTGGAAGAAATTCCCACTGGGTGACGTCCCCTTTCAGGGGGAAATGTACAGGAGCGCAGGATGGAGTCCAGGGACCCTTCTAATTAACATTTGGACCGGTGGAGAGTGGATACCTGTTATCCCACCCATCCTTCCCTTCACAGGACAAGGTTCTGGCTGCATCTAGTCCATGGGACAGCTGCCTAGATGCCCTAAACAGATCCAATCTCGCCTGATTTTGGAAGCTAAGCAGGGTTGGCCCTGGTTAGTACTTGGATGGGCGACCACCAGGGAATACCAGGTGCTGTAGGTGCCTGGAGCAGGAACTGGCAAACCATTCCAGTATTCCTGCCAAGAAAACTCCATGGACATGGGGTCACAAAGAGTCAGTGACAACTGCAATGGCACAACACACACACAGTCCATGGGACAGCTTCGTAAGATTCCTCTCTGCCCCTCTTTCGTTTCTTTAATTCTCTTTTCTTTTCTTTTCTTTTGCATGAAAACTTGCAGGATCCCACCAGCCGATGGGGTAGAGCCATCTTAATGAAACTAGTAATGGAGAACTTAGCAAAGAAGGGTTATTTTTTCGGGCTCCCAAATTTGCGCAGCAGGGTAGGGGCTCCCCGCAGGCAGTGCCCGAGTATGAGATGGTATAGCTGGGCCGTCACTAGGCTCTGTTCCCCCCTTGAACAGCAAATTCCCAAACCTGGCAGAAAAGCCCTTTAAAGGATAGCTGCAAGCAAAAAAGAATAATAAAATAAAATAATAAACAAGCAAACAAATGGGAGAGAGCCTCCATGTGTGGAAGTGGTCTGGGTCTCTTTGAGGGCCAGGATAGCTCAAGAGTTAGGGTCTCTGGCTACAGAGCCAGAGGTTGGCAGTTCGATTCCCCACTGGGTCACTTGAGAGAAGAGCCAGCCTGGGTAGCCTTGTGGGCAAGTGGCACAATCCCAGGGCAACCCCAGAATAAGAGATGGGGAAACCACCTCTGAGTATTCTCTACTAGGAGAACGCTGAAAAGGGTGGTCGTAAGAAAGAATTGACTTGTGAAATCATTCTTATTATTTTTATTGAAGTCTGCGGTGGGTTATTAATTAAGAAAGCCAACTGCAACGAGAGGTGAACCAAATTTAGCCAACAGACCTGGGGTAGAGCTGCAAGCATCAACAGCTTTGTCCTTTTACCTTGCTCATCTTTAATTACAGTAGGACCTCCCTCTCTGCAGGATAAGTACCCACTCATTCATTTATGCACAGCCTGGAAATAAAATTAAAAAAACAAAACACCAGAAATGCACGTTGAATTTCCAGGGTGTATTTATCAGAACTGGCCACTAGGTGGAGACAAAGACTATGCAATGCACCACATTCCATGCACCCAGGTTTTTCAGCCTCTGCCTTAGAAACTATCCCAGTGGTTAACAAGCTCCTCCTGTCTTGATTTAAACACTCTTGAATCAACCTTTAAGCTCCAATCAATGGGCCTTCTCAGTAAACCAAATTAAATGCTTGAACTTTGGGAGAATCGGGCGGGATAAAAAGTGGCCTCAAAAAGAAAAGCCATGGAGAAGCCCCATGGCAGCATGACCAGGAAAAGTAACAGGGGATGGTTTTAAGCAAAGGCACAACTTGGCAGGAAGCCCTTGCCTAGTGCCAGAAGGTTTCCTGTAGTGGCAAAAGGTGGGTGCCACCACCTTAAAGACCATCCCCTCAAGTTGGTGTTAACTCCTGACAAGTAATGTTGTGAGAAGTTACAGCTGGACAGTAAAAATAAGGTGGCAAGTAGTTTAAAAAATACGATCTGAGTGCAATGAGTTACTTTTGCAAGTTACTTTTAAGGGCATTTATAGGCATTTGTTGGAGGTGGTTGGTTAGGCCAAGGTTTTATCAATCCTAAGTGTCAAGGGGAGTTTTCTTAAAGTTGTCTGTTGCACTTTGGAAACCTTTGCAATGTGCAATATCAGAATTGGCCACTAAAGGGCACCATGGAATACCCCCCATTGCTGACAGAGCAATCTAATAATAAAGTGCAACACAAGCACTGTTAATTTTAGTCATCCTGGCTCCCATGAAGTAATACAATGACTTCCCTTTTGCAAAAAAAAAAAAAGAAGAAAAAAAAACCATCCAGGTTTTGCCAGGCACCACGTTTTTGAACCTCCAGCGTTGAAGAGACAAAGATCAGGAGATCCCGTGATTATCAAAATGGGCAGGAGCTGAACTGAATGAGGAGGGGCTGTATATCATAAAATCACAGGAGAGTTGGAAAGGATTTAAAAGGCCACCAACCTTCTGTTCAGTGCCAGAATCCAAATCAAAGCAGATCTGACATGGGGGTGTCCAATTTTCTCTTGAATGCCTCCCGTGTTGGAGCACTCATCGCCTACAAAGGTCATTGGTTCCACGGTTGTACTGCTCTAACAGTTAGGAAGTTTTTTTCCTGGTAGGCAGCCTAAATCTGTCTTCTTGTAGCCTGAACCCACTGTGTGTTATGCACCCTGGGTTCATCGAGAAGAGACCCTGCCCCTCCTGTGTAGGAGACCACCTTTCAAGTCTTTGAAGAGAGCTATCTTATCCCGGTTCTTCTGTTTGCAAGGTTCAGTGTGCCAAGTTCATTCTCTGTTTCCTCCTCAGGGAGTGATGGTGAACCTTTTAGAGACCGAGTGCCCAAACTGCGATTCAAAACCCACTAATTATTCGCAAAGTGCCAATACAGCAGTTTAACCTGAATCCAGGTGACAGTGAAGGGGCAATGTCAGGTGTCCACAGAAAGGGCACTTGAGTGCCACAGGTTCGCCAGCACTGTACTAGGGCTTGGTTTCCAGCCCCCTGATCATCCTGGTTGCCCTCCTCTCAACGTGCTCCAGTTGGTCAGCCGCATCCTTCTGCAACTGTGGGATCCACAGCTTCCAACCTCAGTTTCCAGCTAAGGCTGGGAGACAACCCTGCCTGAAGCTCTGGGGACCACCACCACCTCCCACCGGCCTTTCCCATTCTCATGCCCTCCGGGGTGTGGAACTACAGTTCCCATCCATGTCGAGGTTCCTCTTGCCTGGGGCCACAGTGGGACCTGACAGAGCTTCTGGAAGTTACCCTTGATCACACGGGGACCAATTTCACGAGGCATCCAACACGGCGACACCTTCTGAATGCGGCCCCCTGTCCACTCCACCCTGATGTTGTCCCCCCCCTTTTCCTTCATCCCCTTTCTTGCAAGGAGAGAATGGGGTGGAAAGGGGGGAAGAATGGGGGAAGGAGGCAGACGGTTACGGTTGGTAGCCCTCTGCCAGAAGGTCTCGTCCTGTACTCTGGAAGGAACACCCATGGACGGGCAAGCCAAGGAACTCACCAGTACCCGTCTGTGCAGTGTCGCGCATGCTGCAGCTACCCTGTGTGTATATGTGTGTGTGTGTGCGTGCATGTGGTATGTCCTTCCGTCTTAGAGGGTGCTCCCATTTTCCCGATGTCTTGAGCAAGGGATGTCCCTGATTAGCGTGCCAATAATAATATATTGTTTTATATCACTTTAACATTATTTTTATTTTACTGTGTTACTAATTGTGGTTTTATTGTATAAATTGCTTGAATGTATTAATTGTTGTAAACCGCCCAGAGTGACCTCGCTGCCAGATGGGCGGTATAAAAACCCAATAAATAAATAAATAAATCTCCCGGCACTTGGCTTCCTAAGCTGTCTAAGGCAGGCTGTCGCAGTGGGACAAGAACGGAACGTTGTCATTGAGGCCGGTGTGCAGGAGAGGTCCTTCGGCAAGGTGAAATTGTGTTGGCGGTGGCGGCAAGCAGCGGGGGGTGGGGGGGAGGTCACACCACAGATCATTCCCCGTGTGTGACAAGGAGGGTGTTGCAAAGAAGTACGTTCCCTGGAAAATCATCCGGGACATCTCCAAACAGTCACGTAGTGCGAGACTGCTTTCGTCCCCACTGGAGGGAAAAGAAGGTTTTTAAATGCTCGTCTTGCTGAATGGTCATCTAATTCCACGGACCCAGTCTTAAATACTTGCATTGGTGTGGCAACTGTTCCCTCTTCTCCCCCCCCCCCGGGGCCCCCTTTTACAGTCAAATTCAACACTACATGTCCACGTTGTTCAAATTAAATCTTCTGGGCAGCTTTTGAAAAGAGGACAAGGCCTGGAAGCTTACATAGTGCCCCCTCTCCCACCGCCAGCCATTCATGTCGTTGTTGTTTTTAGTGATGATCTACTTATTCATAAACATTTCTGAATCTAGCATATTCTGAATGCAGAGACGCAATAATAAAGCATAACACAGGGGAAAGAGAGTTATATGCGAGTCTCTAATGGTTCACATCCATTGTGCCAGTAGTGGCCAAAATTCGGCCCTCCAGATGTTTTGGGCAACTCCCAGAATTCCAAGCCTGTATTGCCAATGACAAAGGACTGTAAGAGTTGTGGTCCAAAACCTCTGGAGGGCCGAAGTTTGGCCACCACTGTTACACTGTTGATGGTTTGTTGATGTTTCATTCATGTTTGGTTCTCTTTTTTTGGGAGGAAAGAAAAGGGCTGATTGTCCTGAAAATGACCTCCCACATGGCATTTTGGCTTCTTCAGGGGACGCATGAACCAGAGGAGCTCAAATTGCCATCGTGGGGTGGTGGTGGTGGAATAAGGACGCCCCTGCTTTGAAAAGGAACGCCGCTTCCCTCTCCGGCTTGCCCCAGCCCATAAAACGTTACAGGTTGTGTTGTGTCTTTTCAAGGTGCAGAAGAGAGCGACTAAAATGATTACTGGGCTGGGGCACCTCCCTTATGAAGAAAGGCTAAAACATTTGGGCCTCTTTAGTCTGGAAAAAAGGCGCCTGAGGGGGGATATGATTGAGACGTACAAAATAATGCAGGGTATGAGTAAAGTAGATAGAGGGAAGCTCTTCTCTCTCTCCCAAAATACCAGAACTAGGGGACATGCACTCAAATTGAGGGCTGGGAGAGTAAGAACTGACAAAAGAAAATATTTTTTCACCCAGCGCGTTGTAAGTCTATGGAACTCCCTGCCACAGGATGTGGTGATGGCATCTCGCCAGGATGCCTTCAAAAGGGGATTGGACAGATTCCTGGAGGAAAAGTCCATCACGGGTTACAAACCATGATGGAGATGTGTAATTCCCCAGGCTTAAAACCAGGGTACTTCAAGGACCAGATGCAGGGGAGTGGTATCAGGAGACAGATATCTAGTCTCATGAGCTCCCAAACGCATCTGGTGGGGCCGCTGTGAGATACAGGAAGCTGGACTAGAGGGGCCTTTGGCCTGATCCAGCATGGCTCTTCTTATGTTCTTATGTTCATGTCTACTCTTGACCAATTTGCACACGGAAGGCAGAGGGAACACCTTGGGAGGAGGCATTGGAAGTGGGGGGGGGGGTTGCCAACGCCTGCCCTTCTTGGGGAGGAGGGGCACGTCACCCAAGGGATGGCACAGAACAAGGATGTGGTTGAGATGTACAAAATAATGCAGGGCATGAGTCAAGTGGATAGAGGGATGCTCTTCTCCCTCTCACAAAATACCAGAACTAGGGGGACATCCGCTCCAACTGAGGGTTGGGAGAGTGAGAACAGACAAGAGGGAAAAAAAATCACCCAGCGTTGTTAGTCCGTGGAACTCCCTGCCACAGGAGGTGGTGATGGCATCTGGCCTGGATGCCTTTAAAAGGGGATTGGACAGATTTCTGGAGGAAAAGTCCATCATATGTGACAAACCATGATGGGGGTGCGTCATCTCCAGGCTTAAAATCGGGGTACTTCAAGGGCCAGATGCAGGGGAGGGGTATCAGGAAACAGATATCTGGTCTCATGCGCTCCCGGACATTTTTGTTGGGGCCACTGTCAGATCCAGGAAGCTGGACTAGATGGGCCTTTGGCCTGATCCAGCAGGGCTCTTACGTTTTTATGTTGGCTGGCAAGAGGTCTACCCCCTTGTTGGCAGAATCTGACCAGCAGGAGCTTGGGGGGGGATGCAAAAAGGGCTGGGGAGGGGTGTGCATCCCCCCGGTCCTCATTTTGCTCATCCTGGCTTAGGCCCTCACGAGAACCCTACAAGGTAGGCTGTCAAGGGCACTGACTCAGTGACTCCTGCCTTACCGGCCAACCCTGGCTTCAGATTGGTTCGCCATCCTGTCAGAAGAGGGCTGCCCATCTGGGTGGAAAGGGCCCAGAAGGAGGGAGCACAGGCCCCAATGGGCTATGGGGCTGAAAGAGCAAGGTGTCGGTGGGGGGGGGAGATATGAAGAGCAGACGGGGTTCCCTTACTCAGGGTAAGAAAGAGCTTGTGAATCGAGCAGGAGCCTGGGTGAGCTTGCAAACTTGTGAACAGATTTTCTCCCACCACCACCCCTGGTCCCCCCACCCCCAGCCACTAGCACCGGAAGGATCCCCCACCCCCTTGGAAGACAGGCTTCCTCGCTGCCTGTTCTGAGCCGCAGGCAGCCAGGCTGTGGGTTCTGTATCAACGCTCCAACATTACCATCCCCAGCTGCCGCCACCCCCTGCCTCTGTGTTTGTAGTCTGAGGAGCCAGCTGAGAAAAGCATCTCGCTGGCATTGGATAGAAGCGGAGAAATTGGGGGCCAGCTGAGAGTGGGGATTTTAACTCCCAGGGATTTGGGGGCGGGGAAGATATATATATATATATAAAGATGGGATGTAGGATTCCTGGCTCTTCTGTTCCAATACGCAGGAATCTAGGTCAATCCCCATTCTGTCTGAGCTGATGGTCAGTAACGGGAAAGGCATCCATCGTGGGCCACCTGTTAAGATCTTTGGACAAGGTAGCCTCAGGTGGTCTAGTGTGTGTGTGTGTGTGCGTCTGTCTGTCTGCCTAACAGAGAGAAATGTAGGGTGGTGCATCTAAGTAAAAAGAATGAATCGCACAGATATAGGATGGGAGACACCTGGCTGGAAAATAGTACCCGTGAAAGGGATCTGGGAATCTTGGTGGACCACAAATTGAACATGAGTCAGCAGTGTGATGCGGCGGCCAAGAAAGCCAATGCGATTCTTGGTTGCATCAAAAGAACCATGGTGTCTAGATCAAGGGAAGTGATAGTACCACTCTATTCTGCTCTGGTCAGACCCCACCTGGAGTACTGTGTCCAGTTCTGTGCGCCTCAATTTAAAAAGGGTGTTGACAACCTCGAACAGGTCCAGAGGAGGGTGACCAAGATGATTGAGGGTCTGGAAGGAATGGCTTATGAGGAGCGGCTTAGGGAACTGGGAATGTTTAGCCTTTTAAAAAGAAGGCTGAGGGGGGATATGATAGCTATGTTTAAATATTTGAAAGGATGTCACATTGAAGACGGAACAGAGTTGTTTTCCATGGCTTCAGAGACTAGGATGCGGGGCAAGTCTCAAACTACAGGAAAAGAGATTCCATTTGAACATTAGGAAGAACTCCATAATGGTTAGAGCTGTTCAGCAGTGGAATAATATGCTGCCCCACAGGAGGGTGGTGGAGTCTCCTTCTTTGGAGGTTTTTAAGCAGAGGCTGGACGGCCATCTGTCGGAAATATTGGGGATGGGGGTTCCTGCATGGCAGGCGTTTGGACTGGACGGCCCTTGAGGCCTCTTCCAACTCTATGATTCTATGACTTATTCTGCATCATGGGGCATCAGCTGTCAGTTTAATTGATGTCAACTAATCACCCCACTTCTGCCAGGCCATTGTCACTTTGGAGGTTCATGACCAGCTCCTGTGGTTTCAATTCAGGCAGCCCCTGCCCCCTAAATCCACCTACCTGGGGCCTATAAGCCTGTGGCCTAGACCTGGTACTCCAGGTGTATCAGGCAAGCATATGGCGAATGCATAAAAGCTCCCCAGATGTTCCTGGACTGCAACTCCCAGAAATCCCTTCCAGCACAGCAAGTGGTAGAGGCTTCTGGGAATTGCAGTCCAGGAACATCTGGGGACCCACCGGTTGAGAACCACTGGGTTACACACAGTATTACACACAGTAGCTCAGCTAATTTCATTGTACACTGGTTGTACAATGACAATAAAGGTTATTATTAAAAGTATTGGGATTTAGAAAAAAAAAGTAAGCACAAAGAGGCCAAAGGGAGGTGTAAAGGAGGCAGATTTGTGGAGGCACTGCCATTGTTCTCTCAGAATTTGCAGGCCCAGCAGGATCATGTCCGTTGAATCCGAGTCAGGGCTGGCAGGTAGAAGGACAGGTGACTTGACATGGGGCAGGATCCTGGCTTTTGGAGTGGTGCTACAGCAGAAGATTTAATCCAGGGGTGTGCTTTCTGGAGCCTCAGGCAGGTCCCTTGACCGGGGGGGGGGCCTTGACCGGGGAGGGGGGATTGGGTTTCAAGGCCTCATTGATTGATTGATTGATTGATTGATTGATTGATTGGATAGGATTTTGATATTTCCCATTGGGCAGCAAAGGCCACTCTGGGTGGCTTAGCACAGTAAACAAAATAGCATAACAGTTGGGCCAATGCATAAATAAGCACAGGTCAACCATAAGACACGACACAGTGGGGGCTGCCCATGTGGGTGGTTTTGGAGGATGATCGGATAAACTGGGCGGGGCTGTGTGTCTAAAGGGGAGAGGGGAGTATGGTTGTGCTGGTCAAATGAGATCTCCAAAACCAGAGGCAGCCCAGCCTTAAAAAAAACCAGATGCTGGCAGGCAGAGGGAAGGATGAGGAATGTTTTACTCCTTCAGAGACCCTGCTTTGTAAGCTTCTGGCTGCCTCTTTGCTGGAAAGTGGATACTTTGCATGGGGGGTGCAGTTTGATCCATCAGGGTTCTTTGTAGAAACCAGCTCCCTGCCTCCCCGCTCTTCCATGCACACACACACACACACACACACACCTCTCCAGTTACCCATCCCCTTGCCTGGATATCCAGGTACACAGCCTGCCAGCAGCGAGCTGAGATCTATCCTCCCCCCCCCCTTCCTCCCTCTCCGCCTCTGCCTGGCGGTTTTCTTGGCACTGGTTTTGCAACTCATTACCCTGGGGTGTCCTTGCAGCTGGCAAAGCAGTGCGCTTGCCGGTGGGACGCTGCCAACACACACCCGCGACCGGGCCCGAAGTGCTTGCGTTGACACTACAGTGGGCCGTCTCTTTTCGGCTTATCTCAGGATGCAATTCCGCTCTCCCCCACACACACCTTCTCAAGAATAATCTGAGGAAAGGGGGTGGCTTGGGGGAAACCCAGAGCATCCCCTCCACCCTTCAAGACGCTGTCCCTGCCAGGTGGGGTTGGGCGTTTCAGAAAGAACCTGGCAACAGTCTGCAGGCCCCCACAACGTGTCTAAAAGGCATTTGAAGGATTTTGCTGGGGGAAGGAGGAGCAAGGCAGAAAACTGCATCCTTGTTTTGTGTGTGTGTGTAGTGGTCGTAGGAGTGGCAGAGACCTTCGTCCATTCCAGCGTCCTGGGACAAGGGTCTTGGGACAGCCAGGTCCCCTGGCACACCCATCCAGCTTGCCAGATACTTTATTTTCATATAATCCTAGAGTTGGAAGAGACCTCAAGGGCCATCTAGTCCAACCCCCTGCCATGCAGGAACCCCCATCACAATATTTCCGACAGATGGCCATCCGGCCTCTGCTTAAAAACCTCCAAGGAAGGACACTCCACCACCCTCCTTTGTGGCAGCATATTATCCCACTGCCGAACAGCTCTAACGGTCATGAAGTTCTTCCTAACGTTTAAATGGAATCTCTTTTCCTGTAGTTTGAAACCTTTGCCCCGAGTCCTAGTCTCTGAAGCCATGGAAAACAAACCTGTTCCCTCTTCAATGTGACCTCCTTTCAAATATTTAAACATAGCTATCATATCCCCTCTCAGTCTTCTTTTTGAAAGGCTAAACATTCCCAGTTCCCTAAGCCATTCCTCATAAGACGTTTCCTCCAGACCCTCAACCATCCTGGTAGCCCTCCTCTGCACCCGCTCGAGGTTGTCAACATCCTTTTTTAAATTGAGGCGCACAGAACTGGACACAGGACTCCAGGTGGAGTCGGACCAGAGCAGAATAGAGTGGTACTGTCACCCCATTGGTGTGTTGTTGCATCCTAGGGCAGTGATGGAGAACCTTTTAGAGTCCCAGCGCCCAATCTGCGATTCAAAACCCAATTTTTTTTTTTGCCAAGTGCCAATACACCAATTTAATTTGAATGCAGGTGGCTGTGAATGGGGCAATGTCGGGTGCCCCCAGAAAGGGCTCCGAGGGCCACCTTTGGCACCCGTGCCATAGAGGTTTGCCAACACTGTCCTAGGGACTTTTCAGGGATGCTTGCTAATTTGACCCAAGGCTGTGCTGAGCTGGGGGGGCAGGAATAAGGGGGCAATGGGTGGGGGGGCATTTCCTAGGCTGTGCCTCCCCTGATGTGATGCAGGGGGTAGGTTGGAGAGAGGGCGTGTGCAGAGGGAACCTCTTTCATGGATGCTCCAATCCTCCTCTACCCGGCAGCCACCCCCCACCCCACCCCTACACCCCCAGGGGAATCTGAACCAGAGCTTAAATCGGCCCATAATCTGCTTTCCACGCCAGGCCTCAGCCGTGGGTTGGCATGAATTAATCTTAAAACAGAAGACCCCCCCCCCCTCCAGGACATGCCACCACCTCCCAGATCTGGGATTCGGGAAAGGCCTCAGGATTGGAAAATACAGCACATAGGGTCTCGGGGCAGGATCCGTCCCATCAAAGAGGGCCTTTTGTGTGTGCCCCGCATGCCCCCCAACCTCCTAATAGGAGGAAGGTCTGATAAGAAGGGGGAGAGGAGGGGGTCTCCGTGGCTGATGGGTTATTGTGAAGGCTACGGTTTCCCATATCAAAAAAAGGCAGCCAGAGGCCTGGATTCCAGATGCAGGCAGGTGGCAGGAATAGGAGAGGGGATGTTCAGTTATAGGTACAGTGGAACCTTGTATAACAAACAGTTTGTATAACATAAAATCTGTACAACATAAAAAATTCCGGAGATAGGGGAAATTTGCTTAACATAATCGCCTATGGGAAGAATCCGTACAACATAAAAATGGGATCACTCCATTTTCAATGCATTCCTATGGGAATCTGTATAAAGGAAAATTTGCTTAACGTAATTTCATTTGGAACGAATTAATTCCTTCATACAAGGAACCACTGTTCCTGGGAAAGTCATGTTGCAGAACTACAACTCCCAGAATCCTCCTGCCAGGATGCTGATTCTGGGAGTTCGCTGGGCTGAGCCTAGAAAACCTCATTTGAATTTCGGTTTCAATGTGCAACAGAAGTGTGGCCTGCTTACAAGAAAGTAATCAACCTCAGAAGTCCCCAAGTCTCCACCCCGCCTGCAAACCCTGGCACTTTAAACAAGAAACACACGAGAGGCTTCCTTTTGGTTAAAAAGAGTATAAAAGAGTGTACTTGCATTTATTTCTCTAGCAGGCACTAATACAGCTCAGGTTAAATGCAGGTCGAAAGAATAAAGTAAAGAAAAAGAATATTCCCTAAAAAATAGGTTTTCTCTGTGTCCTTTTGCCCACGTGCTGAGACAAAGAAAGGACAGGCATCAGAGCTACATCTTCTCTCTGTGAGTTCCAAAAAATGAATAATGGCTCCTTGCCAAGGCTTACACCTTGAAAGGAGCAGGAATTAGAAAGGCATAGTTTGCAAGCCCCGGGAAATATAAATCCTTCTAATTGGTCCTCATGCAGACAGACCAGGCTAGGTTGTGGCATGCATCACCCTTTTCATCTATGTTGAACATCAGCCAGGTAGATTGGTTTATCCAACACCCCTTCTCAAGCTGTCATGCATTGATTTTCAACAATTCCCATCATGCATCAAAGAGTCTGGAATTGGTCTCTCGGAAGTCCTTCCATCAGCTCAATGCCGCGTTGATTGTCTTCTAGCAGTTGGATGGGTTTTAGTTGTTCCATCCCAAAGTCCTTCAGCAGTTTCCTGATTCAAAGTAGCTCTCTGCAGGCTTCTTCAGCAGCGACCAGCTTGGATTCTTCAACTTCTTCCCAGGTCGCTGGTTCATCCGTGTGCAACGACGTTGCAAGGTAGGACATATGAAGGGGTGGTACACCTGTTGGGTCGTGATGAGCATCTGACTGCTGGTTCTGGAACCTCTGGCAACTCAGTCCCTTGTTGAGCTGCCCTGGCTGCTTCATCTACATCCCCTTCTGAAGGTTTACTTATTATCTCTTGTTCATCTCCTTTCACCGTCACATCCTTCTCTGTGAAAAAGAGGTCCAACATGGCTATGTCCAGGAGAGACTGGCTGTCTTGTTGTGCTTCAGTAGGAATGTCTAGCACAGTTCCTGTCTGTCAGCCTTTCTTTGCTCATCAAAGTAGACTACACGTCATATGCTGACCTGACCAATATTTAAGTTCATCACTCGGTATCCCTGCATCTGTGAGGTTTATCCACCCATGATTGTTGGTTCAGTTCTAGAGTCTAATTTATGCCTCTTTTCTTTTGTTAAGTAGGAGTATGCAATGCTCCCAAAGACTTTAATGTGGGAGTGGGATACATTTGGAGCTTTTCTGTGGCATTGTTCAAATGGTGTTTTTGCAGTGCCTTTGTTTGGCAATCTATTCTGAAGTTATGTTGCTGTCATGACTGCTTCACCCCAAAGTTGGTTTGGCAATCCGGCATCCGTGAGCATGCATCTGTTCATTTCTACAAGGTATCTCAAGTTTTTTCTCTGCTGAACCATTTTGCTTGGGACTAAAGGGCACAGACCTAATATGTGTGATGACCGATTCCTCTAAGAATGTCTGTGAGTCATCTCCAACATACTCACCACCAGAATCTGAGAGAAAAGTTTGTGGCTTGTGACCAAATTTGTTGCTCACCAGTGTCACATACTTATTTAGAAAGCTGGAAGTCTTACTCTTGGTTTTCAGTAGATAGGTGGTACGGTACCTCAAAAAATCATCCAGAAAAATTAGTGCATACCTATTCCCACCTAGTGAATCAACACAAAATGAACCACACAAATCTGTATGAATCAATTCTAGTACTTTTGTGCTTCTTTTCTCAGGATTTGAATGAAACGAGGGCCTTATTCCCTTTTGTGTGATGCAAAATCTACACACCTGCTTGTCTGGCTTGTGGCAGGCTGTTTTACCTGAATCCCTCTGGCCATGTTTTTCCTATGCAGTTCCAGGATCGCATTGGTCTCTATGTCCAAACCTGCAACGCCACAGATCCAGGCTGGTTTCGTCTTCTTGTACCATCTGTGCCGTGTTGAATTGCACCTGTTCGTCTAAGAGATTAACTTTGAAGATGCCATCAGATTTATATGCTTCTAGAACTACGACGCCATCCTTTTCGACTGTTCCTTTATTTTTATAAAAGCACACTTTGAAGCCTTTGTCTGTAAGAGCAGAGGCACTGAGGAGACTACACTGTATCTCTGGCACATACAGGACACCCTTCAATCCTTCATGTTGTTTATATGAGTCATATTTCCTACAGGACAGACCAGGGATCCAGGTCCTATCCCTTGTATCTTTACATTGGTCCCATCTGCCACTCAAATTTCATCACCAGCATTTGAATGAAAGCTTTTAAAAAAATTAACTTGGTTTGTCACATGGTGACTCGAGCTACTATCAAGAACCCATGCATCTGTATGGTCAGTTAGATTGAGAGTGGCTTTGCAAATACTAAAATGCATGGCATGGAGTGGCTTTGTTTCTCTGGCTTTTACATTTGCTCTTCTGACCTGAAGGCATAGGCTGCTTTCTGCCTTCCTTTTGTACAGGATTGGGAGAGCTGCCATTGGCTGAAGAGTCTTTGCGGGCGTAACAGTGCTTGGCTCTATGGCCCACCTTGCCACAAGACCAGCAAGCATCACGTGATTGGCCAGGAGGCATGGCCTTGCTATGGCCTCTAGTTCGAATCATGTTGTAACCTGATCCACTATGCTCTGGATCACAGGAGGAGGAAGCTGCACTCTCCTTGCATTCCTCTCTGAGAGCTTTAATGCATGCGTGAAAAGGCAATTTGAGGGCATTGATAACAGAACAACAGCCACTAAATTTCTCACTTAGAGATGCCATGAGGAAGAGCCTCATCTGATCATCAGTGAACCCAAGGCCCGTGCTATTCAGAGTATTCACTAAGTCAAGAAATTCAGAGATGTGTTTTTCTGAATCTTTCTTATCATGCAGACGAAGCCCAACCAATCTTCGGAAAAGGGCAATCTGAGAATGTTGGCTGGCTGCACCATAGGCTTCCTCTAGTTTCTCAATCATTTTTTTTGCTGTTTCACATCCGTGAATGTAATGCAGCTGGTTATCTTTTAAACTGAAAACAATGATATATTGAGCCTTTGCATCTTGCCTTTCCCATGCAATTTTTGCATCTGCATCAGTGGGCTTTTCATTTTTCACACAAGAGGAGATATCCAGGGCTTGTAATCCCAGCATCAGCCTCAATTTCCATTTTTCAAAGTTATTAGAATTTAGCTCAGGTAACTTCCCTGCATAACCAGAATTTTGAGCAGCACCTTCCATGCTTAGAGAAAAAAGCAGTAATATTGCTCTTCTACTTTTAAACAAACAGCAGCACCAGCAGCAAACAAAGGAATCTTTTCAGCTAGTTTGCATATAGAGAGGTGGGGGGGAGAGAAACAAAGAACGCAGTCACTTTTTAAAATAAACCCGAAAAATACTTCTTTGTTGATCTTTCTCTGTAAGCTTTTCTTTATTAATTAATTAGATCACAAGAAACTCAGGCAACTTGTTGGCAAAGCTAAAAATTGTTTGAATTTCTGTTTCAATGTGCAACAGAAGTATGGCCTGCTTACAAGAAAGTAATCAAGTTTAGAATTTTCCCACTCTCCACCCCTCCTGCAAACCCTAGCACTTTATATAAGAAACACACAAGAGGATTCCTTTCCTTTAAAAAGAGTATAGAAGAGAGTTCACTTACATATTTCTCTAGCAGGCACTAATATGGCTCAGGTTAAATGCAGGTCGAAAGAATAAAGTAAAGAAAAAGAATATTTCTGAAAAAAGGTTTTCTGAAAAAAGGTTTTCTCTGTGTCCTTGGACAGACATCACAGAGCTATACCTTCTCTCTGTGAGTTCCCAAAAACAAATAATGGCTCCTTGCCAAGGCTTACACGTGGAAAAGAGCAGGAAGTAGAAAGGCGTGCTTTGCAAGCCCCGGGAAATATAAATCCTTCTAATTGGTCCTCATGCAAATAGATCCAACTAGGTTGTGGCATGCATCACCCTTTTCATCTATGTTGAAAATCAGCATGATAGATTGGTTTATCCAACACTTTGGTGGTGGTGGGGGGGTGGCGGCCCCCTTTCATAATCAGCCCCTCCCTCCCTCCCCAAAGCAGAGCTAGCAGGGGAATAAATATTTCTTTAAGGACTACAGCTACCAGAATCCTATAACCAGCAGCAGTCTATGCTGCGCGAGAGAGACTGGGCTTTGTAATCCAATAGATCTTCCAGTAAGTTCTTTTTTTTTGGGGGGGGGGGGCCCAGGCAAGGACCCCCGTTCTGGGGGAGGGAGAGGGGGGGGGGGGGTCCATTTGCTACCTTGGCTAGCCCAATTGGGGAAGATGGGCTTCCACCTCCCGCGGCCTCCCTTCCTCTCGCCTTGCCTCCTTTTTGCGGAGCGTTCACACGAGACTCGCGCGGGTCGAAAAAGAGGGAAAGCGGGGTGGGTAGGTGGGTGGGTTTCCTTTGTCCGAGAAAGGAGCCCCGCCTGCTGGGCCTTGGAGTCGTTGGATCCTACAGAGGCAGGAAGCAGGCTGTCCCGGTCCTTGCCCTCCACCCCACCGGAGGGTCCCGTCCCGTCCAACCCACTCCCCGCCTGGATGCAGGACCCTCTCCTCCTCCTCGACCCCCCAGCAGAGTGTCCCCAAGTTCCCTTCTGAGTCCGCCGCCGCCAGGATTCTCCATCACCCCACCACCACCACCACCACCACCCTGAGCCGGGAAAGTTACCCTGTGGGTCCAGGACGCCCCATACTAATAACTTTCCCCCATCTCTCCTGGCTTGGAACAAGTTTTGGACTCCAGCCCCCATGTTCCCCCGACCAGCGTGGCTTGGGTTAGGCACTACCGGTCCCATACTCCCCCACCAGCCAACAGGTTTGGCAAAGGGGTTCTTTCCCCCCCCCATCCTCTCCCGACCAGCTCTTCCACCTCCCCCCCCTTCCTCCTCCACCCCAGTCCCCCACCCCCCACCCCGACCCCCAGCCCACCCCAGCCAGGCAGGCAGGCAGGCAGGCAGGCAGGCAGCCGTCGATGGGTGGGTGGGTTGGGCAGCCCTTGAGTCTCGTGTTGCAGAGTCCGAAAGCGACTCCCTCCCACCCCCACCCACAAAAAAACGCCCAGCCCCCCTCCACTCCTTCCCTTAATCCTCCCTCTCCCTCCCCCCTCCCAGCACCGCCACCCAGATGTTTCACCGCTGGGGAGGCGCCTCCCTGCCTTAATCCTGAGTCAATCTTGATTTTTTTCCCCTCTCTTTTTCCTTCCCTCTTAAGCTGTCAACCTCCAGGCCATGGGCGGGAATGCACGCCTGTAAAAATAAATTAAATCCATTTAAATATATTTGGGTGCATTAAGGAGGGATTGAGGAGGAACCGGGGCGGAGGGAACCCCCCCTAGTGCGTCTGCCTCTCTCTGTATGTGTGTGTGTGTGTGTGTTTGTGTGTCTTTTCCAAACCAGCAGTTGTGTTGGGAAAGCCGGGCCAGAATAAATGAGCAGCAGAAATCTCTTTGGGGTGATCTCCCTCCTATCCAAACACACACACACACACACACCCTGCACATACTTTAGGGTAGTGTTGGCGAACCTATGGCACGGGTGCCAAAGGTGGCACTCGAAGGAGCCCTTCCTGTGGGCAGCCGACATCACCCCTTTCACTGCCACCTGGATCCAGGTTAAATGGCTCTATTGGCACTTTGCGAATAATTAGTGGGTTTTGAATCGCAGTTTGGGCACTTGGTCTCTATAAAAGGTTCGCCATCACTGCTTTAGGGCCTTCTGACCCACCTTTTTGGCCTGGGGAAGGTCCCTCAAGGCCCCCCCCACAGGCCTCCCCCCCCAAAAAAAAAGTCAAATAAGAACCCACTACTATTTATTTATTTATTTATTTATTTATTTATTTATTTATTTATTTAGGTGCTTATATACCGCCCGTCTTCCCAGGCCAGTTTTCCCAGGCTTGGGTCCTGTGGATCTCAGCTTTTCCTCTACCCTCCGTTCCTCCAGCCTGGCACCTTCTAAGGACTCCCTTCCCCAGAGTGGTGGCAGGGGATACTGGCATTTGTAGTCCACAAAAGGGGACGTTCCCTTGGCCTGGCCTCAAATGTACTCCTCACCAAAGGCTTCCGTTTACAATATCCCCCCCCCATACACACACACACTCAAGGTCAGGATCCTTGACACCCCACTCCCCATATCTGGCAGCTGCTTTAAATCCCCCCCACCCCTCTTTTCATCATCCTCCCCTTCCAATTTCCACCCGGGCCTTGAATCTCACCCCACCCCGCCCCAGAAGGCCTCCTGTCCTAAATAGCTCTCAGGGATGGGTCAAAGGCCCTCCGCCCGCCCAACTCAAGGTCCCAAACAAAGCTGCCTTGGTGTGTGTGGGGGGGGGGGGGTAGGTGCCTATTATGAACAGGACCAGCATCTGGGTAGGATAACCTGGACAGGCAGGCTTACACGTCTTGTGTGTTCTGCCCAAGGAGGAACAGACCTTGACTCAGGCTCACCTTTCAGGGAGTGGAGTGTTCTGTAAAGCTGTCACCCGCCCCAAATCTGGATTGTACCTGGTGTGATGGGGCATAGGGGGATAAGCACCCCCCAGAGCCCCTTCCCTCTCCCCTACCCGTTTCCCCTCTCCTGGGGGGTGCTTGCACAAACCCCCTGCATTTCCTTCTCCGGTCATTCCTTCCTTCCAGGGAGTCTTCCCCCCCCCCTGCATCCACCACCCTATTCCCCAGCCCCCCTTCCTTTTTCTGCTCTGCATCTGTAGGTAACCTTGTAGGTTGCTCTGCTCTGTGCTTGCTCGTTGGCTCTGCTGCTGCAGTGATCCAGCCAGGAAGCGAGGGGGGGGGGGGAGAGAGAGAGAGAGAAAGGGGGGGGGGTGGACAGGAGTGAGATGCAGACAGACAGACGGACAGACAGGTGGAGGGGTTCCCTACTGCAATGGCACCCAGTGGGGCCACCATTTATTTATTTTTACATAACCCCCCATCAATCAATGTTCTCAGCGGTGAGAGAAGATGGGAGTTGTAGTCAAAAACATCTTGAGACCTGCAGTTGTTTCCCTAAAGAAGGGGTGGGAAAGCCTTCGGCCCTCCAGATGTTTTGGACCACAACACACACAGCCCTTTATTGTTGGCAATATCGGTTCAGAATTCTGGGAGTTCCAGTCCAAAACATTTGGAAGGCCGGAGGTTCCCCACCCCTGCCCTAAAGCATCTGTGTGTAGTAAATGTTGCATGGGTTCCAACCAGGCCCTTCTCACCTTCCCATGAACGCTATCCTCTCTTTCGGACTCAGTCGTCACAATCTGTGAAATGGGGATTTGATCCGTCTTGTAGGGCAGGAGCTCTGGGAAGTGAAATCTTAAAATTATCTTGTATTAGAGGGATCCATTTAGAGTAACTGATCTGATCAGCTTACGGGTCCTTCCAGAAGGAATCAAAGCAGAAGATAGGAAGGCTCCTAGGAGCCGAAAGGCAGAGAGAGTTGACGAGGAGGCAGCTTCTCTGAAGCAGGGGATAGGAACATTATCGGAAGTGATGCCTCACCCTCCAGCACGGCTACCTAGCTGCTCCTTTGGAGGGGTGGATGCCACCACTTGCAGATAATACAACATGCATCAAGCGGCAAGGGTGCATTATCAGGATGGCCTGATGACTTAACAGGAGGAGGAGAGGTTTTGGGGGCAGCCGCAGTATCCGAACCCAGGGAGACTGGCAGAAAAGGCCAAGCCTCCCCAGGAATGGCTGGGAAAAGAATCTGTCACTTCAGCCTCACCCAGGTTCCAGGAAAAACTTGGACAGCGTTAGTTGCCAGTCAGCATTGACGGTATTGGGCTCAGCGGGTTCAGCCTCTGACCCCAGGAGGGGAAAAAAAGCGAACCAAAGGGTGCTGCTTCGATACCGCCCCATAGCGCTTAAAGCACTCTCTGGGTGGTTTACAAGTAATTCTGCAGGCTACACCCTGCTTCCCCAACCAAGAAGCTGGAGGCAGGCCCCCAAGCTCAACACAACTGCCCCCCCATCCTTCTTCCTGAAGTCCCCTGGTCCCACGCTGCTCAACATCCCCCTTTCAGAGGGTGCTTTTACACGACCCCTAAGATCCGCTGGCCACTTAAATTCAGACCAGAGGTCTTGGGGGTTTGTCACTCTTCCTGTGTTCCCACCCCCTCCGCACTCCCTTGCTCCTCTCTGCGTGAGGGGAGGGAGAAGAAAAGGGAGAAAAGAATGCAGGCTCACCTCCGCTCTGCCATGAGCTGCCCGCGGGAAGCATTCCACTCTCTTAAAGGGGTGGGGGGGGGAACAGAAGGGAGGAGAGCCCGGCACTCACCGCTTTGCAATCTGCATCAGAAATTTTTCACCTTCAGAGACCAGGTACTTGGAAAATGCGCTAGGATGCGCTTAGGTGGGCGTGGTCGTACTTAATTTTTTTAAAAAAGTCCGGAGCTGGTGGGAAAACAATTTTAAGCTCCGCATCTGGGAGCCCTTTGCCTCGGATTTTAGGGGTCGTGTAAAAGCGCCCAGAGTGGGCTGTATCAGGAATCCCAGAGGAAGCATGTCCCCTTGTGGCGGGGACGGGCTGATACTCTTTTTTTATAATTTAGACAAAGGGAAGTGTTAAGGTTTCTGTTGCTTTTGAGAGCTCAGCTTATGGTGTGCACCCTTAGAGCGCAACCCTGTTCCAAGAACTGTCGGCTGCAAAGTCGGCAGCTGGGCAGTTCGAATCCCGGGTGCCACGCAGCAGAGTGAGCTCCTGCTGATAACTCCAGCTCCTGCCAACCTAGCAGTTCAATTCAAAAGCATGGAAATGCAAGCAGATAAATAGGAACCCATGGTAGGTCCGTGAGAATGTACTGTATATGTGCAACATGTTTCCCTTCTGTGTCAACAACAGCACAGTTGTAAGCACCTGCTTTGAAAAATGAATTTGGCTGCAGGTCTGTTTGTTTGTTTGTTTTGTTTGTAGTCTGACTTTCTCCCAATAATGGGACCCGAGGAGACACACAGTATCAAAAGAACAGAACTAAAAACATAATAAAGTGAACCCTCAGACTGACCAAGCTGTTTGGATGAGCAGCAAAACGTCTCAGAATCTCAAGAAAAGAAGTCCAGTCGCCATGACTCCACTTCCCGATAATAAGTGAAACCATTAAACCGTACGCTAATTAAAATAGGATTGAATAATTAAACAGGAGTAAACATTAAAAACTATCGTAACTTTGAAAAGGCATTAGAGGCTTGTTAAAAATCTTCTCCTGCACCAAAGCAACCACAATTGCTTAGCACATCTGGAAAAGTTGGAAGTACCCCAGCCTGCTCCCCCCCCCAATGTCTCTGGCCTTCCTCTTCCTCCTCCTCCTCCTACTCCAGTTCTTCAGAAACTTGGGTCCCTTCCCAGATGAGGAACTGGCACCCTCCCACCCCGCCTTTCCACTTTACGGAAACAATAAAATTAAAATCACCCTCGTCTCCTGACATTGATGGAAGGGAAATTCTCTCGGTGGCTCGTTAAAAGGGGCCCATTTTTCTTTGCTAAGTACAATTTGCTTAAGAGTCTTCTCCTTCCCCGCCTGTCATCTCCCAGATGCTGTGCCCAGGGATAAAAAATAAGGGGGGGGGGAGAGAGAGAGAATACACCCTCAACTCATCCCTGTAATAGCTCCTGAATTATTTCCAAAGCCTGTCAAAAGGCAGAGAGAGAGAGAGAGAGAGACAGAACAGCCTGCCTTTTCCGCCTAGAACAGGCCGCGGGAAAAACGACACAGTATTTCCAGATAGAGCTGTTCGAATTTGCTTTTATCACTCTGTTGTGTGTACGTGGCTGTGTGTGAGCGAGCGAGGAGCACGCTTCTTTCCCGCATGCACATTTCTAGGTTGCACCCAAACCTTGTGTCCGTTTGCAGTGGAGGGAGAATTATTTTTCCTCCCTATTTTGGTTTTGCAGCTGGGGAGGGCGCAGTGGCGGTTCAAGGGCCACATTTTAGCCCCAGATGTTGGGACTTCTGGCTGGGTCTCTTTCCCCACCACCGCAAGGCAAACCTAAGCCTCGATTCACTACAACTCAACCCACTTGGGTGTCTGCAGAGGGGTGGGAACGGAGGACTGTGGGGTCCCCTGGGGTCCTAAACTTGATTATTTCTTGCGGGTAGAAACTACAGTCAATGCCCTTCATAGACAATGCCCCTCTTCCCAGAATTATTTGTGCGAGTGGCAGCAGTTGGGAAGATCTGGGCCATTTTCCTCCTTCTAGCTTGAGTTTTCTGTGACTCAGTAAAGTATAAACTTACGTACTGAAAATTAATTTCTATCATTCATCATTAAAATATCTGTAAGTTCATTTTGTGACCTATGGCAATAAGACTGGGAAATGTCTTAAGAGGCGATTTCTGGTAAACTGCAGAGACCTAGCTTACCAAACAAATGGTCGGTCTCAGTTATTGTGTAGCTTGTGTTCCCACAGTTTACTAAAAGCAAACAAGCAAGGTAGACAGCCAGCCAGCTCTGCAATTCTAAGATTATTTGATCATTTAAGTTATCTCAACAACACAAAGGTTTCCTACTTCAACAGACATAATACAGAAGTTTTCAGAGTTGTCAAACACCTTATCCTGGGTAAAAAATGCTATGCTACCAAACTCTTTGATAGTAACATAAGTCACCTTAGGTCATTTCAGAGTGACTCTGTTTGGTAGGAACCCTGGTCTTGAACCTGCATTTCAGATGGTCTTCTGTCTCCAAAGTTTAAATTACTGCTTTCTGCTTTCTGCTGTTCTTTCTTAACTTACAATGTATGCAAGAAGAAAATATTTCAGTCCAATGAAGAAGTTTCTTAACTGAGAACATCTGAATTTTTCCTGCACAGGCTGGAAACACTTACATGTCCTAAGTCTGACAAGGTATAAGAATGCTCTGGTTCGACTTGGAATTTGTCCTTCTACGGAAGCACCCGAATGTGCATTCGAAATAAAATCTTTCTCAGAATCTGACAAGCCGGTGTCTGACTCTATGTCAATCTGCCTTAGAAGCCTGCAAAGGCTTAACCCATTGCAATCCAGAATTGTTTGTGGGTGATAAAAGAATACTGTCTTTCATTCCCAAGGTTTGGGTGCAAATGGTTTCTCATGTGCAATAAAAAGGCCAGAAAGGTATCAGGGGGTTAAATCAGATCGGTGGATCGCCCTGCTTCAGCTTTATGCTGGCATTAAGAGACTATATAAGGACAATGCCATCTCAAGAACCAGAGCTCTGGGCTGGTTGTTGCAAACCACACTTAATTCAATACCAACTGCAAAAACCCTGCAAGGATGTCAATGGCTTGGAGCCGCAGACGAACCTATCCTCTGGGGACTTCAGATTCCTCCCTTTACAGCCGTCCCAGCTGCTCAGCATCCCCAAATCTTGTGCCCACCAGGCCAGTCATTCAGTTCTGTGGGGCACGAGGCCGGGCTTTTTTGTAGCCTCCCTACGTTGACCACCAGGCTGAGCTTCAGGGAGCAACCCCGGGGCCTTGTCAGTCGGGCAGAATCAGCCTCTCCGATGGCAGCTGCCCACTTGCTGAAATGCCCACAGTGGGTAAAAGTTATCAGGTGGGACTACAACTCCCAGGATCCTGTAACAAGCTCCAGGGAAGTAACATTTACACCCTTGGGGAGCTGCCTTCTATGCTGCGGTTTAGGCACACGGCAAAAGCACGGTTGTTCCACTTGATTTTGGGGTTTGTTTGTTTTAAAAGTTTTAAAGACATGACTGGAGGTTTAATCCTCCTCCGATTCATTAGGGGTGATTATATGCAGAAAGGCTAAAACATTTTGGGCTCTTTAGTCTGGAAAAGAGGTGCCTGAGGGGTGGGGGAGATGATTGAGACATACAAAATTATGCAGGGCATGAGTCAAGTGGATAGAGGGAAGCTCTTCTCCCTCTCACACAATACCAGAACTAGGGGACATCCACTCAAACTGTAGGCTGGGAGAGTAAGAACAGACAAAAGATTTTTTTTTTACCCAGTGCGTTGTTAGTCTGTGGAATTCCCTGCCACATGAGGTGGTGATGGCATCTGGCCTGGATGCCTTCAAAAGGGGATTGGACAGATTCCTGGAGGAAAAGTCCATCCCAGGTTACAAACCATGATGGAGATGTGTGTAATCTCCAGGCTTAAAAACCAGGGTACTGGTTTTTAAGCCTGGAGATGCAGGGGAGTGCTATCAGGGCCAGATGCAGGGGAGTGCTATCAGGAGACAGATATCTAGTCTCATGCGCCCCCAAACGCATCTGGTGGAGCCACTGTGAGATACAGGAAGTTGGACTAGATGGGCCTTTGGCCTGATCCAGCAGGGCTCTTCTTATGTTCTTATGTTCCGCTGGTAAAGGCGCCTGGGCCTTGGGCAGATCTGCTAAGACCCAGATCCAATGGGAATCGCTTCCTTAGATGCATCAGAAGAGCCAAAGAGGGTTGCCCAAGCCCACCAAGGGGGCACCAGGGTCCCAATGAGGGCGGGACGTATTGGGATTCTGAAGATGATGTCCCTTGGGAGCTTCTCCAGGGACATCCCATTTCTCATTCTCTTTCTCTCTTTGTTTCTCTCTTTCTGTCCCCGAACTTTCCTTTGGCTCCACTGCAGAACCCCAACTGAAAGGGATTGTCAGCAAGCTCTTCTGCAGGCACGGCTATTACCTCCAAGTCCACCCGGACGGCACCATTGATGGGACGAGAGAGGACACCAATGGCTTCAGTGAGTGACAGCGGGAGGCTCCCCCCCCCCCGGAGAGGCCTGACCCAGCTTGGCTTGGAGGACGACAAGAGGCAGGCTCCCTCTGCTGCCATGGGAGGGCTGCCTGGTGGATTGGGCCCAGGAGGGGTCACACTGTGCCCACCTCCTGCTTTGGCACCATCTCTGGTGCCTGAACTCTGGTTCCTGGCCCAGGAGAATCAGGGCTTCTGAAAAGCTGTTGGTGCTAGAATTCCCATATTTCTGCACCTCAGCATCATTCCAAAAGGGTTCCAGGATGCTTCCCTGAAAAGTAACGTTTCCAAACAGCAGGACAGTTGGTGTTTTAAAAAAAAAAAGCTTTGCCTTCCTTTCCAGCTGTACTTCCCAACGAAGGAGTCTCAGGGCTCCGATATCAGTGGGGGTAGCAAGTCCAGTCCGTGTTTTGGACACAACTCCACCGGAGCTCTCCGGGGTCCTTCCCAGCAGAGGCAACCCTTTTGGTGGCTCCTGTCAAGTGCCAACTGAAATCCAGAGTGGACTCTCCACCCCAAGGACATCACAGCTGACAGCCTTCCCCAGCCGGGGTCTCCAAGAGGGGGTTGGGTTGTGGCCCCTGCTCTGGCTGATGCGCCATTGCTGAGAGGCGCTGAAAGCAGGGAGGGGTTTCCCGTATTTTGGGGTGGAGAGAGCTCTCTTGTCTCTTTCCAGATGGGACGGAGGGACCCTCCTGCTTGGAGAGAGGCCTCCAAAAGGAATTCCCAGTTACAGGCTCATGGCCTCCTTGGCCCTTATTCTCCTCCAGACGTGTCTGCACGCTTTAGGTTCGTTCCTTCCTTCGTTCCTTCCTTCCTTCGTTCCTTCCTTCCTTCCTTCCTTCCTTCCTCCCTCCCTCCTTCCCTCCCTTCCCTCCCTTCCTTCCTTCCTTCTCCCTCTCCCTCTCTCTCTTTCTCCTTCTCTCTCTCTCTCTCTTTCTCCTTCTCTCTCTCTCTCTGTCTCTGTCTCTCTCTCTCTTTCTTTCTTTCTCTCTCTCTCTCTCTCTCTCTCTCTCTCTCCCCCTCCCCCTCCCCTAAATACTCATCTTCTCTCTGGCTTCAATTCCTGCTTTGCTATCTCGTATAATTGAGTCTCTACACCCAGGAGAAGGAGAAGAAGGAGGGAGGGAGGGAGGGAAGGAAGGAAGGAAGGAAGGAAGGGTGCATGATTGAGGATCCTTCTTTCCTCAGTTCCATCCATTCCAAGCCAGCAAGCAGGACGAAGGTCCAGGCCCAAGGCCCCTCCAGCCCCCACTGCCACCCCAAGGGCCACACGGGAGGAGGCCAGCACTGCCACCCCCACGATCACCACCACCACTGCTGCCTGGATGGCGGTGGCCAGTCTAAGTGGACATTTAGAAGAATCGGCCCCCTGGGAGCTGGGCGCCATCCGCCTCTCCCCTGGCAGAAGCGCCACACCTGGGAGCGAGCATCTCCCCAGGGGCTGAGCGAGCCTTCCGCGCACACCTCACCTGCGGTGGACGCCACAAGAAAGACTCCTTCTGGAGGGGCTTAAAAGATCAGGCAGGGTTATGGTGGTGAATTCTGGGAGCTGTGATCCAGAACAAGGTCTGCTTTTCCTTAATTAGGGGGAGGGATGGGTAGAATCTTTGTGGGGTGTGGGAGGACTGTTCCCCCCCCCAAATTTTTCTATCTTCTTCCAAATATTTTCTTATCATCCCGTGGCTTCAAAATTTCCAGAAATTTTTCCACCTCAAAGGACCCCAGAAATCTCAGATGGCTGCTCCCCGCTTGAGACATCATCTCTGTGTCGATCACCACGAGGGTTGTTCACCTCAGACTTCCAGATGCTTGAGCTACAAGCCCCACAGTTGCTCGCCACCAGCTGTGCCAGATGAGGGCCCCAGATATTTGTAGGGCAAGGCTGGTTCCTAAAAACTCCCCTTCCCCTCCTCTCCTCCTGAAAAGCCCAGAAGTCCTGGATCCCATCTGACAAAGGGCCCTATTCTGGCAACTTGGGGCCACTGGTGGGCCAGGTCTATATGTTGCCAATCCTATTCATAGAATCATAGGGCCTTTTTACACGACCCCTCGGATCCGCTGGTCCCTTAAATTCAGACCAGAGTTCTTGAGGGTTCGTTGCTGTTCCTCCGTCCCCACCCGCTCCACACTTCCTTGTTCTGTCTGCGTGAGGGGAGGGAGGGGAAAAAAGCCTTAAACAGGGACAAAAGAAGAAAGCCTTACCTCTGGTGCCGGTGGAAGCTTGCTCCGAGCCCGGTCTTACTTCCTGGTTCCTCTTTAAGGGGCGGGAGGCAAAAGAAAAACAACAAAAAGAAGCGAGGAGAGCTCAGGCACTCTCCGCATCAAATATTTTTCACCTCCCAAAAGCAGGTACTTGAAAGGTGCGCTGGGTCGCGCTTAGGTGGGCGGGGTCGCACTTCATTGTCTGCAAACTCCGGAGCTCGTGGGGAAACATTTTTAAGGTCCGGAGCTTGCAGCCCTTTGCCGCGGAGCTTAGGGGTCGTGTATAAACGCCATAGAGTTGGAAGAGACCTCAAGGGCCATCTAGTCCAACCCCCTGCCATTCTTCACCCTGTGGCATCTCTCTCTCTCTCTCTCTCTCTCTCTCTCTCTTGCTTCCTGTCAGTTTGTGCCCATCAAACCCCTTCCTTGTCTTTTTCTCTGTTCTATTCCCCCCCCCCACAGCTCTCTTCAATCTGATTCCAGTGGGTCTCCGAGTGGTCGCCATCCAGAGCACCAAATCAGGCCAGTACATCGCGATGAACGCCGAGGGCTATCTCTATACCTCCGTAAGTAACCCTGCCCCTTCTTCAACCTGCCTCCCACTCCACGGGTGGCCACGAGCGTCCGCTCCGGTTTCCAGCTGCACAGGCGACGGAGCTATGCGCTGGTTAGAGAAGTCTGCCACCGGGTGGCCGAAGATAGTAATGCAGGCTTTGAACGCAGAAGCACTTAAATTAGCCAGAATCCCTTGAAGTAATAAAAAGGAAACAGCCTAACACATTGAAAAATTCCTATATAACCCATATGTTGCTAAAGTTTAAGGAGTCTTGGGGCTAGTGACTTCTCCAGCAGGTAGTCCTACATTCCTCCTAATGGTGATAAGCCACAATAACAACGAGAGTAACAGCATCACTGACAAGGTTCCCCCGAACAGGGCTTGCAAGGCAGGCAGAAATTTGGATGAAACCTTTGCGTGGCAGGAAATAAGAGGAGGGTCCCTCTGGTGCCTCCATCATCCTCCGGGGCCCACCAGCCACTGGCGTGTCGCCAGGATTTGATAACAGGGGAGCAGAGTGGCTTCATGCCCCCTGCTGCTGTTGCAAATAGCCAAGGGCGAGGCCCTTCTTGGCCCCTCAGTTGGGCTCTCCCTGGGCAGAAAACTCTGTAGGGAAGGAGGATGATGGGTTACCCGTGGGTTGCCCTCTGACCGGGGAGGCAGAGGGAAGGTCTGGGAGCCTTGCTGTCTCTCCAGAGCTGAACTTGGGGAGGGGGGCAACCATGATCCAAATCCTGCCTCCATGGTTTGTTTCTGACCCGGGACGCCTTGCCTCCCTGCCTCCCCACAGGCCCCTGTCTCACTGCCTCCTTCGGGCCTCCAAATCCTGACCTTTGTTCTGTGCAACACCTGCCCTGGTCCGCACCGGAGGGCAGGAAGGGTTAAAGCTGCTAAAACAGCTGCCAGGCCAAGAGGAAGGGAAAGAGATGGTAGCTCCCTCCTTCCCTCCCCCTATCCTCCTCCTCCTCCTCCTCCTCCTCCTCCTCCTTCCCTCTGAACTGCAATTAGAAGCTGCCCTCTTTAACGAGGGCTCCCCAAGGAGAATTCCCTGACCCCAATCCGGAAGGGAGCACTGTGCGTCTTCCAGCAGCGCTCCACCCCGCCCGCCCGCCCGCCTGCCTGCCAGCCAGCCATCTAGATGCCAGGCGGGCCGCCTCCACCTTTTGGTCACGCCAGAGATGGGGGTGGAAGAGATGGGGGGAAATGGGGGTGGGGTGGGGGAGAGGCATGGCCGGCCTGAGCCTGGCACGTGCCGAGGAGGAACCAGGCGCCAGCTGGCCTCTGCGGACGGACGACAAACTGACTGTCCCTGAGAAACATGTGTGTGTGTGTGTGTGTGTCTGTGAACCTGTGTGCTTCTGCCAACCTGCGTGTGAGAAAGGGTTGTATGTTGCTGAAGAGAGGTGTGCATGAATACTGTGTGTGCGCATGAGCATGGCGTGAATAGGTATGTCTGTGGAAATAGGCTCTCTCTCTCTCTCTCTCTGTGTGTGTGTGTGTGTGTGTGTGTGTGTGTGTGTGTCTGTGTGTGTGTGTGTGATCCTTTCCCGAACCCCAAACATAGACCTTTGGGGTTCCTACCCCCGGCTAGACACCCCCACCTCGTTCCAGGGGTCAGTCATGCTTTCCCTTCCAGCTTGGAGCCCCTTCTCTTGGCCACCGCCGCCGCCACGCTGCAATCAAGGCGTAGCTTAGGGCTTTCTGGCTAGCGGTCAGCCGGGGCCACCTTTCTCCAGAGCCAGCGTTCCTGGTGACACCTTCCCTCCCCCCCCCCCAAAAAATAAGCATTTGTTTGCCCTGGGATGCTGGGGCAGCCCAGGCAGAGACTGGATGGGTTTGGTGTCCCTTGCTAGGAAGGAAAAGGGGAAGGGTGGGGGTCCAGTCCCCCCAAGCAGGGGAAGAGATGGGAGGGGAGGGCAAGTTGGCCACGGGAGTGGCGGCCGGGGGGGGGGGCTGTGGAAGGAGGAGGTTGTGATGAATCATTGATGCTCTGCACGAGGAGAGGTCGCCTGCTTCGGCCCTCCGCACGGAGAACTGGGGAAGAGCTGACAGCGGAAGAGTTTTCCCTGGGAAGATGCTGCTTGTCAGAAAGGATGAGGCAAGTGGAGGATGATGGCTCTGTGTGTGTGTGTGTGTGTGTGTGTGTGTGTGTGTGTGTGTGTGTGTGTGTGTGTGTGTGTGTGTATGAGAGAGAGGCGGGGGAGGGAGGGAGGCAGGGAGGAACTGATGAAGGAGGGAATGGAGGGAGGGACAGACAGACAGACAGATAGACAGACAGACATGGGGAGGGGGCAGATTGAGGGTGGATAGGGACCATCAGAAATGAAAATAAAAAGAGACCATGTCCCAAAATGAAGATGACTACCAACACACCCAAAGATGACTTTTTAGGTGATCAGTGGAAAAACAAGTTGGCCACTCAGTCCTGCCACCAGGCAGAGAGAGAGAGAGAGATAAACCCCCTGTAACATGAAAACATAGATATATAGAATGTTTTGTTTTGCTTTATTTTGTCTTGTTTGGATCTGAGTTTAATCCTGCTTTTCTCCCCAGGTGGGCACCCAGCGCGGCCCCCCCTTTTGCCCTAATGGACTGGTCTATTATAAAATAAATATATATATAATATAAAATAAATAAGTATACAAATGGGAGACAGTGTCCTCAGGCAGCAGGATCAGGGTGGCCTCAAAGGGTAGCCAGTCATTTGCCCGTTCCCGCTTTTGCCGCTTGGTTTCTGCTGCCAGGGATGGCGGGGGGGGGGGGGGAATTGTTTGTAGAGCTGTCTGCCTTCAATGCCAGGGAAATTTGGCCATCAGCTCTGGGGATTCTTCATACCAGTTTTGGGGTTCGGGGTGCTTTTTGCTGCTCAGTTTCAGCCGTGTGTGCTCTCACGGACTAGTCCTGGCTGCTGGCACTCATCACATGCCCAGAGACAAACCCCACCACCACCACCTCTTCTGCTGCTGCTACTGCTTGCTCTGTTCCAGGGCTGGAAGCAGGATGCCCATTCTGGAGGTTAAAGAAGCTGGTCTAGAAGAAGATTCTTGCCACCCCAATCTCTAGGCCGCTCTTGTAGGGACCTCTTTCAGGACAGTTTAATATCTTTAAAGAAATTTGGCAGTGAGGAAGTTAGGGGCCAGGGTGGCGGCAGCGGGGGGAAGGAGGAATGTTTCCTTGGGACATTTTGCTCTCATTAGCATTATGGATCCCTTGGCTCGACCCACCTCACGATTCTGGGACGAGGACCCAGGAGGCGTTCTGGAAATGCCCGCTGGGTTTTGGGGTGATCTCAGGCCAGGAGAGCAGCGCCACCGTGTGGCAGGCGGCGGGTATGACGAGTGGACCCCACAGTAAACATTGCAGCAGATTCAGCCGCAGTTTAGTTTACAGTATTTTATTTTAGAATTCCAGGCAAAAAAAAAAAATCAAAGAAAAATCAAAACAAAACAAAAGACACAAAACGTGTGGCACCTTAAAGGCTAACTTTCATATTTTAATGTAATGTTCCTTGGACACATCCATCTGGAAGTTGAGTCATGGCTACTGGACTTTTTTTGTTTGTTTGTTTGAGAAATAGAAACGTTTAGCTGTTCATCCAAACAGCTTCATAGACCAGTCCATTAGGGCAAAAGGGGGGGGGGGCGCACTGGGTGCCCACCTGGGAAGAAAAGCAGGATTAAACTCAGATCCAAACAAGACAAAATAACATCCACTTCTTCAGACATAGAGCAGCACCAGAATGAGGTGTACTATATAATATGTCATGGAATATACATTTCATACTTTACTATACCGTATTTGAGAGAGAGAGAGAGGGAGGGAGAAAGAGAGGGAGGAAGGGAGATTTAAAATCCTGTCTTTCTTCAGAAAGAATTGCAGGGCTGATCCAAATTTAATGCTTGATCTTCCCTGCTGAAAGGAACAGAAGTATTTTGTTAAGAAACCCTCTTAAAAAAAAACCCTCCGTGATCCTTTAAAACTATTTCCAACAATTTAATGTCTTGCTTTGGCAGAGTAGCACTGATTTGTTTTTTTAAATTTATTCCATTTATATACTACCCCATTACTGCCACCCACTATTCTAAGTGGTTTACAGAAGTTGAAAACGTATTAGAATAGTGTATTAAATACACAGTTTAAAAGAACAAAAACATCAAGAGCTGCACATCAGAAGAATAAAACTACAAACTTTGGTTGGTATTCTTCCCTTGAGGGGGGGTGGACTTTTATGGCCTTTAAGACCCCATTATTCTAGGATTTTATGAAAAATACTGGTGTCTCTGTTTCACATCCAGTGGCACACATGCTCCATCTGGATGTGCCCCACGACCGATTGTAATACTTCTTGTGGCTTGCTTTTAAAAATAAAAACGGAACATGCAATTCGAATCAATGCATGAAAGAGGGAAGCTTCTTGAAAGACTGCTAATTGAGGGGTAAGGATATCAGCAAAACAGCAAAGAAAGGAAGGAAGGAAGGAAGGAAGGTCAGTTCCTGGCAGCACCAGCCCTGCCACTAAAACAGGACAGCTCTTTCCAAGCCAGGAGAAAACTGCATCCAATATGCAGAAGAATTAATTTAATATAATTTTAAAAAACAACCAAACCTAATGGAATGACAATAACGAGCTAGGAAACACAGGTGGGTGGTGTGCCAAACGTCGGTCTGAAATCTGGCCAGTCTAGGGCAATGTTTGAGCAGAACCACTGGCTAGGGGGGACCAGGGTTCCAAGTCTTTACAGTGCCCACAAATTGCAGGTCAACATGAGAGGGGGGGTCTTTGGGGAAGCTCCCCCTCCTAGCCCCCCAACCCCTTTGCCTAGCTCTGCCACCCTCATTCCTTCCCATTCCTGGTCTGTCCGCCCTGCACACATCCTGCCTGGTTCTCTCATAAAATACCAGAACTAGGGGACATCCACTCAAATTGAGGGCTAGGAGAGTAAGAGCAGGCAAAAGAAAATATTTTTTCACCCAGAGCATTGTTAGTCTGTGGAACTCCCTGCCACAGGAGGTGGTGATGGCATCTGACCTGGATGCCTTCAAAAGGGGACTGGACAGATTCCTGGAGGAAAAGTCCATCACAGGTGACAAACCAGGATGGAGACATGTCATCTCTAGGCTTAAAACCGGGGTACTTCAAGGGCCAGAGGCAGGTGAGTGGTATCAGGAGATAGAGATCTAGTCTCGTGAGCTCCCAAACGCATCTGGTGGGACCATTGTGAGATACAGGAAGCTGGACTAGATGGGCCATTGGCCTGATCCAGCATGGCTGTTCTTATCTTCTTATGTTCTTTATGCCAAGGCAGAGGGTGGCAAGTTCAGCAGCTCTGCAGGCCAGTTTTGTTGGTGGGGGGGGGCTTTCCAGATGATGGCAGGTACCACCACCGCCCCCCTTCTCTGCTGCTTCCACATTTGTCAATAGGGCTCGGAATTATTTTATTTTATCTTTAATTATATACTGCCCCATTGGTGTGATGCACTATTCTGGACCGTTTACAGTCGTCAAAGCAAAGGCTGTTAAACTACAAGTATACAAATGACACAGCCAGACGGTTGGAAACAGTTCGATAAAGGATGTGGCACCAGTGGCAGGTTCACTATGAAACAGCAGGACTGGGGGACCTGAAGGCAAGGCTGGACCAGTGCAAAAGGCCTCCTGGACAAGCAGTGTCCTATGGGCACTTTTGAAAGCTCACGGGGAAGAGGCCAGGCACAGCTCTGCTGGGGAGCTCCATCGGCGAGAACCGGTGCCAGCGCGAAAAAGGCCCGGCTTCTCATAATAGAGGACTTCCTTCAGAGTGGCTCCCAGGAGTTGCCCAGCCTGGGGGGATCTGGTGGATCGGGCAGATGACACTAAGCAGAGAGCCTCTGACAAGTAGCGTGGCCCAAAAACTGTGGGTGGTTTTTGGGCATGATCCGGGACAGAAATCTTTACGGGGGTGTACGTTTGTTGTTGTTGTTGTTGTTGTTGTTGTTGTTGTTGTTGTTGTTGTTGTTGTTGTTGGGGTTGGGGTTGGGGTTGGGGTTGGGGTTGGGGTTGGGGTTGGGGTTGGGGTTCTGGTGGGCTGCAGCTCGCACCCTGCGTATACAGTGGTAAAGTTGCAAGCCACTCCTGGGTGCAGAAAAACACACGTCTGGGTTCAGATGGCCAAGCCGGCATGGGGAGGGGTGATATCCATCGTTGTGACCCCCCCTTCTTTCTCCTCCTTCCCCGGCAGGCCCACTTTACCACCGAGTGCCGTTTCAAAGAGTGCGTCTTTGAGAACTATTACGTCATGTATTCCTCCACCCTCTACCGACAGCGGGAATCCGGCCGGTCGTGGTACCTGGGCATCAACAAAGACGGGCAGGTGATGAAGGGAAACCGAGTCAAGAAGACGAAAGCTGCGGCCCACTTCCTCCCCAAGTTGCTAGAAGGTGAGAGAGGGAGCAAAACACCTTGAGCTGTCCTCCTTGTCTTTTCTTCCTCAGTTGCAAACCTCCCCGGGGTAAAAATAAGCCACCTCGGGTCCTTTCATAGAAGAAAGGTGGGGCAAGCATGCTTTAGATCAACAAATGATAAATAAATGAACCGTTCTGTTGCTTCTCGTGCAACTGATCTCTTGCACAGCCACTACTATGCACATGGTCTCTTGCTAAGGCTTGATTATTGAAGATTGTTGCCTTCCATGGCCTCTCTCTTAGTGCACTGCTTCAACTGCACTCCTGCACTCAAAACTTGGCGCCCAACGTGGGGTTCAATCCCAAGTTCCGCTCAGCCTTCCAACCTTCTGAGGTTGATAAATTAAGTGTTGGGTGATGTGTAGCTTGCAGAATTCAATTGCAAACAGGCTAGGGAGTACGTCAAGCAAAATCTGAATCTCTTCTTGTGCAGTCTTTCGGTTATGAAAAGGATAGCATCATGTGTAGTCTCCAGTGAGGGGCTTCTCGCAATGGCCCTCAGGTTTACACAGGAATGCATCATGGTGGATCGTGTCCATTGTCTGGACCTGTTGGGGGTGGGGCAAAGCTGTAGGGTGAGACCAGGGACCCCTGCCTCATAGGTTTTGATTTCTACGCTCCTCTCTGACTCACATAATCACGCACACACAATGTTTTCCCTGTCTTCTTCTGCCTCCACAGTGGCGTTGTATCGTGAGCCTTCCTTACACAACGTGGTGGAGCTGGCCCTGGCAAAGAAATCCGAGGACGGGAGCGCCCCTGGACCCCCGCCTGTCAAAGAGATTTCCAAAGCGGAAGCGACGTAGCCCAGAGGAGGGGGGTGCCTCTCTTCTCCTCCACCCCCTGCCTCCCTTGTGCGAGTCCCAGGCACACGCACCTCACCTTCAACGGCCACTCTTTGAACCATGTCCTCAGCCCACATTCCCAAATTCTCCTTGATTGCCCACCTCAGGATGGGTTTCATCCCATATTGTCTTCGGATTCTGGATACCAACAAAGTTTGGCCAGAAGAGTGAAGAGGTGTCGGCCATTGTCCCCCGACTTAACCAGTTCTGGATGAGAAGTAACGCATAGACCCTACATGCATTCATTTCAAGCCATAGGGACAAAAAGGTGTCCAGCCACTACCTTGATTCGGGGCAACAGCCACTTCCTACAGAGTGACAAATCCGTTGGTTGAAGGAGTTCAGCCTGTCCATTGGGCAGGAAATCAGGAGGATTATTCTTGGCTCCTTTTGAAAAGGACCTATTCCAGTCTTCCAAGCAAGCAAAATGGCGCATTTACGGTGCTTTGTGCTTTCTCCTGTGTTGGCAACACAATGTCCTCATCAAGTACAAGGAGGTTGGGAAAAACGGAAGAGGGGAGGTGTGTTAATCATCTTTTAACAGCTAACAGAAAGGGATGCTCGGTCGCCAACTGCAGGGATAAAAAAGATCCTTTCCTTAAAGATATATTTTTAAGAAATGTCCATGCTGTGCTTTTTCCACCCACTAGGTGGCAGCATTTTCCAACTGCGGATAAATTTGCAAGTAATCTCAAGATTTTAAGAATCGTAACAAACAGCCAGGATTAACAGTATGAACTTCCTTTGGGAAGAGGGATCAGATCCGGTACTGCTTTAACCAGCTCAGGTCACTGTTCAATCCTCTTGGTCCAGAAGGAGGGGGCAAGCCTAATCATACCGCTAATTAACACTATTCTAATCAGATTTCTTAAAAATAATTTTAAAAGTGAGAGGTCATTTCTGCCCCCCTGGAAGGACGTGATTACTGTCTGTTCCTACTCCCTTCCAAAATAAGCAAATTGCAATGCCAACGCAGGAGTTTCCTCTTGCAAAGGATTCCTTTTTGTGACTGGATCCCCGCACCTCTTGCAGCAAGAAAAGACTGCGCTACCTTTTCCGACCACAACGAATTGACATTTTTTTTCCTATCAGGAATGAAGATCTTTTAAGCTTCCTAGGAATACTTCGAGAATACTTCCTAGGATAACTTGTCTCCCTCTCCACCCCCTCCCCAAATATGTAATAATCCTTTTGGCCACCGGATGGAAACATTGCATTCACGAAAGCTGCAAATTCGTAATCGATATGTGGGACCACTTCCCCAGGAGGGCTATGCAATACCTCTATTTGGCCACTAAGTGGCAACGCAGTTAGCTCCAGACCCAGGAGGCGTGCAGGGGCTCTTGGGTGTTTTGCAACGCCGCTCTGGACGCCTGCGACTTTGGGAAACAAATAGCCAGTTAATCAGGGATGGGGGAGCATGCCAGAGGACTGCACCCCGCCCTCCGTGCCGTTCTCCTCACCAACCCCACCCGCCCGCATCCCAGGAGCCCAAATTGTCCATATACCTATCTTTACAGGGTTTCAACAGGCAATAAACACATTTTCAAGGGTGGAGTGGGAGGGAAGAGAGGGGATTGTACTCTGGGTGTGGGGTGGGGGTGGGGGTGGGGATGTTTGATGTGAATTAATATTTACCAGGAGCTGGGTGAGTGATTCCAGGGTGCAGTTATCTGGTGAGGGTAGTGGAGACAAGGTGGAAGAGGGTCTTATATTGTTTGTCTCATATTGCCTTCGGTATGCCTTCTGAATATATCCAGCCCAGGGACTCTTCAGGTCTTCCCTCTTCTCTCGGATGCCTCTCCTCCTGCACTGTCTCTTCCTGTTTTCCAAACCACAGAGGTTAGAAAAGTTACTCTTTTTTTTTTTCCAAATGGCAACCCATGGTGAGAAATACCAGAAAGCTACTTGGGGGGGGGTGAGGTGACCAGATGGGCAGATGGATAAACAGAGGGATGGTCAGATACTGGTCCTTTGATTCTGAGAGCTAGGGTCCCCCCAAAAAGTAACTCCCCCCATCTCTTCCATGTGTGTTCCAGAAAGGAACTTTCCCGGGCGGTTTTGTTTCATTGGCCTGCCCCCCCCCCCCAGCAGCAGGTTTCTGCCCTTCTCTCTCCTCCCAAGTTCCCAGCCTAGACTCAGCCACTTGCCTGTAGCCACTAGGGTGGGCTACCACCTGCTGCCCCAAGCCCAGAGCCTCCTGCTCACACCTCTTCCCCCGGGCAACTGCCCACTTCCACTCACTCTCATCTGAGGCTGGAGAAAGAGCCTCCGACAAGCAGGGACCACCCTTTGGGGTTTTTCTAGGTTTAACTCCTCCCCCCCCCCAAAAAAAACCACATGCCAGTCCAACTCCATCGGCCGTGTTTGCAAGAGGGATTTTTCTCCATTTCGCAGTTGACCAAGTGTGCATGTAGGGGGGCCATCGATGGGCAGCCGTGAAAATCAGCCATATCCAGAAAGAGTGTATATTCTGATCTGTGTCTGATCTGTGACACCAGCGACAGCCACAGCTCAACCCTCCTCCCCGCCCGCGCAACAACACCCCTGACCCTTGTATCTGAAACTGCTGCCACCCCACCCACCCTTTGAGTCTACAGCTGGGCCAAGACTCTGCCCATCTCTTTTCGTCAAATGGCGACAGGGTTCACGTGAACTCAGGAATTATACCGTATCTCTCACGAAGACTAAGCAGAGGTGCAAGGGTACCGCCTTGTGGAAATACCCATACAGGAGCCATTCCCACCCCGTCCACCAGGAGGCGGAGGAGAGCCACTGAGTAGAGATGGGCATGAATAAAAAAAATGGCATTTCGTTTGTCGTTTGGGGGGTCTGTTTCGGTTCATTTCCATTTTTTGCGAATTTTTGCAAAAAATTCATTTTCATTTTCGTTTGTTTCATTACCATTTTGTTACCATTTATTTCAATTTTTGTGATTTTTTTTAGGATTTTAAGCAATTCACTCATGTTGCAGTAACGGAAACGAAACGCACGACAAAATTTCCAGTGTTTCTGTTCGTTTCGTTTCATTTTAGAGACAAAATTCGTTTGTCGTTTTGTTACGTAACGAAACGAAAAAAAACAAAAACGGAAATGAAAAATTGTTCGTTTCGTGCCCACCTCTACCACTGAGTATGTGAATAATACGCTCCTTGGTGTCCAGTAGGGTCCCTGTATCCACGGTGAGTCAGTCATCCACAGTCTGAAAATATTAAAAGCAACATCCCAGAAATAAATATTTCTAATGATGAAGTTACCAGAACTGGCCACCAGAGGGAGACAGAGACTATGCTATGACAAGAGTTTGCTAATAAAACTGACTTCGCCATCATCCTCATTATTTTCAGGGTCTGTATGGAGTGCCGGCTTGGAACAAATATCTTGTGGATACAAGATAAGTGAGCTGGGGGTCAACCTTGATATCCATTGTAGGGTGTGGTTCCACCCCCACCCCCACCCCCCGTTTTTCCCTTTTTTTCTTCTTTTTTCTAAGATGTCCCATAATTCTTCTGGGAACTTTAATCATCCCAAAGCAGGGACTTTCCCAGGCTCTGTGTATGTTCATGAGGCTAGCTTATTTTCTGGAAAAACACACCCACCCTTCTCTTTCTCCTTCTCCCCTTTAAAAAAAAAGAGGTATTGAGGTTTAGGTAGACATTCAACATTCAGGCCGTGCAAACCTCATTTGTGAATCGGGGGTGGGCGGGGGAGACACAGGCCAGGACTTGTTCAAGTCCAAAACCTTGCTGTGTCCAGTTTTGACTGATGCCATCTTGAGTAGCAGATCAGGTGTTTCAGAGTCCATTTGTTGAAACGTCTGGCTCGGTCCTCGTCGTCATCATCATCATCACCATGGCTGCTGCGATTCCAAAGATGCTGGTGACCTCAGGATGTCAGGGTAGAGTTCTTCCAGGGCATATCAACCCGTGCTTTCTTGAGGTCTCCAGGTGTGATCCCATGGGAGGACAGATTTGGATCCAGTGTGATCTCCTTCCCAGCAATCCCACAATGCACGAGGGATATCCCCAAGTGGGATTTTTGGGTCCAACTCTTCTTTTCAGGGGCTGGGCTGGAGCATTAGATGCCGTATCATCTCCTGACCAATGGAAGGGTCACTTTAAGGGAGATTATTACGCCCCCAAAGCCACCCTTTCTGGGGCAATCAGGTACATCCCTTGGCAGCCGCCTGATCATACCCTAAGTCGTGAATGCCAACGGCCTTAAAGGCATAAGAAGGACTTAACTTTCACACGACCACTAAAATCTGCAGCAAACTTTGATCTGGATCACACACGCGCACACACCCGGAGCGGTCACGTGGTTGATGTCACAGTTTGGATGTTCCCATGGTCGCGTTTTGAAAATCTGCAACCGTTCTGATCCCACGACTGAGAACCGCAGCATGACAGGGGCAAAAAGGATTTGGTGTGGATTTTCTGTGTTCCCACAGACTCAAGTGCATCGGAACAGTGACAACAAGGATTTTAACACCTCGAGGCCAGGTACTTGTAAAATGCGCTGGGTGGCGCTTAAGTGGGCGTGGTTGCACTTTATTTATTTTTAATTAAAGTCCACTGCTCATGTGAAAACGTTTTTAATTATGCTCCGCATCTGCGAACACTTTGCAGCGGATTTTAGTGGTCGTGTAAAAGTCCTTTTAGAGGCCACCAGCTTAGAGGACATCGACTGAGGGTGGAAGCAAATTTCAGACCAAATTTCGACGAATGGGTGAACCCTTTCTGACCTCCTGAAGTCAGAGAAAAGGAAAGAAAGCGATTTAAACTGCCTTAAATCTAAAACCTCCAGCTGCAGACAAAAAGAGCCTGGTTCTATTACTTAACGAGAGGTCAGTGTTTCCACATCCCCGCCTCCTGCCCCCCCAGATTTGCCCCAACAACCCCCCCATCCCGTCCTTTATGCCATCTTCTGGGTGGTGCGAACGGCACCTTTGTTGTGAGCCCCCCCCCCAGTATGCAAGGAGGCACCTTGTCTTGTGTTCCAGCCCTATCAAAGGGCCAAACTCCTGAACTTCCAAGGTACATGTTCCATGCAAACAGCCGTGGTTTGTTGAGCCGGCCCTTCTCGGTTGTGCCTCTCCTTTCCCCTCCTGTGCGTTTTTCCTGCACAGAAAGCAATAAGGACTGCAGGGGTGGGTGGAGGTGGATGGGGGGTTGACCCCCCTTTGCCTTTGGCCCTCCTTGGCGCCCTGCATGAGAAAACAACCCCCTTCCTCCTCCTTTCAGCAATAACTTGTCTCCTCCAACAACCTGGTGCCAGGGGCCAAGAAATACCTTGCCCGCCCACCGGCCCACCTATGTCCTGCACTCTGGAAATAAACTTTATATTATTCTACCTAGCTGTGTCTTGGTGTGTTGTCTGTGCAGTGTGTGATGCTCTGGGGGGGGGATTGGAAGCTGAGAGTGAGATGGATGACGGTGCGCAGTCCAGGCGAGAACTCCCATACCCATGATTTCGGTTTGCCCGCTCCTTCCCAGAGATGTCTAGATCCTGGTTTTATTTCTTCCAACGGAGGTTTAAGACCTCTTGTTCAAGGCAGGACCACTTTCTTTAAGAAGCCAGTTTTTGCCCCAACCAAGAGTGTGGCCTTGATCCCATTCATTTCAGCCATGTTGGCAGCTCTTGGGGTCCTGGTCCCAAGCCTCAAATTTGAGTCCCTATTAAAAGCAAGATTTTCATCCCAGAGAAAAGGGAGGGGTGGAGGGGTTGCATACCACAAGTCAAATCCAAGTCAGGGGTGGGGTGAGGGTGGGGAGAATATGAGTCTAGTGACTAGTCTGAGTTGAGTCTCCCATGTGAATTGTAAGTCCAACTTGTCAGCAGGTCCTGCGGTTCCTCTCTCACACCTGTTACTTATATTTTGTATCCTGCTTTTCTGAGCTCAGTGTGGTTTAGAAGACTCCTCCTTTGAGGCACCGGGTCCTCGTAGAGATGGGTACGAATCAAAAAATTGGTGTTTTGTTTGTCGTTTGTCGTTTAGGGGGGTCCGTTTCGTTTCGTTTCTGTTTTTCGTGAATTTTTGCAAAAAAAATCGTTTTCGTTTTTGTTCGTTTCATTACAGTTTTGTTACTATTTATTTCAAATTTTTGTGATTTTTTTTAGCATTTAAAGCAGTTCAATGTATTGCCGTAACGAAAACGAAACGGACGACAAGATTTCTGGTGTTTCTGTTCGTTTCGTTTCATTTTAGAGTCAAAATTCGTTTGTCGTTTCGTTATGTAACAAAATGAAAAAACGGAAACGGAAACGGAAAATTGTTCATTTCGTGCCCATCTCTTCAGTCACAACAGCCCTGTGAAGAAGGCTGGAGAGAGAGGGAAAGAGAAAGGGGCTGACAGGTCAAAGTTCATGATTCTCATGGTCCAGCAGATGCAAAAAAATGGACTGCCCACCTTGCATGGCCAACTTTCCAACCACTACACCACACTGTATCTCTTTTACTAGACTCTGTGTGGTGTGTGTGGCCATCCAGGCTCTGCTTAAAAACCTCCCAAGAAGGAGACTCCACCACCCTCCTTTGGGGACAGCATCTTCCACTGCCGAACAGCTCTAACGGTCAGGAAGTTCTTCCTAGTGTTCAAATGGAATCTCTTTTCCTGTATTTCGAAACCATTGCCCCGATTTGTTCTGTACACAAATCCCAGCAATGGAACCCACTGAGAAGTGGTGAGTGCTCCAGCAGTGGAAGCATTCAAGGGAAATCTGAACAACTACTTGGCAGGTATCCTTTGACTGGCATTCCTGCACTGAGCAGGGGGTTGGACCTGGTGGCCTTATGGCACCTTCCAATGTCACTACTGTCTGATCCAGTGGTTCTCAACCTGTAGGTCCCCAGATGTTCCTGGGCTGCAACTCCCAGGAATCCTGGCCAGTGCTGGGAGTTGCAGTCTAGGAACATCTGGGGACCCACGGGTTGAGAACCAGTGGCATGATCCTATGACTCTGTGGTCTACCCCTGCACCACTGACCGCTGCTATAGCCACCCTGCCTGTTGGTTCACCTTTTGTGACTCCAATTTATTTTATTTACTGTCCTTATTTATTGCACTTTTATACCTCCCATATGACAGCAAGGCCACGCTGCGCAGTTTACAGCAATATTAACAATAAAGAATAAATTAAAATAAGCGTGGGGAAACAAAAAACGAAAAAAACAATCCACCGTTTCCAGTATTTCCCTGTGGCCGTCAATCCACCATGGCGGGCTCCGACCGACACCCTTCCAGCTTCCCAAAGGGACCAGTTCCCCCCCCCCCCAGCTGTCCTCTCGCTTTCTCATTGCTCCATCCAGGGCTGCTTCCAGAGGGAGCCGTGGACATGGTTTCCAAGGGAGGTGGTGCTGATCGTGGGGGTGGCCGTAGTAGGCAATCACACTGCCTTGCAACCTGCTTCTTTCTGCCCCAGATCTGCAGCGGCCAAGGAGAGCTTCCGAAGCCTCTGGTAGCCGGCCTGTCTGCAACAGGTGGCCCAGCCGGAAACGTCCGACAGCTGGGGCATGCCAGTGGTAACCCTATATATTTCCCCCCTGCACAAACCCGGCACTCGTTTCATGGGGTCACTGACAGACAGGCGCAGTTGCCAATGAGACGTGTGCCCGGGCATACAGAGTCGGAGGAGGGTGGCCAGGATGGGTGCAGAGGCACGGCTGTCCCTCTAAAAGAACCACGGCGTCATGGGCAGCCGGATTGCGATTTGGGGGTTCCTCTGGATCCTTTCCTTCGCGGGTAAGTGTTTCATTGACTCTTTCTTTTTGCTTTGGAAAGGCAGGCCACGGACGCATCGGGCAAACGTCCACACTCATCCACAGATTTATTTATTTATTTATTTATTTATTTATTTATTTATTTATTTATT
>JAHTLZ010003326.1:463965-479520 GCA_023846285.1 Phrynocephalus versicolor
TGTGTGTGTGTGTGTGTGTGTGTGTGTGTGTTTGTGTTTGTGTGTCACAAAGCTGCACAGTGGTGCCAGGGCACATTTCCCCCCACCCCCCAAAAAAGGATGGTAAGGGGAAATCACTTCTGTGTATTCTCTAGCTAACAAAAACCCTAAAAAGGGTCTCCATAAGTCAAAACGGGCTTGATGGCATGCCATTATTTGTATGCACGCCCTTCGCTTGTCCGCCTCTCCGTGGTGCACGGCGCTCTCTGGGCGGCTTACAATTGAGCCTCACTCAGAGAAAACTCAGTACAGGTCAAGGGGAAACCCCAGGGGCCTGGTCAAGTGAGTTAGGGTCCCCAAGAGCCTTGAATACAGCCCCTGCTGGAGGTCAGCATCATGTCCAAGCAGGGGGCTTGGAAATTCTGCACACCGGCCCAGTGAGCATCCAGGCCGAAGGACCCCGGATTTGAACCGACAGGTCTCCACCTCCTAGCTTGTCTCACTGGCTTTCCGATGGCATGCGTAGCTCCCTGACCAAAAACATATCTCAAGTTCAAAGGATCATAGAATCCTAGACTTGGAAGAGAACTCGAGGGGCATCCAGTCCAACCCCCTTGCCATGCAGGAACCCCCATCACAGTATTTCCGACAGATGGCCATCCAGCCTCTGCTTAAAAACCTCCAAAGAAGGAGACTCCACCACCCTCCTTTGTGGCAGCATCTTCCACTGCCGAACAGCTCTAACCATCATGAAGTTCTTCCTAATGTTTAAATTGAATCTCTTTTCCTGTAGTTTGAAACCATTGTCCCACATCCTAGTCTCTGAAAGCATGGGAAACAACTCTGTTCCCTCTTCAAAATGACATCCTTTCAAATCTTTAAACATAGCTATCATATCCCCCCTCAGCCTTCTTTTTGAAAGGCAAAACATTCCCAGCTCCCTAAGCCGTTCCTTATAAGACATTTCTTCCAGACGTTCAATCATCCTGGTCGCCCTCCTCTGCACCCGCTCGAGGTTGTCAACATCCTTTTTAAATTGAGGCGCACAGAACTGGATGCAGGACTCCAGGTGGGGTCTGACCAGAGCAGAATAGAGTGATACTATCACTTCTCTTGACCTAGTTAGAACATAAACAGTAGGACCCCAGTATCCGCTGGGGATTGGTTCCAAGCCTTTCTGTGCATAATGAAAACCGTGGATAAGAGAGAATGCCAAAATGTCCCCAAAACTGCTGTTTTGTGATAGTAACTTGCTTTACAGCTGCTGTTTTGCAACAGTAGGTTCCTTTACAGCTACTGTTTGTGACGGTAGCTTGCTTTACAGCTGCCCTTTGTGACAGTAGCTTGCTTTGTGGCTGCTGAACTGTTTATTTATTTTTTCCTCTGCCAACCGTGGATAACAGAATCAGTGGATAATGAATCAGTGGATATGGGGGTCCTACTGTAGTTGTGAGTTTTTCGGGCTGTTTGGCTCACGTTCTGGAACATAGCTTTCTCGATGAGGGCTTGCCGAGAGCACAGGGTGAAAAGCAGGTGGGAAATAGAGAGCTCCAAAGTTTGACCCAGCTTTTCAGGGTGGTTTTTATGTTCTCAGGAGCATCCTTTTCTCCCTTCTAGATCTACATTATGTGCCACCTGAAAGTGACGCCCGCGGAACAGGTCCCAGATGCCTTGAACAAAGCGTGCTCCTTCAGCGCAGCCAGACGGGCGTGAGTTATTCCTAAGACGACCTTAGTTCCAGCCTTGGATCAGGCTCTCCTTCCCCTCGCTCTTTCAAACCCCTCTTCCAGGGAAAACGTTGGTTTCCTCGAGATCTGTTTGGGCAAAAGGTCCTGTCCAGGATTCCTTACACCACTTTCCCTCTGCCCAGGCCAGACATGTCAAATACGGTGCTGCCTTGTATAAAGGAATTCATTCATTCCAAATGAAATTATGTTAAGCAAGTTTTCCTTTATACAGATTTCCCATAGGAGTGCATTGAAAATGGAGTAATCCCTAATCGCAACCATTTTTATGTTGTACGGATTTGCCCCATAGACGATTCTGTTAAGCAAATTTCCCCTATCTCTGGAATTTTTTATGTTGTACAGATTTTAATGTTATACAAACCATTTGTTATACAAGGGTCCACTGTACTGGTAAATTTTGAAGCCATAGAAAAACATTGGAGGGGTGTGTGTGGAATACCTGGGATGGCGGTAGGGGAAACAATTTTTTCTGGATCCCCCCCCCCAAGTTTCCAGAAATGTTACATCTAAAGTCAGGATGCAGCCTTAAAAGGATGCCCCATCTGTGAGAACAGATCCCAGGGAAAACCAACATTCTCTACTCTGTCGTAATAATACCTCTGCTGAGGCTAATAAAGTTGGAGGAGTGACTGTGTGTGTTGACAGAGAACAACCAGAGCCGCTCCACCATTGGAAATAGTCTCCACACCCATTTTCCAAAGCTTGCCTTATTAGCACAATCAGCATTCAAACGAAGCCCTGATGAACACCCACCAAACAAAAGCAAGACTATTTCCAACGTTTATCGCTGCAAAGCATTGAAGAGAGGTCCGAAGGGAAGATGCTCTGACATCTTTTGCTACCTAAGGCAACTCAGCTTCTAATTGCAAAGCTGGTGTCTCCTCTGTGTTTCCCCAGATAGCAATGGGGGGGGAGGGGGGCTGCCCCATTCTCAGGTATGCCTTTTCTTGTTTCAGTTGGCTTCCCGTCGAGGGACCTGGGACCATCTGCAACTGTTGTGAGAGAAGGAACTGTGCTGGAGAGACCTCACGAGAACCGCCACGAGGCTTCGTCAGCCCTAGACATCAGCCCTGGGAGATCAGTGGGCAAAGAAGCCTGACAGGTAGCGTGGCCTGCTCAGCAAGGCTGGCGTTACAGCTGGGTTCCTCCAAGGTAACCTGGTGTGTGCCAGTTGTGTTGGATAACAGCTCCCATCGTCCCCTGCTCCCATGGTCCTCTGGCATACTCTGTGCCAGTGGTGGCGAACCTTGGGCCCTCCAGATGTTTTGGACCACAGATCCCACAGTCCTTTGCCGCTGGCAATCTAGGCTCAGAATTCGGGGAGTTGACATCCAAAACATCTGGAGAGCTGAAGTTTCCCCACCACCACTGCTCTATTATGTCCTGTAGGGTAGGCATGTCCAAACATCTCCTGATGTTTTGGACTACAATTCCCAGAATTCTGATTGCCTAGATTTGCCAATGGCAAAGGATGGTCGCATCTGTCTGATGCTGTGGGATCTGTCTGATGCTGAACATTTCAATCAAAATACCCTTCAAAGGTACATTTCAAGTGCCCAGAAAACCATGTTGGTTTTGCCAAGAGGCTGGCTGGATAGGTATCCACCCAGCTCTGGAGCCACCTTTCTGTGCCTTCTTGTCAGGGTCTGGACTTGATGACCCATTAGGGTCCTTTAAGAGGAGGAGGATTGATGAGTAGGAGACACTGGTTATGAGGAAAGGCTAAAACATTTGGGGCTGTTTAGTCTGGAAAAAAGGCGCCTGAGGGGGGATATGATTGAGACGTACAAAATAATGCAGGGCACAAGTCAAGTGGATAGAGGGAAGCTCTTCTCCCTCTCACAAAATACCAGAACTAGGGGACATACACTCAAATTGAGGGCTGGGAGAGTAAGAACAGACAAAAGAAAATATTTTTTTCACCCAGCGTGTTGTTAGTGTGTGGAACTCCCTGTCACAGGATGTGGTGATGGCATCTGGCCTGGATGCCTTCAAAAGGGGATTGGACAGATTCCTGGAGGAAAAGTCCATCCCAGGTTACAAACCATGATGGAGAAGATGTGTCATCTCCAGGTGTAAAACCGGGGTACTTCAAGGGCCAGGGCCAGATACAGGGGAGTGGTATCAGGAGACAGATATCTAGTCTCATGCGCTCCCAAACGCATCTGGTGGGGCCACTGTGAGATACAAGAAGCTGAACCAGGTGGGTCTTTGTCCTGATCCAGCAGGGCTCTGCTTATGTTCTTATGTTGCCCCCTGTCCACCTTGCTGGTGATGCCTCTGCCCTCCATCCTGTCGAGAATTGAGATCAGTCTTACGGCTGACCGTTTTTGTTTGACCCGTCCAGTAGGGTGCAAAAAGCCCCCCCCCCGAGCACTGACCTGTCCTTCTCCGTTTCTCTCCTGGCCCCAGTGGAGACCGAGCGTCACGAGGCCCGCTTGGCCCTGGGACCCATTGCCGTCTTTGATTCTCTGGAGCGCGTCAGGCAAGATCACGGAGACTCGGCCAAAGAAGAGATGGTGATGGAAGGTAAAGGAGAGGCACCCTCGGGGGAGGCGCAGGGCAAAGAGTCCCCAAAAGCGCACACGTGCACACACACAGACACCCCCCCCTTTATGAGACCCTCTCCCTGCTTCCTGAGGGAGTAAGACAGGCATGTCCAAACTTCGGCCCTCCTGCATCTTTTATTTAAAGTGGACTGGTTCTGCGTTTCCGCCCCCAACGTTCCCAGTGTGATATACAGAAGATCAGTACAAATCGGACAGCAAGCAGGGCGGTTGGCGAGTCTTTGGGTCTCAGAGCCCCAAGTCCAAATCCCTATTGAAAGCAAGCTTTTCCACCAAGAAGAAAGGAAAGAAAGAAAGAAAGAAAGAAAGAAAGAGAAAGAAAGAAAGAAAGAGAGAGAGAGAAAGAAAGAAAGAAAGAGAAAAAGAGGGAGGGGCAGGTGGTGGGTTCCCAGTTACATGTTGACTCCAAGTCCTTGAAAAAACAAAAAAAATCTGAGTTTTAATCTGAATAGGGTCACCAGTGGGACTTAAGTCTGACTTGACAATAACCCCCTGGACTCATGACCCCACCCCTGCCACCATAGAGAATGCGCTACGGACCAGTACAAAAAAAAATCTTACTTCATGTCCATCGCGCAACAGCTGAAATTTGTCTCAGCCACGCCCCCGGAGCGGGATCAGAGTGTGACAATACTGTACCTGTCCCTGGGTTGGGCTATTCTCTTGTCCCGGTTGGTTCCCGGGTCCTGTTCTGAGACAAGGGACCATGTGGTAACAACTGTCACGCAACAACCAGTGTCCGCCTAGTGGTCAGCGACTGAAGCGGCATTTGACATTAGTTTCCCTATGGGAAACACCATGCAGCGCAAATGTTTATTAAAGAAAGTACTGAAAATTCTATCGTATTGACATGCAAATCCTGGGGGACCAGTAAATCGAAATATCGAAAAAGTTTTATTTATGATATTTAAAAAGGGGGTTAAGAAAGCAAGACAAATTCAGAATTTGTCACGGAACAAGACCGTGAAGTAACAGTTGTTACGAGACAAGTTATCACGACCATGAGAAAACGGAAACAGGGACTGAACGGGGATAAAACCACGTGATCGTGACCAACGCTGTCACGGTACAACACTAGTCACGGAACAAGGAAGGACGTGAAGTAACCGTCACGGATGAGGAGGGGAGAGGAAAAGCCAGCCAAGCATGTACGGATTTGCAAAGTGACTTTGGAGTGTGGTGCCTATAGAGAAGGGCCCTCCCAGACCCCACGGCCATCCTTCCTGCCTCTTCATTTTAGTAGTCTTCCTCTGGAAAAGGTAGGCCTGCTTGTGGACCGGGAGCGCTGGTCAGCCGTGGTTGATTCCTTGTGTTTCCCATAGAAGGATTCCTGCCGGTGATCGAATCGAAGGCGGAGGCAACGGGGCCCCTCTTCCTCTTCAGGAACCGAGAAGAAGGACCGGCCAACGTCTCAGAGGACCAGAAGGATAAGCTGGCACCACCGCTGGAAGGTAAGGATCCTAAAATCACAGTAAAATTACGGAGCCGTGGAGTCGGGAGGGGGCTGCGAGGCCAACCCTTTGGCTCAAGGCTGGAGTCCAAAAACCAAAGCAGATCCGGAAGAGGGTGGGTCCCCTTTTCTCTGGAAGTGCTGAGCCGTGGGCCGTGGCATGCATCCGTGTGTGGGGGAGGGGGGGTACCCATGACAGTCCACGGGGCTTTTTAATTCTCAGAGCGAACAACGTAGAGGCTTCCAGGGGTCAGTGTTGTGTTTATGGGATCTTCTGGTGGTGGTGGTGGTGGTGGTGGGCACAGTGAAAACCAAAGAACGAAACCAGAAATACATCCTCTTCCAGGTTTGTCTGAGCAGTCTTCACCTATTTGAAATTCCAGTGGTTGCTTTTACACACACACACACACACACACACACACAATCTGCCTGGACCGCTTCCTCGGTTGTTCATCCTACTACACCCATCAAACCGAACATTTGATATGTGAGGAGATGCTCTCTGGTGCTCGTGGGCATTCTCTGTTTCATAGCGGCCAAGGGGCTAGTCGCTGTTGAGGAGGGATTCCTCTCTGCACGGTCTAACCAGGCCTTTCTTTTGCAGTCTACCTCAGGGCAGGCCCCTTCTTCATCAGCAGAGCGGAAGGCGGTTCGGGGTTCGGGGAGCAAGATGAGCCGACGCTGGCAGGTAGGCACTTCCCCGTGGGATGAGTCTTTTGGAAGTCCTTTGTGGCGGATGCAAAGGCCTTAGTCCAGCACAGGGAATAACAAAAACCAACGTAGGGTTTGCCCCAGAGAGAGCATGATCAAGTGTGAAGGCAATGTTTCTCTCTCTGGAACGGGTGTAGCAGGAGGCCAGATCATGGAGAAGATAGGAAAGGAAGTAGCTCTCCTTGGCCTTACTGAGGCTGCCGAGGGGAAAAATATTTTTATACCCAGCGTGTTGTTAGTCTGTGGAACTCCCTGCCACAGGAGGTGGTGATGGCACCTGGCCTGGATGCCTTCAAAGGGGGACTGGACAGATTCCTGGAGGAAAAGTCCATTCCTCCGGGAAGACGGGCGGTATATAAGCTAATAAATAAATACATAAATAAATCACAGGTGACAAACCATGGTGGAGATGTGTATAATCTCCAGGTTTAAAACCAGGATACTTCAAGGCCCCGATGCAGGGAAGTGGTATCAGGAGACAGAGATCTAGTCTCGTGCGCTCCCCAGAGGCATTTGTTGGGGACACTGTGAGATACAGGAAGGTGGACTAGATGGTTTTGGCCTGATCCAGCAGGGCTCTTCTTATGTTATGTTATGTTATCCTGCAGGTCCTACAATTTGTAACTTGTGTGTAGATGTCTTGCCTTCCCATACTTTGTGTTTCCACCTGTTTGTTCAGGTTCTACAAACTGCCACGTTCCAGTTCAGAATTTACAGGCTGTCCTAAAACATAACTCGAGCCCTGGTACTGAATTCTCCTTTTTTCCCCCCCCTTCCTATAGACGAGCAAATGCCCTTGGAAGGCAGGGCAGAGTTGGCCTTCAGATCCTTGCGGGATGCTGCCACCTCCAGCCCTCCTGGGGAATGGTCCGTGGAAGCCGCCAACATGGCAGCAAGAGGTTTGATGGATTCCTATCTCAGCAGAGTGGTTTATATGTCCCCCTGGATGTCAGTACAGGTTGGAGAAAGGCACCTGGGTGTGAGGCTTGCTTGTGCCAGGTCGAGAGGTGTTGTGCACATTCCCTCTTCCGTGCACATCTCGGTCCCAGCTTTGACTTCTAGAAGTGCAAGACGAACCTAAGGATGCTCCCACTTGAGAAAATATATTGATTGATTGATTGATTGATTGATTCATTCATTCATTCATTCATTCATTCATTTATGGATTTATATACTGCCAGTTTTCCAAACGACACTCCGGACGGTTTACAATAAACACAAACATACAATACAGTGGTACCCCGACTTAAGAGCAGCTCGACTTCAGAGCGGGAAATTGTTGGTGTTTTAACTGCTGCCTTACAAATTTTAGATATGGTCTGCTCGACTTACAAATATTTCATTTTTTTGGATTTTTTTAACTTATTTTTGCAATTTTTTAGATAGACACCCCGACTTAAGAGTAGTTCGATTTAAGAGCATGAATTCGGAACGGATTAAATTCGTAAGTCGAGGCGCCACTGTATTAACTCTTAAAACGAACAAATGTGAAACCAAGAGCAGGGAACAGCCTCATTGAGAAACCAGTTTAAAGAGCCAGTCTTTTCCCAAAAAGCACCGTGTTTTAATTGCAGCATCCACCTGATCTCTTTCGCTTTCTTCTTTCTGCTTCTGTAGGTCCCGAGCAGCCGCCGGGTGTAACAGTGGGATTCTCCGTGCTGATGGCTGGGGTCACAGTGGCCTTTCTGGCTTTCGGAGTCTTTCACCTGCTCAAAAGAGGCCGTCGCTGCATTCACTCAGCTCCCAGCCTTTCCTCCCTCAGCACAGAGCTGTAAATTCTTCTGTTAAATGAGCACATTTAAATCAAGTAAAAGAATAAGAACCACGCTGTAAAAGACCCCTGCTTTCTCATGGGTCGGGGGGGAGGGGGGGCTTCTCAGATCCAACACTGCCACCGTTGCAAAAGTTACTTTCTGATCCAGCAATCAGTTTTTATTCTTCAAGCCAAGCCATCATTTTGGAACCCAAAGAATCATGGAGTAGGAAGTGACCTAACTGGAAGTTGAGTCATGGCTACTGGGCTTCATCGGTCTGGATGAACAGCGAAATGTTTCTACCTCTCAAAAAGAAGTCCAGTAGCCATGATGACTCAACTTCCAGATAAACTCACCTGGATGACTGAGAATCTTCACAGAAGTGACCTAACGATAATCTAGTCCAAACCACGTGGTTATTCTTTCACTCTCTCTGCATATGGTGTTGCTGTGAACCACCTTAGGTTACACCCATGACCGTGTAGGAAGCGGTGCTCTGACATTTACAAGCAACTGGTGTTCAGAGCTTTGAAAACTTCAGTCATAGAATCATAGAATCCTAGAGTTGGAGGAGACCTCAAGGGCCATCTAGTCCAACCCCCTGCCATGCAGGAACCCCCATTACAGTATTTCCGACAGGTGGCCACCCAGCCTCTATTTAAAAACCTCCAAAGAAGGAGACTCCACCACCTTCCTTTATGGCAGCAGCTTATTCCACTGCCGAACAGCTAAAACCATCAGGAAGTTCTTTCTAATGTTCAAATGGAATCTCTTTTCCTGTAATTTGAAACCATTGCCCCGAGTCCTAGTCTCTGAAGCCATGGAAAAAAAACCAGTCCCTTCTTCAATGTCACATCAATCCAAATCTTTAAACATAGCTATCATATTCCCCTCTCAGCCTTCTTTTTGTAAGGCTAAACATTCCCAGCTCCCTTAGCCACTCCTCAGACGTAAGACATTTCTTCCAGACCCTCAATCATCTTGGTCCTCTGGACCTGTTCAAGATTGTCAACATCCTTTTTAAAATGAGGTGCACAGAACTGGACACAGGACTCCAGATGGTTTTTGACCAGAGCAAAGTAGTCCTGGACTACAACCCTCATTACCCCATCCATTCTGACCACTGGCAGGGACCTATAGCCCCCAAAGTCCTTATTTTATTTTTTGTTTAATCCTAGGGCATTCAGGTGCCAAGGCCACACCAGAACCAGGATGGGATCCCGCCTCACCAGTCAGACATTTTCTGCATGGTACATGGGGACCCCTGGGTGCAAAGGGCAGGAGTCACTCCCCTGTTCCAGGTTCTTTTCATAGAAGATGGGCAGGAGTTCAAACCCCCTCCTTACCTGAGGGGGGGGGACAACCTGCAGGGAGCGTTGGAGGGTGAGCGGCTTCCTCACCTGTCTTGATGGCAAACCTATGTCCTGGTTAGGGAAGGCTCCCACCTTGTGGCTGACGGTGGTACTGCAAGCTTTAACCATTTGCCCCACACATACTTTTTTTGACTGTACAGTGGACCCTTGTATAACAAACAGCTTGTATAACACAAAATTTGTACAACATAAAAATTCTGGAGATAGGGGATTTGCTTAACATAATCGCCTATGGGGAGAATCCGTACAACATAAAAACGGGATTACTCCATTTTCAATGCATTCCTATGGGAATTTGTATAAAGGAAAATTTGCTTAACATAATTTAATTTGGAACGAATTAATTCCTTTATACAAGGTACCACTGTAATTAAAAACTGTAAACCTCCCAGAGACTACTTGAAGTGGTATGGGGCAGAACACTTTGCTTTTGCTTTGCTTTGCTTTAACTTAACTGTCTCCTTCTTAAAAGCCAAACATCTTGAGGGTCCGCCTTCTTGTTGACTTCTTAGCTTGTGTTTCCCATTTCAGGGGGTCTGAGCTTCTGGGCCTCATGGCTCTGACAGACAAATGCCTTTTTTTCTGCCACAGCAAGAGAAGAAGGCTCGGGGGGGGGGGGGGAGAGACCCACAGAAGGAGCTTGTGCTGTTTTCCGACATTTATTGTGTCACGTCGGAGCGGGGCAAGATGGAGAAGAAAACAGGAACCGTCATCAAGAGAGCTGCTCTCCAGCGGCCACCTTGGCTGCCCCGGGACTTCCCGTTCTCCTTATGATGACTTAAGGCGTGCAAGTGTGGGTCACGTAATCTCTTCCTCCTAAAACAATAAGGATAAAACCGCTTTTAATTAGGGCAAGAGGGATATTTTTTTCTCCTTCCAGGATTGGAGAAGGGGCAACAGGACCTGCCGTTGCTGAGCGCCTCTTATCTGGCGGGTGGGCCACCTGTGGGCTTCTGGGCCTGATTGGGATGCCGTGGCCATTGGCCTTGGTTCTGAAAATCCGCCCCCTTCCCTTTCAAGGGGGGAGGAATAAAGTTGTTTTGAGTAGACTTGAGAGATGCCTGCCTGCTTTGTGTCCCCACAGCTATAAAGTGGGCATGTCCCACCGCAGTTGATGAGTGGCCATGTCCCCCCCCCGCCAGCCAACCTTGTTTTGTGTCCAGGTCGGAGCCGAGGGGGAGCAAGGGTCCCCCCCACGGCCTTCTCAGCCAGTCCCGGTGGTCGTGGTGGTGGTCGTGGTGGTGGTGGTCGTGGTGCCGCAGCCGCCTCCTCTGTTTCTGGTGGAGGTAGCGCTGTGTTTTATACATCACGGCTTCCAACAAGTGGAGCACCTCCACCAGCTGAATTTCGACGGGGTCTCCTGTGGGCTGGACCGTCGGCTTTGCTTGTCCCTGAAGGGGGGAGAAGAGGAGGGGGTGGCCACTCGGAAACTGCTCAGAGTTTAAAGGCCCTCCGGGACAGAGATCACTGCCTCGCTTGGGGGAAAATAATAATAATAACCTCGTAGAATCATGAGGCAGGGAGTTCCACTCGCCTCCTGAGTTGTACATGTCATGGCAAAGGTCTGCAAAGGCCCCCCTGCCATGGCTTAGACACAAAACACCCCCTTTCTTTCTTTCTTTCTTTCTTTCTTTCTTTTTTAAAGCCTCCCCCAAAACCAGGAAAGGCAATATGATGACTCAAACCCCACCACTGAGCCACTTTAATAAAAAGAGATCAGGAGAGGGCAGTTGGTGACCTTGCGCACCAACCACACGGCCTTGCTCCCACTATGAACGGACGTTCCCTGATTTTTCTGGGATCCGTCCTGCTCGGGGACTGATGAGAGCTCCCCCCACCCCACCCCCACCCCACCTGCCAACGACATCTCCCAATGTTTCAGGATCCGCATTGGATTCCAGCTATGGAAGGTTTGTCCGAGGGACCAGGAGGGAATCGGGTCTTTTGAGATTTGGCTGGAATTCTGGAGCCTGCACAAAAATGTCTTGCATGGAGGCATCCGGGCGGAAGAGGGTGGTCGTCCCCCCCCGGCCCCTTCTGCACAAACCCCCCCCCCGGGGGCGGGAGGGGGGGGGGGGGGAGGGCAGGGAGGGGACACCCCCCCCCCGACCCAGGCCCTGCCGTTGGCCACGGGGAGTCCTACTGCGTTCATTCCTCCATTAGGCCAGCAGGACAGAAGGGCTGTTCCTGACCCCCCCCCCAAAGCCCACCCATGCCACTGCCCCCCCTTTCCTGGGTGCTTCACCTTCCGGGCAGCGAGCCAGCGTCCCAAGCCGAGGGCCACCGAGAGGAGGGCCAGGAGGGCGAAGGTGCTGAGAAAGAGCCAGTAGGTGTAACTCAGCACCACCATGCCGAAGGCTGGGCACTCCTGATCGAGGGCAGCTGTCTCCCCCACGGGCATCTCCAGCCCCACGTAGTACCAGGGGGGAGGGAACTCTGACCCACCCGGACCTGACCCAAGGCTGCTCCAACAGAGACCCATAGGGGAGACCCTCAGGCGGCCTTTCTGAGCCGTGTTCCAGAACCACACGCACGCACGCACACGCACACACAGGTTGCTGGGTGAGGATGTGTGAGGTCAACACTGGGCCCTGGTGGGGGGGGGAGGGAGAAGCAGGAACACTCTCATCCCCACACACCCCCGCAGGGGGGGGGGCAGCTCCACCCTGGGAGGGTCGGTGCCCTCCCTGAAAATCCAGAGGATTAGAGGCGAGTGCTTAGGGAGAAGAGCACTCTGTGCATGCCCTGGGGCTACCTTGTTTTTTTAATGGCTTCTGTAGGAGAGGGTTGGCTTAAATTATGAAAAAGAAGTGGGGGTGCTAACAGTTGTTCCAGAGGGGGACATTTTAGTGGGCCGAGATGTGGGCCGAGAACCTGCTCCTCTGTTCCACCTGGTCACCCACCATGAGCCCCCCGGGGGGGGCAATAAGAGTTATTGGGGTGCTGTTGTTGAAGGGCTACCCCCACCTCACAATCATGAGCACTAACCAAGCCAGGCCACATCTGTCCGAATGCCTTTGGCATCCCCCAGTTCCCATCATCCCCAGGCCAATCTGCCTCCCCTTCCAAGCCGGGCTTCTGGGTCCCCACGAGAGAGCCGCCTGCTCCCTCCCAGCTGTGGCCACCAGGTGGCAGAAGCTTCACACGACTGGAGCCCGGGTTCAAAGGGGGCCTCCAGGGGTGAAACCAAGCAGGGGATTTTGGGGTGCTGGATTTGGGGGTGCTTGAGGATTAGGAAGGATGGTTCCATATCACACCCCCGCCACTCCAACCAGGTTCCTCTCCTCCCTACCAATCACCTGCTTATAATCTGGGACACATTTATTAGATAACTAAAAAAAAAAATTAATGCAAGCTTTTATGGATTAAAATCCCCTTCATCAGGGCATGCATGAGTAACTTATGGGCAGTGAGGAAAAATTATAAAATAATGACTGCAGAATTCAAGGCAAAGGTTGTCAAGTGTCCTCCTCCTAATGGATGCAATGTGCCAAGAAGCCTAGACTTCTTCTGAGTTTCTTGGATAATAACTTTCCCTTAGGCACGATGACACAGCTTCTTCCTTGGAAATCATATGAAATAAATGCTGATGTCACTTGTAAAACGGCTGTGGGGAACTTTTCCCCCTACAAAGCTTTTGGCCAGCCATTTACATTGGCCCAAATTATGGTGCCAAGAAGCACAACATGGACATTCTCAGCCTCTCAACACTTTGGCGTCCTCTCGGGGCAGCCATTGGGAAAGACTCCTGCACGAAACTTAACCTCAGTGCTCTACAATTTCTACAGAAGCAAGCATGCAGGCCTGTACAAGTGTATCAGACAAAAGTACAAATTCAAAATAAAAATAAAAATTGAAAAGACTAACACGGCTGCCCTCTCTGAAACAATCATTTTTTTCAAAATCTTCAGCGAGTGAGGTTTATTGTACTGCATTATGTCATTTATTCTATTTATAACTGTATCTTTATTATGTTTATTTATGTCATGTGTGTGTTGAGGGGATTGTGTGTGTGTGTTGAATCTGGTCTCTGGGTGTCTGAATTTCGTTGTTTGTGTATGCTGTATATATACACACAATGTCAATAAATTATTATTATTATTATTATTATTATTATTATTATTATTATTATTATTATTATTATTATTATTATTAAAAAACACAGCTATCTACGCTGGATTTTATATTACCAATCACTAGTCAAACGCTTCATTATTTTACTGTATTTTATTTTTATTTCATGTACACAGAGGGGGATCTCGTGGGCAAAGCTTGTGTGTGTGTGTGTGTGTGTGTCAGTGAGTGAGAGAGAGAGAGAAAGAGACTTGGTGACAGGAGAACTGGGAGGGTGGGGGAGGGGGGCGAGAAACAAAACCATCCCGCAGAAGCGCCATGGAGACGACGCACGCGTACGCCCCGCGAAATGCCCGGATGCTGCCCGCCCTTTCCCACGGGCCCTCCTCGGGTTGGGAGGAGGGCGGGGGGGGCGCCTCTCCGGCGCGCTGACGTCACGCGCGCGAGCGGAGGAGGAGGAGGAGGAGGAGGGGCGGGTGCGCCCCGCCCCTTCCCTTCCCCGCCTCTCGCGCGCGCGGCCCCGCCCTTTCCCTCCAGACGCCGGCTGATGACGCCTTTGGGCGGCGCCGGCAGCCGCGGCCGTTCCTGAGGGAAAGAGGAGGAGGAGGAGGCGGCGGCCGCGACGACGACGACGACGACGAGGACAGTGGCCGCGGGAGGCGGGAGCCGAGGCGAGGGAGGCCTCCCGTCTCCGCTGCCGCTCTCCGCGGCCCGGCTCGCGGCGGTGGCGGCGGCACAGGGTGAGGCGCCCCCTCGGCGCGGGAAGCCCCCCCTCGGCCTCCGTAACCACCCGGGGCCCCTCCCCCTCACGGCGAGGACCCCCCCCAAAAAAAACCCTCCCTCTTCTGCTGCTGCTGAGGCGCCTCAGGCCCCCTCCGACCCCCCCCCGCCGCCTCCCCAGGTCTGGTTCGTCTCCCTCCCTAGCAGGGCATTCTCCTCTCTCTCTCCCCCCCCCCTGCAGGATTACCTCCCTGGCCACGCCCCCTCCCCCGCCCCTCCCCCTCTAAGATTTGGCGGGGCGCCCCCTCCCTCTCGGCCCCCTCCCCAGCCACGCCCCCTCCCCTCATGTCCCCCCCCTTCCACACACACACACACACACGCGCAGACGTTTCCTTTCCACGCCTCGCCCCCTCCCCGACCCCGTTCACCCCTCATCGATCCCTTGTGGAGGGGATCCTCGGAGGGGCTGAGCGCCCCCCACCCCCTACCCCACGCAGTGCTGTCCCCTGGGGAAGCCCTGGCAGGATCAGCCCTGGGTGGACCCCCCCCCCTTCCCCAATCAAGGAGGGAGACAGGAGCAAGGTAGGGGGTCGGCAGCCAGCAGGGCACGAATCGTCCACCTCTTCCTTGAGGAGGGGGCTTCACTTGTGGAGCAGGACAGGCACAGCTGTCTCCTTGCCTTGAGCAAGCTCCTCAGCCTCTCTTCGGACGCTTCTCAAGGAATGAGGCCTCCCTGGGATGGTTCTAGGGGTCCCTGCCTGCCAGAATTGCTCCTTCCCTCGCCTCCCTGCCCCCCCCCACACACACACAGAGAAGGCAGCTGTGGGCCACCTGGTGAAAGCGGGCGTGGTTTGGTAATAAGCTGGCCGGGGGGACTTGGGTTTCCTGCTTGTTCAAGGCAACCAAAAAGTCCACCCGCCTGCCCAAAATTGTGCCCCTGAAGTGGGGTTGGAGAGGCTTGTAGACACCATGACTGGGCTCCGGCATAGAAGGCCTGTGCTGCTTCAACGTCCCACTTGCATTTACAGATACCTGTATATCTGTAGTTCATGGGTTTGCCGTGTGCCACAGAGTTTTTACTGAACAGCTTCTTTCTACTGGCCCGTATGCTGTGATAGAGGCAACATAAAGCATAGATAGATAGATAGATAGATAGATAGATAGATAGATAGATAGATA
>JAHTLZ010003326.1:479530-519574 GCA_023846285.1 Phrynocephalus versicolor
GATAGATAGATAGATAGATAGATAGATAGATAGATAGATAGATAGATCTTTATTGCCATCGTCCTGTGCAGAACAATGAGATTTAACATACATTCAAAAGCAAAAGAGGAAAAGATGAAAAATAATTTTACATCAAAAACAAAATTGCCCAAGTCAGTTTTGCAAGAATGGAAACCTTCCACTCCACAAGATGTGCTGGTATAATAGCTCTTGTATCTTGGGCTAGAAGCGGCTTTTTGCCCTCATCCTAGAGCAATGCTTGCATATTTATTCATAACCTCCCCATGATTGTCCAGGGCAGGGTGCGGTATGACGCTGGTGGCCACCAAGACACTTAAGTTGGTTTTCGTGCGTGTCAACAGATGCAGTACGTTTTAGCAACTGTGCTGGAATTACTGCATAGTGTATGTTGTTCCCTTTTTCTCCCTTGGGAAAAAAATTCCTGCAAATGCCTTTTCTCCTTTTCTTTCTACTTCCCACAGAGAACCCATTTTTCTTCTCAGGGTGCTGTCCAGAGAGAACTTGCCTGCAACAGCATTTAGATTTCTAGTCCCGCCTGTAGCCTTTTCAGACCCTTGGATTTACCTTTGCTGGGAGTGGGGGAGGTTGTTTTGTTGTGACAATGCCAGGATGGAGTATTGAGTCGGGAGAAATGGGTTTATACCCCAGGTGGGAGGAAACATCAAGGAGATAACCACCTCTCTTGGTGGAGTTGGCTGGGCTGTGAAAAGGACAGGCACCCAAATGCTTGTTCCTGCCAGGGTCAATATTTTGAGCAATTTTTCTAGCCTTGGCGCTGTGACCATCTCATCAAACCCCCCCCCCCCGTCCCACAACAGAATGTTGTGCATGCGAATAAGATAAATAAAGTGGGTCAGGTTTTTTGAACCAGCAGCCTAAGTCAAAGAATCCTCCACTGACCCAACATCTGTCAAATAGATGTGCGTGTGGGAGGGGGATTTTCCTCTTGATTCTCTAGAACTTTGGTCCCTAAATTTCAATCTCCCAGATATTTTTGGGCTGCAGCCCCCTGAAATGTGTTCTGTTGGCCGTGTTGGACTAAAATTTCATTGAATGGTCGAAAAAACTGCCCCAGAGCTTAAAAGCAGAGAGAAAACCCATGGGGAGGAGGCATAACAAGAGAAGCCTCTTGCTTGAGAAACAAAGAAGAGACCTAGCAAGACCCAGCTGGTCTTTTTCATAGGCCATCTTGGGTGGGGCTGAGTGTGTGTTTGTGTGTGTGTGAGAGAGAGAGAGAGAGAACTCATAAGTTGCAGGGGCAGCCTCCAGAGGAAAAGGAACTTGCTCTGAAATGGCAGAGAGTCAGCCATCTGGTCTCTCTTGTTGGCACTCTGTGTGCAACACAGTGTGCTTCTCGAAACACACCATGCCACGTCTGTAATATCTTTAACTTTTGTGCAGTGTGTATATTTGTAAAGCACATTTCCAGTTCTCATGGTCTCAAATATACCGCTGGGAATGTGTGCCTCAAATAATTTGTAGGCCTCAACGCAGGGCTCAGCCAGCAGCAGAATGAGTCTTACCTTGTACCCCCTCCCTCTGGCTGGTGACTTTTCATTGTTTTGTCCTGTTTCTCCCAAGAAAGTTCCTCCGGAATGGAAACCACCTTTTCTCACTTGGCCTGCCTGCTTGGCCAGGGCTCCTCTCTCACACTCACTCATGACCAAAACACTGTCTCTCTTTCTATCTCTGTCTCTCTTGTAGGCGCTCTGGGACTATGAAGGAAACCATTCAGGGCAAGAAGTATTGGGGGGCCTCCCCTGGCCTCCCCAACACCACGATGGGGCATCGGGACGAGATGTGCCAGCCCTCCCAGGGGTGGGACGGCTCCGAGCCCAAACACGGTGGCTGCTTGGAGGGAAGCCCCCGCTTGGCCTACACCAAGAAGCAGCCCCCCGGCTTTGGCCCCCTGTCCCCCGGCAGCGACGAGGAAGAAGAAGGGGAGTGGGACCTGGCCTGTGTCTCCAGCTGGGGCGTGGCCGGGGACTCCTCCGACGTGACTCAGAACAAGGCCGGCGGCAGGAGGAAGGTGGCCAGAAGCGGGGGGCGCGCCTGGCCCTTTGACATGGGGGCAGGCTCCAATTCCAGAGGGCGCCTGCCCCTCTTGGGGGGTCACTCCCGGCGGCAGTGCTTCCGCCGCCGCCGCCAGCGGGCCCTGCAGGCCTTCCGGATGCTCCTGTATTCCAAGAGCTCCTCCCTGGCTTTCCATTGGAAGCTGTGGGGCAAAATGGCCTCCAAGGGGCGCCGCCGGCCCAGCCTGAAGCGGGCCCGGTCCTCCCTGTCCCTTTCCCCGGGCTCGCAGCCCGACGACGACCCCCTCCCTCTGTGCAAGAAGAGCTTCCCCTTGGCAGAAGGAGACTGTCAGCCCCGGGCCAAGCGCAGGCCCCACCCCTCCCACTTCAAGGCTTGCTCCTCCTCCTCCGAGCCCCACCTGGACTATGAGTTGGACGGGGCCTTCCCCCCCTCTGCGTCCGTGCCGCAGACCTCCCGAGGCCTAAGTCTGCTGGGCGCCCTGATGGAGGAGGAGGCCTCCCCTTACCCTCAGTATGCAGAGCTGCAGAGGGTCACCTGTGACAAGGACCCCGGAGCGATGGAGCTGGACGAGGAAGAGGCGGCGATGCTCAAGTATCCTCCCGGGGGAGCCCCAACCTCCCCGAGAACGAGGAAGATCGGAGAGGCATTGGAACACGGCCTGGAAGGAGAGGGAGGTAAATCTCACTCCATGGGCCCGTCACCCTTGACCCTGGGGTGGTGCTTGTGTGGCGTTAGCTGAGCAGGGCATTAGCTGGATTAGAGTCACCTAGTGGGGTGTCCTTCAATATCATCGGTCACGTTTATCCCTGTTTATTGGGGCAGAATTGGGGGCAGGGTCGGGACATAATGTACCAAGGGCATGAACCCCCCTAGTTGGCTGTCGCCAGCATTTGGAAAAGTTACTTCTTGAGACCAGAGCTCGTACAGTACGTTGATGGGATTTTGGGAGTTATGCTGTTCAAAAGTAACTTTTCCAAACACTACTGTAAGGTAACTGTCCTCTCCTTCCTGTTTGAACTGCTCTTTGGCTCCCGTCGTACATTTAGGCAAGTTCAATATGATGGTACCCTGGTTTAAGAATGCATCGGTTAATGAAATTTTCATTTCACGATAGGAAATCCATTGAAAATAATGCCTCCGTTTACAAAGTTTTTTTCCAGAAAAAAACTTGATTTAATATTATTTTCAAAGGATTTTCTTTCCCAGGATGCATTGCGCCCCCGTTGCGTTTACGGTTTATAAAATTTCCTCTTGACGCACATAGACTGGATTGACCCAAACAACTTGATGGGTTTTGTTTCCAAGTAAAAAACTGCGACAAAAGAATAAAAGATGGAGGTTTTGACAGGAAAACATGTCCAGGCATCTTCAGGATACAAAGCAAGGTCCCATATCAGTTGTAGAAATCCACACAAGGTCGGTGTCTCTCTGTGGGGATGCCATGCAATTTAATAACCAAATGGGTGAGGAGAGGAGAAGAAAGAACCCAAGGTGAGGACCCAGTTCATTGATAGTGGTTCCAAAAGCCTGTTTAGAAGAGCAGTTAATTGAACATGAATCAAACCTATCCATCCTGAAAGAAATCAACCCCGAATGTTCACTGGAAGGACAGATTTTGAAGCTGAGGCTCCTGTACTTTGGCCACCTCATGAGGAGAGAGGAGTCCTTGGAAAAGTCCCTGATATTGGGAAAGATGGAAGGCAAAAGGAAAAGGGGACGGCAGAGAATGAGATGGTTGGACGGTGTCATCGATGCAACCAACATGGATTTGACCAAACTCCGGGAGGCAGTGGAAGATAGGAAGGCCTGGCGAGCTTTGGTCCATGGGGTCACGAAGAGTCGGACATGACTGAACAACTGAACAACAACAGCAGTGTGATGCGGCAGCCAAGAAAGCCAATGCGATTCTTGGTTGCATTAACAGAAGCATCGTGTCTAGATCAAGGGAAATGATAGTATCACTCTATTCTGCTCTGGTCAGACCCCCACCTGGAGTACCGTGTCCAGTTCTGTGCACCTCAGTTTAAAAAGGATGTTGACAACCTCGAGCAGGTACAGAAGAGCACGACCAGGATGGTTGAAGGTCTGGAAGAAATGTCTTATGAGGAGCGGCTTAGGGAACTGGGAATGTTTAGCCTCTCTAAAAGAAGGCTGAGGGGAATATGATAGCTATGTTTAAATATTTGAAAGGATGTCACATTGAAGAAGGGGCTGGTTTGTTTTCCATGGCTTCAGAGACTAGGACTCGGTTTCGAACTACAGGAAAAGAGATTCAACTTAAACATTAGGAAGAACTTCATGACAGTTGGAGCTGTCTGGCAGTGGAATAATATGCTGCCCCAAAGGAGGGTGGTGGAGTCTCCTCCTTTGGAGGTTTTTAAGCAGAGGCTGGATGGCCATCTGTCGGAAGTCCCTGTGATGGGGTTCCTGCATGGATGAGGGTTGGACTGGATGGCCCTGGAGGTCTCTTCCAACGTGTTATTTATTATGATTCTGTGATTCTAATGGAGGCCATCCAGGGAGGTCCCCAAGGGGCAGCTCTTTCTGAAGCTGCTGTTTGGCCTCTCCAATTTCACCTCTCCCGTGGGAGGCATCCATGCAGAGTGGGTGTTGCCCGTGCGCTCAAAGCCCAAATGCCTACCTCTATGCAGGGAAGGTTTGAGCCCTACCCGACAGGGTTGTGCCTGGACCTAGGGCCGCAGACAGATTGCACGAGACGACCCCAGGTGGGACCGTGTCTAGACCTGTGCCACCTGACCCTAAAAGGCCAGGGCAGCTCGGTCTCCCGATAGAGCCCTCTAACCTCTCCTGCCTTGCTTGCCGCAGGCCCTCTGGACGCCCTTCCCAACGGCTATGCCGCCCTCACTCCTGAGGGCCATCACTGCTCCCTGCCGGGAGTCGCCGACGCCACCATCCTCATCAGCAACGTCTGTAGCATCGGAGGCCAAGCGGCCGAAGAGCTCTTCCAGGGACCCCAGGACAATGACCTGCTGCTGGATTCGTCGGGAGCCCGGCTCGAAACGGACAGCCAGCAGGCGGAGGCGGCGGAGTCAGCTGAGAGCGGCCAGGAGAGGCTTGGCGAGAAAGCCGTCCAGCACAGCCCCTTGAGGGAAGAACACATCACGTGTGTGCATAGTAAGGAGTATGTGTGTGTGTGAGAGAGAGAGAGGGGGGGGGGAAACTGTCTTGGAGAAAGGGTGGAGCATTGAGACATATAAAATAATGCAGGGCATGAGTAAAGTGGATAGAGGGACGCTCTTCTCCTCTCACAAAATACCAGAACTAGGGGGCATCCACTCAAACTGTGGGTTGGGAGAGTGAGAAGAGACAAAAGAAAATATTTTTTCACCCAGCACGTTGTTAGTCTGTGGAACTCCCTGGCACAGGAGGTGGTGATGGCATCTGGCCTGGATGCCTTCAAAAGGGGATTGGACAGATTCCTGGAGGCAAAGCCCATCACAGGTTACAGAACATGATGGAGATGTGTGTAATCTCCAGGCTTAAAACCAGGGTACTTCAAGGGCCAGATGCAGGGGAGTGGTATCGGTAGACAGAGATCTAGTCTCGTGCACTCCCAGAGGTATTTGGCGGGGCCACTGTGAGATCCAGGAAGCTGGACTAGATGGGCTCTTCTTGGCCTGATCCAGCAGGGCTCTTCTTAGGTTCTTATGTTCTCCCCTCTTTTCCTGAAAGAAAAAGGTGGGAGGCAGGAGCCTCAGAAAGCCTTCCCTGTCCTCCTGCCTCAGGCTCGGCCCTGGGGTTAGCGGAGAGGGTTAGGGTTAGGGATGCCCTTGGACGACGGAGGGAAGGAAGGTGTGCTTTTGAAGGGTTCCCTTCCTGCCCAGAAGAGCCTGGGGCCCCTCTCAGATAGTCTGAAGGTTCCTCGCTGAGTTTAGGAAGCAGCTTGACATCTACGGGATCTCAGGAATACTCAGGACTAAAAGGAGAGAAGCACAAAGCCGAGAGAACCAGCTGGGTTTCTCAAAAGGAGCGGCCGTGTTTACTCAGTGGCAGGAAAAAACATCCGAGAGTCTTGTGGCATCTGGGAGACCAGCTGGGAAAACTGGTGCCAGTTAAAACAGGTCTGTTTTTAAGGTGCCCAGAGGCTTTCTGTTGATGAGCAGGATTTGCCGAATTCTTAAACACATCTGCTGCCCTTTCTCGGGTGACCTCTGTCCTTCCTCCCATTGGGAAACCACAGCTCTCCTCATCTCTCACCAGGGACCGTGCAGGGCGAGGACTGATGGTGGTCAGAGTCCAGAGACCTCTAGAGAGCTGCACCTATTCTTTAGGAAGCTCACAGGTTCAAATCAGCAGCCCAGCCCAGTAACCACAGCAGATCTGGTTGGGATGCATATTAGTGCTTTGGGGCATTTGCTTACTCGGTAGTGCCTCGCTCTTGCCTCTGGAGGCACGCCTGCGGTCTAGGCACCTTAATCTTCCCCCGTCCAGATGGTGCACGGGATCAGAACCCTTTGGATTCTGGCTGTTGACCGGCGTGGCCGAAGAGCCGTGTTTCCCTCTTGCTTCTACTTCTCCGGATCCCTCCGCTGTTTTCCGCTTCTGTCGGAGCCAGGCTGGCCTGGCTTCAGCTTTCTTCTCCCTTCCCCTCCAGACATCCTGGACGAGTTCCTGCAGACGTACGGCAGCCTCATTCCCATCGGTGCGGACGAGGTGGTGGAGAAGCTGGAGGACATTTTCCAGGAGGAATTCTCGACCCCTCAGAGGTACAGCCTTTCTTTCCTCGCCTGGACCCCCACGCCCTCCTCTGCGCAGGGGAATCAGACCCGTGGTTTGGGGAGAATGATCCAAGGCCCTGGCTTTACTCAGACGTAAAAGGCATCCGAGTTTTGTTTTGTTTTCCCCACCGTGAGGGGTATGGCAGCACCGCGAGGTTTCAAATGTGTTGGCTTTTGCCTGGTGTTGGTCACGCAGTGATCATTGCAGGCTTGGCATTTGCAAGCTAATTGTGCAGGCACCACAGCTTTGAGAGGCGGCATCTCTGGAGGAAGAGTTGCTGAGGGCGAAGCGGACGTTTTGTGTAGTTCTGCTCTTGGTCTCTGGCCCAGCATTCCCTGTCTGGCAGCAGGTGGTCAGTTATTCACTCAGCCAGGTGCCTGCGTGACCGACTGCAGCTTGGCGGGTGCATGGAGGTGGTCCCTGGCCTGGTGAAGCTGAGTGGGATGTGCTAGGTTAAGTGGGGGCAAGCAGAGTCCAGCCTCAGTTCCTCACCATCAAAAGCCCTCTGGAGTGACTTTTAGCCACCATGACCGGAGCAGAAGGCAAATGCTGGCAAAGCACCCAGTAGTGCTTTAAGAGCCTCGTGGCGCAGTGGTTAAGAGCCTGTCCTGCAGGCAAAACTGTGCTCATGACCTGGGGGTTCAATCCTAGGTAGCCGGCTCAAGGTTCATTCGGCCTTCCATCCTTCCCAGGTCGGTAAAATGAATACCCAGCTTGCTGAGGGTGGGGGGGGATGTGTAATTAATGTAATTGAAACTGTAAACGGCCCAGAGACTCCTTGAAGTGGTATGGGGTGGTATATAAGCAGAACACTTTGCTTTTGCTTTTAGTGGTGTCTCAATGGGAGACAGGTCTCAGGCCCTGGGGCCCCATTTGGCTGCAAGGTTAGAGGTCCCAGACCCATCCTAAGAGGTGCTGCTTTCCCCCTCCCCCGCCCTTCATTTCTCTGTCCCTGCAGGAAAAGCCTGGTGAATCAATTGATCCAGTCCTACCAGCGTTTGCCAGGCAACGCCATGGTCCGAACCTTCAGGGTCACCTACAAGCGCCACGTAGTCACCATGGATGACCTGCAGACCCTCTACGGGCCCAATTGGCTCAATGACCAGGTATGGCAGGGGAGGGGGAAGCACTGGAAGGTGAACATGGGGTCTTGAATACCTGTCGGAGCGTATCTCCCAGAGGTCAACTGAGGCCAGACTCACACGGATGTTGCAGGCGCGCTCACTCAGGGTGCCCACTCCGAGGGAGGCGCGGAGGTCTGCCACGCGCAGCCGCGCCTTCTCAGTGGTGGGCCTATCATTATGGAACCATCTCCCGAGTGAGCTGCGCCTTGCACAGTCCCTGCCCGCTTTCAAAAAGGCTTTGAAAACTCTGCTTTTTGAGCAGGCATATGCCAACCTCCTTTATTTTTTTGGGGGGGGGGGGGGGAGTTCATCGCCGATGTATCTTGCCTGGGGTTTTGTCCTTAACTGTTTTTGTAGTTCTGTATACTTTTTAAACCTGATAACCGCCCAGAGTTCCAGTTCAGAAGATGGCGCGGTATAGAAATGATACAAATAAATAATAATAATAATAATAAAAAATAAAAACAAGAACCATCAGGATTTGGCATGAAAAAAGCAAGGTTGCCAAAAATAGTGGGTCATAATATCCCTGACGGGCGGGGGGGGGGTATCAGAGTCTCCCGCCCCCCGTGGCTGATGGATCTGCCTTTGAAGATGCTCTGAGAACCTTTGCTAAGACTAAACTGAAATGGCTCCATGATTTATCCAGAAGGCAGGAGGAGCCTCTTTTAGCCAGCCTCGGGGGTCTGCCTGTGGCTGGTGGAGCGGGAGCGCTCTGAGTCCTACCTGTTGAGCAGCGACCTCAAAAGAGAGAGAGAGAGGCTTTCTCCTTCCGAATTAATTAGGGTATTAAAGTATTCGGCATGTAGATTTCAGCTTGCCTGTGTGGGTCACCCCCATGTGTGGTTCACTGGGCACTCCTATCAGTTTGTTTTATGCCGTAAACCGCCCAGAGTGCCTCTCTGCCAGATGGGTGGTATATAAATCGAATAAATAAATAAAGAATATTGTTTGCCTCTGGCCACGAGGGGCTGCTTCATTGGCAGTTTCAGTTGATGGACCTTTGGGGCTGGAAACCAAGCAGGCCTTCCTGATTTGTTTATTATTTACTTACAAGTATCTGTAAGCGCCAGAAATTCGAAAGCTTCAAAGCTGTGTGCAGCGGTAATGAAATAAACCGTACCGAGTGACCACTGGCCAGATGGTGCGGTATAAAAATCATTTTAAAAATGATAGTGTGTTCAGTACTCAAACAAATGAAAAGACCGTTTAAGTAATGTTAGGCGGAAGCGCGTTCTTTATTTGCCCGCTGCAAGTTGTAGGCACGTGTCAGATTTATGCTATCGTTATGTGCTGCCCAATGAACTCTGTTCCTTTGTGGCCCTCAGGATGAGTGGGTGGGGGGGGGGGGTCTCCAAAATGCCCACCCTTCAGCTGCCCTGCTCTTGTCAGCTCCAGCCTGTGGAGGTTGCAAGGGAGCATATGGCGTATGCTTATAGCACATGGCAACCTTTTCACTTAATTATTTTTTTTGCCCATGCCACCTCTTGTTGGAGGGGTTCCCCCTCCCCCTCTTTATTTTATTTGTTTTTTTTTAATCCCTTAACCATTATTTTCTCTCCCATTTCCTTCACCTTCATATATTGTTATATATTGTTGTTTTATTCTCGTTTGTAAGCCGCCCAGAGTTCCTTCTGGAAGATGGGTGGGATAAAAAAAAAATGCAACTAATAAATAAATAATAAATAATAAATAAATTCCATGTTGCTGGTGCTGCCATGCTCAAGGCCCTGCTCTGAACAGCAGGAGATAAAATTTCTGGAGCGTCCTCAAAAGGGACGGTCTAGGCAGCTTTAAAGACTTGAATGGGCTGATGGGATGGGGCGGGGAAAAGGTGACCGGGGCCCAAATCGTTCCGGCTTTGCCTTCGTACCCAGTGGAATGAGTTTGATCGTTCTCTGTGTGCCTCTAGTGAGAAGATGGTTGGTACGGTACTCTGGCCGATATCTCTCCCCACCCACCTTTTCCCTCTTCCCTGGGCAGGTCATGAACATGTACGGAGATCTTGTTATGGACACCGTGCCAGAGAAGGTGAGCTTGCTTCTGGTCCTGAGTTTTCTCCCTGAGAGGTAGGTAGGTCGGGAGGTTGAAAGATTGGTCGGCAACCAGTTCTGGTAGCCCCCCTGTGGGTTGAGAATCAACCCGCACCTCCACTCCTTTGGCCGTCAGTCCAGCTGTGGTCTTGTGGCAGAAAGGGAACCTTTTCAGTGCAGAAATGTCCTGACTCCCAGTGAGGGCCCAAATCAAGAAAGCCGTCGGCGAATATTTCATCTAGTTTCTCCAGATCCGCCTAACAAGTCCTAAACAACCTAAACACGTGGCACCAGCACCATCTTCTGAATTTCCAGACAGGGTGTTAGGAAAGGAGGGGAGGCAAGGGCCAGGAAGCAGGGAATCGTGGCAGATGTTAAAAGGAAATAAATGGGCGGGATCGCATCTTGCAAGTGGAGGTGAAAGCGTTTGCCAGGTCTGGAAATGCTCAAGAACGCTGGGCCAGACTATGAGAGCATCCGCTGATCTAACCACTGGGCCCATGGAACACCTGTGACTATTGGTTTAAAAGTACCTCTCCCAAGCCTCACAGTCAACTGCAGAAAACGTGCAGCTGGCATCGTAGTTGACCGGTTGGACGGGGTGTGAAAGATGGAGTTGACCTCATGGAGTGGTTTCCTCCTCCTCCTCCTCCTCCTCCTCCTCCTCCTTCGCTGCATCCCTTCTCGCCTCTACCTTGGCCTCCTCCTCCCCCACCCGCCCCCCACTTGCCTCCAGACCCTGTTTCCACCGTTGACTTTCCCAGCACAAACATGCCTTGTGTGTTATCTCTTTCTCCCCGCTTTGCCCAGGTCCATTTCTTCAACAGTTTTTTCTACGATAAGCTACGAACCAAGGGATACGACGGGGTGAAGCGCTGGACCAAAAATGTAAGTTGTAGCCGTGCTGGCTAGTGATGACAGGGCTCGTAGCCCAGCCTGTCTGGGTGTCGTTGGGTTAGAGAAAAGAGGCTCTGTGTCTCTGCTGTGTTGTTCTGTCTTGAGGAAAGGGTTGCTCTTAGAGTGAAGTGTGGAATCATGCAAAAGGTTATGAGTCTTGCTTCTTTCAACTTTAATATCAGTGACAGAGAATTGAATCCTAGAATCCTAGAGTTGGAAGAGACCTCAAGGGCCATCCAGTCCAACCCCATCACAGTATTTCCGACAGACGGCCACTCAGCCTCTGCTTTAAAACTTCCAAAGGAGGAGACTCCACCACCCTCTTTTGTGGCTGCTTATTGCATTGTGTTCAGGCATGAGTTAGTTTAAAACCTTGAAATGAAAGAATTTGGTTGGCTGTAAAGTGTCACTCTGTTAGAACAAGGTATTAGCATTTTTAGAAGTGAAAGGAGAATAAAAGATTAAGTACAGTGGTACCCTGTACAAAGGAATTAATTTGTTCCAAATGAAATTATGTTAAGCAAATTTTCCTTTATACAAATTTCCCATAGCAATGCATTGAAAACAGTAATCCCTAATCACGACAATTTTTATGTCCTCGGATTTGCCCCATAGGTGATTCTGTTAAGCAAATTTCCCCTATCTCCCGAATGTTTTATCTTATACAAACCATTTGTTATACGAGGGTCCACTGTATTTTCCTGCGTATAAGGCTATGATTTTTTTACTAAAACTGCTAGACTAAAAATTGATGGTTGTCTTATACACGAAAGTAAGCCAATAAGAGAACCACACAGTTGAAAAACTGTTATTTTGGGCTGGAAAAGTGGGAGGGTGTCCTGTAGGCGGGGAAATACGATAAATGTCCCAGGGCTGAATAATTAAGTCAATTAACCAAAATTGGGAGGAAAGGAGAGAGAAAAACATGGATTCCCTGAGTTCTTACTGTTGTACAGTAGAGGATCTGAACAGCCCCAAAGGGCCTCTTGTCAATTTACTCTTGGTTCAGAGAAATCATGTTAAATTTGGTATTAAATTGTTGGTCATTCCCGGGGTGGTGGTGGCTCTGTTCCTTAGTAGGGACCTGATCACATGACTGGCTGCATGTTGAGCAGTGGAACTAGAGATGTAAAATTTCCAGAAATTTTGAAGCTCGGAAAAAGACCCATTTTTGGTTTTTTATGTTTTTTGTTTGCTTGTTTGTTTTTTTTTGGGGGGAATGGACATTTTTGGGGAAATTGGAAAAAATGCTGCATTAGCACTCCTCTCCCTTTTACAGCTTGAAAGTCATTCTGTTCCTTTAGGAACATAAAAGATGACTATGAACAATTTGACTTGGCATAAAATTATCACAACTAGCATATTACAATATAGTGTGTTCAAACAATTATTACAAACAGAATTTATTTTTTAAATAATAATTATTTGGAATTGTAAGTAGCAAATGGCATATCAATGTCCTCAACTGTTTACTAGTTTATGTGGAACAAAAAAAAACTGCAAAACAATGTTTAAAAATCCAGAATTAACAATTATTCATGTTTCCTCTTCACAGTATTAAACAAAAATGAAATAAAAACCTCATTCTTATAAAAAGAGAATGAAAGGGAGTGGGACTAAGTTTCAATAATTTTTTTAAAATGATTTGGACAATATTGGAACATCCTGTTTTAAAATATTTTATTTATCATGTCAAAATAAAACATTCCATAATCATTTTTTTCTTTTTTCCAATTTTTCAGAAAAAAACAAAAAAGGCTTCAGGGGAAAAAATGGGAAAACCCCATTTTTTCCTGAATTTTTCAGTTTTTCCCCCAGGCCTTTACATCTCTAAGTGGGACCAGCATTTGCCACCAATAATTAATATGGATCTCCCTTTGTAAGCATACGTGATCAGTAGAATCTTGCCCTGTAGGCTTTAATATAAAGAAAATATGTGGAACAAAGAATAGAAATGATATATTCCCATATTTATAGGAAAATGTATTTTGGGAGCAACCACTAAGACAGTGGCAAAAGTATAATTTTATCTCTCTTCCTTTAATGGGCTTCTAAGGCATTTTGATAGATTGCTGGTATCCTCCCAAGGTTGTTTATGGTATTCAAGGATAATTCCTTGAAATCCTGTTTTTCACTTCTTGAATCCGGATACAAATGAATTTCTGTATCAGCCCCCTGAAGAACTGACAAATATGGGTTTCACAGCTAGAATGTTAGGTGGGAATCGGTGGAGGATGAGAAAAGTGAAAGAATTTGCAGCCAAATTGCCATGCTATGATTACTACAAATGAAGATGGAACTGATTTGCGGGGGGGGGAGGGGGGGGAGCTGTAAATGCGGCATTTCTTGAAAGAGTGTGATAAAACTTCTTAGAGAGTTGTGCTTTTCATTAAGATAGCCTAATTAACAATGGGAAATATTAAAGAGAAGAATTACATAGGATTTCTGAAAGTGTTAAGGTAAACTGTTCAGGGACAGTTGTTCTCTCTCTCCTTGGACAATCATGTCCACGCTAATCAGCTAACTGCTTCCCTTTCAAAATAAATCTTAAAGCAGAAGGTAGGTGGAGAGCTACAGACTGGCCTGGTGTAACTTGACCCTGCTGGTATTTTTACCTGGAAACAGCCTTCTGCAATCTGGAGCCCTCCAGTTGCACGGGACCCCACGATTTAAGAACATAAGCAGAGCACTGCTGGATCAGGCCGAAGGCCCATCTAGTCCAGCTTCCTGTATCTCACAGTGGCCCCACCAGATGCGTCTGGGAGCGCATGAGACTAGATCTCTGTCTCCTGATACCACTCCCCTGCATCTGGCCCTTGAAGTACCCCGGTTTTAAGCCTGGAGATGACACATCTCCATCGTGGTTTGTTATCTGTTAAGGAAATTTTCCTCCAGGAATCTGTCCAATCCCCTTTTGAAGGCATCCAGGCCAGATGCCATCACCACCTCCTGTGGCAGGGAGTTCCATAGACATCCTCATCCGGCACCCGGAGGTTGCCAGGGCAGGCGAATGCTCATAGGCTGCTCCAAAACATGTGGAAGCCTGAAGGACCATTATTGGCAGAACTGTAACAGTGGGGACCCTGCCCAGGAGCTGTCTGTGTGTGTGTGTGTGAGAGAGAGAGAGAGAGAGAGAGAGAGAAAATGAACCCACTGGGAAGAGCTGCTGAGCTGAACTGCCGTGGTTCCTTTCCCTCCCACCGCAGGTGGACATCTTTAACAAGGAACTGCTTCTCATCCCAATCCACCTGGAGGTCCACTGGTCTCTGATTTGTGTAGAGGTCAAGAAGAAGAAAATCACATATCTGGACTCCCAGCGCACTCTCAACCGGCGGTGCCCAAAGGTATAGGGTAGGGGTTGGTTGGTGGCCCATGGGAATGGTACCTCCCCTTTTCTCTTGGAGTGGCCCCACTGGTGCTCAGGATTGGGGATTCACCACCATGCCCCCCCCTCCATAGATCTGGGGCATTTCTTTTAGCCCTCGGTCATTTGCCTTTTCCATAAAGATTCCTCTCCCCAACTGTGGGAACCTTTCTTCAGAGTATGCTTATTGGGGAAGTTTCAGTGCGGTGGGCACACTCCTGACTTTTGCCAACATGGCATATCTGGAAGGAAGTGACCGTTTGTTTCCCCTGACTTTTTGCTTTGAGGTAGGGCTAAAGGGCACCTGCTTCCTATTAGAACCAATGTTTCCATTAATGCTGCCACGTGTATTTGTCACCCAGAGATTAGCGACTAAAAGGAGATGAACACATCAGTCCTTTGTCTGCGTGTCTTTCTCAGCTGGCTCTGAGAAAACAGCATCTCTGTGTGCATCTGTGTGCTTCCCGTCCTCCTTTCTGTAATCAAGATAAGCTCAGCTTCGGAACCTTTCCAGCGAAGCCCCACACCCGGCCCCATTACTTAGTCAGGCCTTCCCCAAGCGGGGGGGGGAGGGGCTCCAGGTGGGCTGGACTGCCACACCCGTCTTCCCCAGACACACCACGAAACCTGAACGCTGCCTGCCTCTTTCCTGGAGAACAAAAAGAAGGGGGCGTGCTGGTTGAAGGCCAAGGCCTCAGTGTGGGTTTTAGAGGCACTGCCTTTTGAGAGTCCAATTTGAGTCCTTCCTTTTCTTGTGGATTGTAGCTTCTGAGCCTTCCTGGCCAGTTCTTCTAAAAAGAGGTTTGTTCAAAAGGTGTTCCAGAGGAGAAATAAAAGCTTCCCTGTTGTCAGAGAGGAGTTTGGAGAAGGGAAATGTTGCTGCACTTTTGGCCGCCACCAGTGAGGGTGGGAATCAAACTTCAGGCACGTGTGCGCACTCACAATCCCTTGACCGTGTTACCCTCGCCTCTCCCCATCCCAGCACATCTGCAGGTACCTGCAAGCGGAAGCAGACAAGAAGAACCGCCCAGACTTCAGAGACGGCTGGAGAGGAGTCTTTCAAATGGTGAGTATCCCGTAATGCCGTCTGCGAGGGTGTTAAGAGACCAGAGAAGCAGGAGTAAGGATGCCCGTCCGCTGGCCCTGACAGCAAGGAACTCCCAAGGATGGGGCGCCAGTCAAAGGCTGCCTCGAGCCTTCCCTGCTGATCTGTTCTGGTTTCCTCCTCTGCGGATGTTGTGTGATAGGTTGTGCAGCTGCTTCTCCCGGCCACCTAGCACTTTGCGCTTGCACTGGGTTGCCCTTGGCTTCGGCAAAGGTTGGCAGCGCCCCAAGAGGCCAAGCGGAACCGTATCTGCTTGGAGAAGGGTGGCCTGCCCCCTCCCCCCAAAGCCTCTCGGCATCTGGCCATGACTGGCCTAAAGAGGTTGGCTTTGGATCTTTCAGGAGGTTGGGAGGAGGAAGAAAAGAAGGCGGAGTGGAGTTGGGGGGGGGACTTCTTTTGTTGGTCTGTGGCTTGCAGGATCCCCATCCTTGCTGGCGGAAGGGTTCTGGGAGTTCTCATCTGAAAAGTTACTTCCACAAACTCTGAAGGGTGTTGTCCCACTGGCCTGCCCACCTCTGTTCTTCCTCCTTCATTTTCCCTCTGACCAAGAGAGCTACGTGATTCCCTGCTGCTGCTGCTGCTGCTTCTTTCCTCGTAACCTCGTGACTCTGAGGTTCTGCGTTTTCATCTTCCTTTTATCCATATGTTAGGAGGAAGGGAGAGAGAGGCCCTAGTGAAATGGGTGTGTCGTGGCTGTCTGCCATGGAATAAGCCACCTGTCCAGATCTCGGAGGGGAAAGTGTGGGGGGAAACAGAAACACATCATTCGCTTCCCAGAGCAAAATACCAGGGCAGGTTTGGTTAAAGCAAGTATCGTAACCCAGACAATTCCTTTTGAGTTTCAGAGAAAACGGAATGAGGACCTGGATCTTGGGTGAGGGTTCCTTTATTCCTCTGTGCCTGAGGGAGACCGAGGGCAGGGCGAGAGTGGTGCAGAAGAGGGACCCGAGAGGTGGAAATGGGCCTCCCTGCCCAGTGCTGGCCTGAGGTGGTGGCTGTATTCTTCTGGCCTCCATCCTTGCCCTGCCCTCACCTCACCTCACCTCTCTTTCTCTTCTCCCCATCAGAACATTGCCAGGCAAAACAACGACAGCGACTGTGGAGCTTTTGTCCTACAGGTAAGACCCAGAAGCTTGGGCTCCAGGTGAATGGCCGCCCCTGATCCAGAAGCCTTCAGAGAGGGAAGAATCTGCCCCCCCCCCCGGACAGCTTTCTCTTTGTTTACCTCCAAACAGACACCGATGCCATGGGGGTGGGGGTGGGGGTGTGCTGAGATGGGCTCCACCTGGCTGCCCTTCTTTAACAATTATTGAAAGTTTAAAAACGCCACGCATTCCCACAGCTTCGGGGCAAATGGGGGGGGGGGAATGCTGCGTCGGTGTACAGACTGACTACGCCTTCCCCAGACCTCAGCTTTTATGTCGGCTTCTCCAAAGGCTTTCCAGGCTTTTGTGCTGCAAAGAGGATTTTCTTTCAGGCTGGTGAGGGAAGCGGTGAGAAAAGCCGACAGGCTGCAGGCATGCCAATTTCCGGGATTTAGGGAGCTACGCCACCCAAAAGTAACTCTTCTGGTCCTTGGGTGAAGGTGACCTGGAGCCTGTAAGCTAAAGCCAGGCCGCAGAGGTTACTCACCTGGTCCCAGGTGACCCCCCCCTGCCAGATGTGCCCCTGCCGCCTCTCTTCACCCTCTTCCCTACGCAGTGGATAAGGGCTGGGCAGTGAATCCTGCCGGGGTCTTGGTCAGCCTCTCTCCATACTGATTGGTCCTTAAGTTTCGGGGTGCATCCAGGTCCTACCAGCCCATTTGTCCTCCAGAAAGACCAAAGCCCCCCCCCACCCCGAGAAAAGTGCCGCCCTGTGCTTCAGGCAGAGGCTGGACTAGGTTAGTTTTGACCCTCACTGTCCCCGGCTGTCTTCACCATCTGCCTTGGCTGCCTCTGCAGAGGGAGGGGGCACAGCGGGAGGGCAGCTAAGAACCCATTTGGGGAGCCAGGCCTGTGGGGACACTGAGTTTCTGTAATGATGGATGTTACCTTTCAGTAGGTAAAAGCTGCGAAAGATGGGGCTTTTTAATTTGCGTAATCGTGGCAGTTTAGTTGAAAAGCACAGTAGGACCCCCGTATCCACTGATTCATTATCCACTTATCCACGGTTAGCAGAGGAAAAAATAAATAAATAAATTCAGCAGCTGCAAAGCAAGCTACTGTCATAAAACAGCAGCTGTCAAGCAAGCTACTTTTGCAAAACAACAGCTGTAAAGCAAGTTACTATTACAAAACAGTAGTTTGGGGAACATATTGGCATTCTCTCTTATCCACGGTTTTCATTATCCATGGGAAGGCTTGGAACCAATCCCCAGCGGATACTGGGGTCCTACTGTCCTTTGCACAGAACATTTAAATTACTTGGGCACAGGACTTATAATATATGAGAGCGACGGTGCGTATGGAGCCCCCACCACTGCCCCTACAGCTGAAATCCCTGTCCTTCGAGTCATTGTCACGTGGGAAAGACCAGGGAGGGGGTGTCCGGAAATATGTGTGTTTGTATACCCTTCCCGGTTGTGAGGGGTTAAGAGATTCTCCTAGTGCAGTGGTGGCCAGACTTAGGCCCTCCAGATGTTTTGGACCACAACTCCCCCAGTTCTTTGTCATTAGCAATGGAATTCTGAAAGTTGTCCAAAACATCTAGAGGGCCGAAGTTTGGCCACTACTGTACACTTAGTGCTTAAATCAGGCATGTCCAAACTTCGGCCCTCCAGATGTTTTGGACTCCAACTCCCACCGTCCTTTGCCATTGGCAATCTAAGTTTAGAATTCTGGGAGTTGTGGTCCAAAACATCAGGAGGGCCAAAGTTTGGGCATGCCTGGCTTAAATCTTAACCATGTAGCGGTTGTGGAGGGCCCCGCCCCCCAATACCTCACCCCCTCAAGTTCTTGGGGGGGCCTTAGCTGGGCCCCACTTGAAACCCAGAAGAATAAGGTAAAAATCTAGCATCACTCAGCTTGATGGTTTCTGAGCAAGATAATGTCTTCTGTGTTTCTTCCGCTGAGCTCAAGGTGTCATACATGTCGCTCACTCTCCTCCCACCGCTCTGGCACAACACCCGTGTGAGGGAGACCAGGCTCCAGCTGGCCTGTGCTCAGTGCTCAGCGGGTGCCCAGACATACCTTTCACAAATCGCCGTCCTGTGCATGAACCACAACCACCACCCCACCTGCCTCTGCTCGAGTTGCCCAGAGGGAGAAATCCATACTTTTAAAAATAATAATAATAATTTTTAAGCTAGAAACTTTATTGCAATAATTAAATGTAAAACCCTCCACAATTTAAAATAAATTATGCTAATGCGAGCAGTTACAGTAAGGCAAGATTAATTGAGGCAGTAATTACAATAAATAAAGCAAAATAGAAGGAGGAAAAGATCCACAAAAGGAAAAAGAGGCAGCACGAGAGGGGGAAAGAATCTCCCCCCCTAAAAGTACCTTGATCAGATGGGATTTGACAACACGTAGGTCAGTGGTTTCCAGCCTTCCTAATGCCGCGACCTTTTAATGTAGTTCCTCCTGTTGTGGTGACCCCTTTGCCCTGCTTGGAAGAGGCCACCAGATCCCTTTGGCAAGTGCCAGAGAGAATGTCCCTCGTCTACTACAGGCGCCCTCAGCCAGTCACAGCCTCTGGTGCCAGTGACTGACATCCCCTCCAACCTATCAAGATGTAACTCACTCTTCCCCCCCTTCCCGCCTCCAAACCCAAGCCATTTCAGCCTTTTTTCTTCACTGGATCGTGGCGACCCCTTTGAAAAGGTCGTTCGACCCCCCAAAGGGGTCCCGACCCCCTGATTGAGAACCACTGGCGTAAGGGTTCAGGACTAGCTCACCTTCCTGTACCCCGCTGCCCAGTCTCGGACATCTTTAGGAACATCCCCGTGGGCTCCCTCAAAGAACTGGCTCAGGAGGTCTCGGGAGTGTCTCTATGACCTTCTGCTGAAGGCAGCGTAGTAAAGCTGCCTGTGATTCCCTCCAGAAAACAAGGAGAGGTGGAAACTTTCTGGAGGGCAGGAAAGAATCAAGTAGTCTTGGCTGGGAGAAGGAAATGAATAAGGGGATTGGCATTCCCTGCCTTAAGTCTTGCAGTTTGTTGTGTGTTTGGGTGGGTGGGGGACCCCCATTTGGCCCCATCCTACCCCTATGGAATTGATGCCTAGCTTAAACAGGGCTTCTGAAGAAGCCAATGTATTCTGCAGCACCAATCCACCCCACGGTAGCTTAGGCTGCAAGCCGAGAAGGAAGTCCCTATGGAGTCTTCCTCTGGCCGCGTCCAGTTAAATGGGGTGAAGGCCTTGCTTGCAGCTGGATTCCTGCAGTGGGGACCAGAAAGGGTGTATGCTGGGGTGTGTGAATGACCGACTGGATGGCACTTTTAATCTCGTTGTATTTATACAATGACAATAAATTCCATTCCATTCCATTCCCTGGAAGACATTGTATGTGTCAATAACCTCTCTCTCTCTCTCTCTCTCTCTCTCTAGTATTCCAAATTTCTGGCTCTGGGCCTCCCTTTCACATTCACACAACAAGACATGCCGAAACTCCGCCGACAGATGTACAAGGAGCTGTGCCACTGCAAGCTGATTGCGTGACAAGCTTGCACACACCCAGACATACCAACACACACACACACACGTGTGCACCCTTCTACCGCCACCTGGGACCGACGGACTCCCCCTGCCCACCGGTGGTGGGACGGTGGGTGCCCTTGGAGGTCGTCCCTTGGCTATTTCCTCTCCCTTCTCGGGGCGCAGGTTCTGATGTCATCGCGCTCGGGGTGCCTGCAGAGGACATTTAGGTCACTGGAACTCTTAAGGTTTGGTAACCGGACTCATTTTTTTGGGGGGGGGAGGGCAGATTTGATTTTTTTTAACCCATGTTGCCCTCTCTTCTCTCCCTGGTCTTTCTCGTTTTTGTTAATATTTAAACCCAATACAGGGTGAGATTTCTCTCGTTTGCTTCTTTTTGGGACGTGGGAGGGGGGGCGGGATGGTGGGTTGGGAAAGGGAGGCCGCAGGTGGTGCCCTCTGCGGTCGCTCCCCTCCAGATTTGGGAGACGGCCTGGATTCCTGCAGTGGGGACCAGGAAGGGAGTAGGAGGGGGGGGGTCCACCCTGACTTCTTCCTCTCCTTGATCGCCTTGTTGGTTACTTGTGTTAGTGAATAATGTATGTTCTTCTTCTTTTTTCCCCCCCAAGAGGGAAAGAGTTGGAAAATGGGGTAGAGGTGGGTGGGACGGGGGGGGGGCACAGGTTTATACACTGGGGCCAAGATAACTGAAGCAAGCATTTTTTATATATATATATTATATATATACGATGGCTACCATTGTGGGTAATAAAAAAAACATTCTTTGGAGAAGCACGCCAGTGCCGATGGATTTCCTACCTCTTGCCTCCACCCCACCCTCTCCAGCCCGTTCTCTGCAGCAGCCACCAGGGGGTTCTGCCTGATTCCACCGGGCCAGAGATCTGGGCGGCTTCTCCTATATATGGTTAGCGGTGGATCCTGTTTGGGTCACTGGCTCTGAATGGGGACATGGGGGGGGGGAGTGTCTTGTAAAGCAGAGAAAAGGGCCAGGTGAAGGCAAGGCAAAACCAGGGCAGCAACACCTCTTTACAGGGTTTGGTACTTGGGGGGGGGGGGAGAAGTGGCAGGGACAACTTTGGTCCTTAAAATTAAGTATAACGAGGAGAAAGCGGACAGAGAGATGCTTCCTCAGCCCAGGAATTTCAGGGGAACTTTGAGGATCAGCAGCTAGGATTTTTCCAAGCAGAAAGGGGAGATGTGGAGAGCGAGAGGGCTGCAGACTCCAGAGGGAGGGGTTGGTTTTATTAATTTAAAATGTTTGTATCCCGCCTGTCCCTGCAAAAGGAACCAAGGCAGCTGGTCTCCACAACCTGTACGCTGAGAAACTCAGGACTAGAGATGGGCACGACTCAGCGAAATTTTCGTTTTCGTTTTTCGTTACGCAACGAAAACGAAAATTTTCCAGAAAACGAAACGAAAAGTTTTGCCGTGTTCTTCGTTTTCGTTATGACAGACACATCACAATGAAAAGGATGCTAACGAAAACGAAAAGTTTTCGTTTTCGTTTTGTTTGCTTTTTCCGTTTCGTTTTGTAACGAAAACGAAAAATGTGCAAAAAAAACCCCCGAAAAACAAAAACGAACCGAAATGGACCCCTTAACGAAAAACGAAATTATTTTTTTTTAGTCGTGCCCATCTCTACTCAGGACCGATCACAGGTGGCAGGCGGCCTGTCATGAACCTGGAGTTCACAGCCAGTGGATCTAAGGGAAGCTTCCAGCCTTGGTAGCTTTAAAGAGGAGTTGGATACCTCCCAGGGAGCCGGGCCTTGTCCTGCCTGCTAGTCAGGGTGCCGGTGGATCGGCTCCCACGAGAAAGGCAGCCTGCCTGGGAGGGCTGGGGAAAGGAAGGCCCAAGAAAGGGTGACGTCCCACTCTTTTCTTGGCAGGCTTCCTGTAGCCCAGGGGTGTCCAAACTTTTCTCAAGGAGGGCCAGATTGGGTGGGGTGAAAATGTGGGGGGGCCGACCATTCCGTTGCATTGGACTCCCAGGCCGTACTTTGGACAAATCTCTATAACATGCAAGGAGGCAGGGAAGATGCTGCAGCAACGGAGCCAGAGGTGGGTTGGCTGGGCAGGTGGCTGGGGGAACCGATGCAGGCAGGGAAGGCAGGCAAACCATAAAACTGCAAGCTGACGTCTCCAAAAGGAGAGGTTTAGTGAGCAGAGGGACCTGTCCAGAAGGGCTCTACCACAATGCATCTCTGGAGGAGTCTCAGGGAAACTTGAGGACGAGCAACAAGGGCTTTTGAAGCAGGAGGTGGGACTGAGAGACACGGCCGAAGCACCCATGGGAGGGGACCATGCCTCTGCACACAGATCGACCTCCTCCAGGATTCCCTTTGGAGAGGCGCTTCTGGGTTACAGAACTGGCCCAGCAGTATGACAGTCATGAAAAAGTGGGCCACTGTTGTGCTACCTCTGCTCTGACCAGCACAGCAGCCCCGTTGTGTGGGGGGGTGTTGGACCGGCCTCCAGCCTGAGAGGGACTGGAGGCCGGCCCGTTGCCTGCTCCTGCAGCGAATGGGGAGCCAGACAGGGGGGAGCCATTTCCAAAGCAGCTCTTTGTGGGGTGCTGGGTACAAGAGGGAACCCCTGTGGCTCATGGGCCCTGCTGGTTTGGTGTGTTGAGGAAAGGGTGTGGAGGGAAGACCGTGGGGCACCCCCCCTTTTGAAAGCCCCCCAGAAGCCTCTGCCAAGAAGACTCATCTGTCACAACCGGAGGAGTTTGGGAGGTGCTAGTCAGAGAGAAGGACAGAGCGGAAGGCGGGAGCATGATAACCGTTTTCTGTGTGCAAGCTTTTGAGATAACAGAGCACTTCTTCAGACATTGTATTGCAGAGGGCGGGCTGCTCAAGTGTGTGTGTGGCATCGTTTTAGTTGTGACCCACTCTTCGTGACCCCATGTCCATGGAGTTTTCTTGGCAGGAATACTGGAGTGGCTTGCCAGTTCCTCCTCCAGGCGCCTACAGCGCCTGGTATTCCCTGGTGGTCTCCCATCCAAGCACTCACCAGGGCCGACCCTGCTTGGCTTCCGAAATCAGGCGAGATCGGATATGCTGAGGGCGTCTAGGCATGCATACTCTTTTTTCAAAGGTGGAAAAGGGGTGAATCCTCTAATGCAAGCATCCGGGTCTTCCATTTTGCCTCCGAGGTCTCCTAGTTGTGCTGAAGTTGCTCCCTGGCAGTAGGGGCTGGAGTCACTGCCGACATGTTGTCTGTTATCCCAACCCTCTGCGATTCAGGGACACCAATTGCTTAGAGAGGCTTGTAAGCCAGGCATGTCCAAACTTCGGCCCTCCTGATGTTTTGGACCACAGCTCCCAGAATTCCAAGCCTGTATTCCCAATGGCAAAGGACAGTGGGAGTTGTGATCCAAAACATCTGGAGGGCTGAAGTTTGGATGTGCCTGCTGTAAGCTGAGCAAGTGACCTGGGCCTGATTCCACCTAGCTGGTTCCAGTGCCAAAAGTAAGCTGTCTGGGCCCCATCATTCTCCTTGGTGTGGGCTGCTTCTTTTAAGGGCATGAAGGGAGCCCCCCCCCCAAGGCTGTGTTCAGGAGGGGGCACTCAGTAGCACATCATCCCCAACCAACAGCCTCGCGTGGCTTCCCTTTTCTCTGCATCCTAATAATTGCACCTGCTTGACTCGGTCTAAACAAGGCAGTTTCCACTCTGGTGGAGTTGGCTGCGCAAGGGGCTCTGCCAGAGGGGCACCCCACACCTCAGCCCACATGTCCAGTAAAGCTAGCCTCTTTGCCCCAGCCCAGAACTACCCACTACTGTCACATCTGCATTCATTCAAGAGGTCCCAGCAGGACGTCTGGCTGGCCTCTTCCACATCAGTGCCACAAATTCATGGGACTTGGGGAGTCCAGCTGTGTCGGGTGGGGAGTGGGAGAGACCTGCACAGCCGCCTAAGGGATGGGGAGCGCTTGTCCTGGGGTTGTGAGAAATCTTGGGCCCTCCGTGTCTGGCAAGGATCCCCAGTACATGATGTGAGAAGGGTTGGGCCGGTTGATTTTCATTTTGCTTTACAGGGGCACCTTGTATAAAGGAATTAATTCGTTCCAAATGAAATTTCGTTAGGCCAATTTCCCTTTATACAAATTTCCCCTAGGAATGCATTGAAAATGGAGTAATCCCATTTTTAATGTTGTACGAATTTGGCCCAGAGGCCATTCTGTTAAGCAAATTCCCCCTTATCTCCGGAATATTTTATGTTGTACAGATTTGATGTCACACACTGTTGGTTATACAAAAGCCCACTGTATTTAATGGTGGAGGAACGCGCGAGTGTCGGGAGGGGAGAAGGCAAAAAGAGGATGCAGCAAACGTGTTTTCTTCCCCCTCCACCTCCCGCGCCTGTAAAAGCGTTGCCTCCTCGAGAGGAACGTGTCCTTTCCTCCCTTGGCCTCGCAGGGAACCGGGTCGGCGCGGCTGCCAGGAGGAGGGACACCCACCCATCCGCCCAGCGTTATGCAAAGGGCCGGAGGGCGTAGGCGGCGGGGGGGTGGTCGTTGGAAAGAGAAAGAAGGGAAGGGCTCAGCCTTCGTGCTGCTGCTGCTCATGCTTGGAGGGGGGGAGCACAGAGGTGTGCCTCTCCCCCCCCCCAACCGGTCCCCCATGGCACTCCCCGGTGGAACTGCCACAAAAAGGGAGGGAGGGAGGGGGAAAGCCCCCCCTCCTCGGCTCTTCCCCAGCCTGGCTCCAGCTGCAATGCCACGGGCTCTGATCGCCGTCTGGGGGTGATGGGAACTGAGGTCCATCTGTATTGTGGGGAGGGGGGAAGGTATTTTAAATGCATTTCCGACCCCCCCCCCAAAAAAAAAGAATTCGCAGAGGAGGGGCAGGAGCGGCGCTGGGATCCCTCCCTGTTTTGGGCTGGGAAGAGAGATTTCCTTTTCCTCCTCCCCCCCAACCCCAAATGCACGGGGGGGGAATCTTCTGGATCGCAGCAGGCGATCCTCTTATTGGATTCTCTCCTTCCTCCCTTCCCTTCCATCCCCCGGGGATCATCTTGCTGCATTTTGGAGGGTGGGGGATTCGGCCCCCTCTCTCCCCTCCCCTCCCCCCAGCGCCCCATCACGTGGTACAAGGAAGGCGCCCTTCCCATCCCCCACAAAGGCCGGCCTGTTCACCACGTGGACCTTGCGCCCGGTCCTCCAGCTGCCGTCTCTCGCCCTCTCATTGGCCACGCTCGTCCCGCCCTCTGCGGACAGATGGGGCCCGGGGCCAATCGGCTGCCGCAGGAAGCGCCTTCCTCCCGCCTCCCGGTTGCGTCACGTCGATCTCCCCCTTTCGCGCCGGCCGCTGCGTCTGACGTCACCGGGAGCCGAACGTCCGGGCGCGGCTGGCTCTCGTCCAATCGCCGCCCTCGAGCGTCAGCCGTGACGGGATGGCCTGCCCGTCAGGAGGGGACGGGGCCGACCAATGGGCGCCAAGCCGGTCGGGCTGATGGAAGTGAGCCAGGCCCAATCGGCGCAGCGGTCGGGGAGGGCGGGCCTCGGCGAGGCGGCCAATGGGGGCGGGCCCAGGCAGCTGTTATAAGGAGGCAGGCGGCGGGCGGGGCCAGGACCTTTTCCCACAGAATGTCTGCGAGTCAAGAGAGCCGGTGAGTGAATGCCAAGCAGGCCTCTCCGTCCTCCCCCCCCACACCGCCGCCACTTTGGTTAGGCCCGCGCCAGACCCCCATAAGCCGCAGACCGAACCATTCTGTCCCGAGAGGGGGGAATGGAGGAGGGATGGCTCTCCCTATCTTTCTCTCTGCGAAGGGATTTTGGCCGCCGAGGGTCGCGTTTCCCGCTTCCCCAATTTCCTCTCCCTTCTTCCTGCGGCCTTTCCACGTGGCGGGCTCCCTCCCAACACCACCATTCCCCCCCATCGACGATTGGACTCTTCCTCCCTGTTAAGCTCCGTATTGCCCTTTGGAAGAGACCATTTTTCCCCGGGGGGGCAGAGGAAGGAGGAAATGAGGGAGCGGCGGCGTCCCCGGCCTGTGACGAAGAACCTCCACCTCCTCCCGCCAACGCCGCCATTTCGGGGAGGCAGCCGCTCCGAACGGCATTGAGCGATGGCGGATCCCCGCCGCCCTTTTTTTCCCCTTTCCTCGTCCTGAAGTCTCCTTTCATGCGGCGGACGAGTCTACTTTTAGCCGGGGGAGGGCGAGAGAGAGAGAGAGGCTTTCACATTGGGGGCAATTGAATGGAGGCGGCTTCCCATCCGTTTTCGGGGAGACCATTTTATTTCGGCACCATCGATTTTAAAGGATAGGGATATATTTCTTCCCCTTTTTCAGCGAGGGGAGCCATTTTTGGACATTTTTTTCACCCCACAGTTTCCGCCCCTAATGGCCTTTTTTTAATGCGCCCCCCCGATTCCCAATAGTTCCCGACTTGGTACTTCCCGGCAGGAGGGGGGCCAATGGGCGAGCCCGTTTTTCCACCGGGAGGAACCATTTGCAGAGCAGCGGGGGAGAAAAGGGAGAAAGGAAGGGGGTCCTAATGCGAGAGAGAGCCTCCCCCTTGCGTGCCGTTCTCTCCTCTTCCCCCCCCCCCACGGCGGGCGCGTCCATTTTAGCGCTCGCTGGCCGCCCATTGTCCTGCCGCTTCGCATCCGGGAACTCGGCGCCCGTGACGTCACGGGCCCGGGCCAGAGGCGCGGGGAAGAGGGAGGAGCCTCTTTGCCCTTAAAAGGAAAACAGGAAGCGCCCGAGGAGCCCGGAAGAGGCAGCACGTGGGCGGGCGAGCGGGAGGGACGGCGGGCTTCGGCCCTGATGGGGAAAAGAAGCGCCCGCCGGCCGGCCATCCAACCCTCCAACCCGCCGGGGACCGTCGGGGCCGGGCGGGAACGGGGACCGGTGGCCCTTCCGGGCGGGGGCACCATTCCCAGTGTTCCCCAGCCTGCAGGGCCCTTGGGTTCGACCCCTTGCAGGGGATTCTGGGAGTTGTGGTCCCAGAGACAAGCCCAGGGCGGTGCCCGCCAGGCCACTCTGAACAGGCCGAGCCTATTAAAAAAAAAATAAAAGCCCAGTTCTCAGCAGTTACGTAACTCGGCCTCGTCACTCCTGGGCCGAGACAGAGAGAGAGAAGCCTTCCATCTCTGCTGTCCTTTTGGCCAACGGCCTGTCTCAAGCCTTCTCCTGGAAAAATGGAGACAGGGAGCAGCCAGACCAACTTCGGCCCTCCAGATGCTTTGGACCCCATCCCCCACAGTCCTTTGCCATTGAAAATACAGGCTTGGAGTTCTGGGAGTTTTGGTCCAAAACCTCAGGAGGGCCAAAGTGTGGACATGCCTGGGCCACAGGATCTCTGCGTATGGTTTGTGCCTCTCCCTGCATTGTCGTTCACCAGGGCGGCGGCGGCGAAAAACAGAACGCCCATCTCAGCCTGCAAAGCCCCTCAGGGAGAGTAGGCTAGGAATCCTTGTGGGTGTTTTTTTTTTCCTCTTAAGAATTCAGTAAGTGTGGAAGAATAGCAGTCACGATAAGTATTGAACGGGGAGGGAATCAAAGTGGCTCCACTCCCAGTCGGGTGAGGGGAAAACGCGGAGGAAATAATTGGGAGGAGGCCAAGTGCGCTTTAGCATGGGCTGCTCCCAGAATGTTGGGTAAAGTTTAACAAGCTGACTCTTTCCCCCTTTTTGTATTCCACAGATCTAGAGACAATGGCCCTGAAGGAATGGACCCCGATGGTGTCATTGAGGTGAGTGCCTTTCCTCCCTGGTGTAGCCCAGCGTGTGCCATGAAGCAAGCAGTGATGGGCAGTTGTGGTGACTGAGGGTGAAGAGGCTGCCGTGAGTCTCGCAGTCCTAACGTTGGGGCAGATGCCAGAGGGACGGAAGAGGAAGCAGGAGAGGCTGTTCCCGGGGCGGGGCGGTGGGGGACATGTCAGATAACCAAGTCTATATTGAGGGGACCCCCTGTGGGCCCTTGGTCTGGTCTTGGAAGCCACTGACCAGAACTCCGAGACTTTAGGCTGGGAACTTCCAGAGGGGGGACCATCATCCAACCCTGGGTTTCTGGAGCTAAGCAGGTGCATCTCAGTCTTCGAGGAAACCCAGTGGGGTACGAGTTGCATTTAAGAAGTTTGGATTAGCTGAACACACCTCTGCCCCGGCTCACGGCCTTCTTTTGTTTACAGAGCAACTGGAATGAGATCGTTGACAGCTTTGATGATATGAACTTGTCAGAGTCTCTTCTGAGAGGAATCTACGCTTATGGTTTTGAAAAGCCCTCGGCCATCCAGCAGCGAGCCATCCTCCCTTGTATCAAGGGTAAGGACGCACAAAAGGAACACCCAGGTTTTGCTTCTTTCTTCAAAAGGAAAGGGGACACTTGGCGAGTGTCTGGCCATTCCGTGTAGCAGAAACAAGGTCCCTGCTCAGCCAGGAAGACAAATGTGGGGGATTTGGGTTTTCGCAGAGATGCCCCCTCCCCTCTGGAATAGGTTGCCAATGGAGATACTCTTCCCCTTCTTAGGTTCAGGATCTGTGCCCAGCAATTTCCAAATTCCATTAATATTAATTTTTGCTATTACCTATTCTTTTTATGGTTTCTAAAGTCACCCTATTGTCAAGTGCGTTGTTATGTGAGGTCCATTGGATTTTTTTTAAAACCCCTTGTAATGGGTGTGGTAGTGCGCCAGTATATGGCAAACCTTTTAGAGACCGAGCGCACAAACCGCGATTCAAAACCCACTAATTATTCACAAAATGCTAATAGACCAGTTAAACCTGAATCCAGGTGGCTGTGAAGGAGCAATGTTAGGTGCCCACAGAAAGGGCTCCAAGTGCCACCTTTGGCATCCGTGCCATAATTTCGCCAACATTGATATAAATCAAAAATAGAAAGTCACACTGATGGGAGATCTCTCACATCCATAGGAACGTAGTGAGTCAGGGCCTTTGTAAGATAAACTGATTTGGTGGGCCTGCAGTAGCTGTGATGGATCAGTCGGTGAGGAGGTCTAGGATAACTTTTTTTAAATTCACCTTTAGGTTCCTTTTCAGAAGTGGCCCGTTGCATTACCCAGTATTTTTACAAAGTGCAGTAGTGGTCCAGAATGATGATGCCTCCACTCCTTCTTTATTTTCTGACTTCCTTGTCAACATCCCCCTCCCCTGCTAACTGGGCAAAGAAGCACCTGTGGAATTGGTGTCTGTCTTATATCGAGCAGGGGAAGAGGAGCGATCCCTATTCATCCCAGCAGAGCCTGCGTTTCCCAGTGGCCTCTTGCTGGTTCATGCTGGGGAAACACAAGAGTCTCTCTAGAGAAGGGCTTTGTGTGGCTCGCGGCCGCTTTGGTGGCTCCTGCCCTTCAGAGCAGGCAGAAATCTCCATTTCGGTTCTCCCAAAGTGACTCCCTTCTGGTTTCCCCCTGCACACAGGTTATGATGTGATTGCTCAAGCCCAGTCTGGAACTGGGAAGACGGCCACTTTTGCCATCTCTATCCTGCAGCAGGTTGAGCTTGACCTGAAGGCCACCCAGGCCCTGGTGCTGGCCCCTACAAGAGAGCTGGCTCAGCAGGTAAGGCCTTACCTGGGGGCACAAAGGCCAGAGTGGGTCTGGGAGGGCGGAGGCTGCCCACCAGGTGCCCTTCTGGGGCCCACCTGGTCTTTCCTCCATTAAGCAACTGCCTTGGACAGTGATGCCCAGAATCATCCCACTCTTCTGTCTCTGGGAGTTATAGTTCGCAAAAGCAGTTTCTCAGGTGCTGTGGGTAGCCTGCTTTGGTCTGTTGCAGGCATGTCCAAACTTAGGCCCTTGTGATGTTTTGGACCACAACTCCCAGAATTCCAAGCCTGTATCTCCAGTGGCAAAGGACTCTGGGAGCTATGGTCCAAAAACATCTGGAGAGCCGGAGTTTGGACATGCCTGGTCTAATGGCAAGCATCTGTGAAGTTGTGCCTGGCTTCTTTTCTCCTGAGGCTGCTCTGGTGGTGAAAACGCAGCAGTGGCTTCGTCGAAGAGGCTGGATGTTGACCTTCTGAGCCAAGCGGCATTGGCGCCTCTCAGGCTGTGGGGACAAGGGTCTCCTGGTTTCTTCCACCCCCCTGGTAACTGGGCAAAGAGGCTCCTTAAAAGGTGGTGCCTTCCTTATATCTAGCAGGGGAACAGCAGTCTCTCCCTATTCATCCCAGCACAGCGTCTTTTCTCGTGGCTGTTTGCTGGTTCATGCTGGGGAAACAAACCTCGAAGGCGAGGCCAGCTGAGAAACAGCCAAGATGTGAATTTTTAAAAGATTAGGAGGATGTACAGTGAACCCTCGTATAACCGGTGGTTTGTTTAACAGAAAATCCGCTTAAAGGAAAAAAATTTCCAGAGATGGAGGAAATTACTTAACAGAATCGCCTACAGGGTGACTCCATACAACAAAAACGGTCATGACTAGGGATTAATCCATTTTCGATGCATTCCTATGGGGAATTTGTACAAAGGACAACTTGTTTAACAGAATTTCATTTCGAACGAAATTATTTCTTTTTACAAGGTACCGCTGTATATTTATTTGGTAGCTGCAGAAAGGCATCTCAAAGTCACATGGGAAAGAATCGTAATGTTTGTTTTCGAGATAAGCTGTTTAGTGTTTCACAGTCTTTTGAGTTGTGAGTTGCCTTTGACCCCCAATGGGGAGAAAGGTGGCGTATAAATAATTGATCAAAACCAACAAGAGTCTCAGGGTCTCTTGGAAGACGAGGAAGCGTTCCTCTGGATCTGAAGGGCGGATCTGTCTCTGAAGCACAGGGTGGGCCACGGAAGCTGGTTCTGAACACCAGTTGGGAAGGAATATTTTATGGGGCTTTGCTGTTCCTGCTGTGACAGGCTTGTTGCAACTGCATCTTTTGGTCAGAGGAAGGAGGCCATGTTCTTCTTCTCTCCCCCCAATTGGAGGCTCTACTAATTGCTTTTCTTCTCTGATAGATCCAGAAAGTGGTGATGGCCCTGGGCGACTACATGGGCGCCTCCTGCCATGCCTGCATAGGGGGCACCAATGTCCGGGCTGAAGTCCAGAAGCTGCAGATGGAAGCCCCCCATATCATCGTCGGGACCCCCGGGCGAGTGTTTGACATGCTGAACCGGAGATACCTATGTGAGTCGCCGTGGGCCAGGGATGGCGCTGAGCCGCTTCTGTTTCACGTACCTGTCAGGACTCCACAAAGGGTTGGGCGGAGACCCCCCAGGGTGCAAAAAGAAGCTTGATAGGACCTGAGTGTTTTGAGGGGCTCCATGCAGGGCTTGCCCCTTTGTGCCCAAGGAAGAAGGCGTACAAATGAATCCCGTCTGCCCACTGGTTGCCCCTTAACTTGCCCTGCATGGCTGGTCAGGTTAGCATCCCTCCTTCCTGCTGTTCCGTGATGATCCCCTCATGCGTGTCAACTGAGCCCCCGCAGCCCTCTTTTCCTCCCGGCCAGCGTTCTGCTGAGCTGGGCAGGGGCATGGGGTTCTGGGGGGGGAGTGATCATAACGAAAGAGTTCCCTGAGAACAGCCGTCTGTCCACCGCGTGGCTGCTGCCGCCTGGCCTGCCGTTCTCAGAGGACCTGATAAGGTTGGGTGTTGTCTCCGCAGCGCCCAAGTACATCAAGATGTTTGTGCTGGACGAAGCGGATGAGATGTTGAGCCGAGGGTTCAAGGACCAGATCTATGATATATTCCAGAAGCTGAGTGGGAACACACAGGTAAGAGGGCTCTCTCCTTCCTCCTTGCCCTGGGTGAGGGAGACAGGATCCGTGGGGCGAGAGAAAAGCACCCCATCCACAGGAAAAGACCCAAGGGTATCCGCCGGCAGAGACACGGGCACAGGTGCCACCAGGCTGGTCGCGGGTGTGGAGGACCACGATAGTTGGCCAGACTCCGCGGGTGATGGTGGTTGTAGTCCAGCCCATGTGGAAGGTGGTGTCAGCTTAGGGGACACCGATTAACTGTTTGGTTTGGGGTTTAAGACAAGGTTCTGAGAGACAGTCCCCAAACCATCCAAAGAGTCACTCAGCTCTGGAGAAGGCCCAAAGTTGGTGTCCTCCTCAGGTCTGACTGGAAGGCTCAGCCTCATGGCGGTTTCAGACAGGGATCTTTTTTGGTCTCTCTCGATACAACCCGCACTTGTGGCTGGAAGTGAGGCTGCGAGCTTCTCTGCCGAAGGGGGGAGGTCTGGGGGCTCACGTCCTTCCTCCCGCCCCCTGTGCTTTTCCAGGTGGTGCTGTTGTCGGCCACCATGCCCATGGATGTCCTGGAGGTGACCAAGAAGTTCATGAGGGACCCGATCCGTATCCTAGTGAAGAAGGAAGAGCTGACCCTGGAGGGCATCCGGCAGTTCTACATCAACGTGGAGAGGGAGGTGCGTGTGGAGGACGGGCGTGGCCATTGAGTGTGTGAAATGGGGAAAATGAAAAGAGGCCGGTGGAGTGTTTCTGGAAGATCTCCCTGGGTGAAGAAGCGGATTGCTGGGGATGGAGTGCACATGTGAGGTGGGGGGTGAAAGGTGCAAGGGGTCAACTGCAGTGGTTCTAACTCCCCTTTCCTCCTGCAAGGAGTGGAAACTGGACACCTTGTGTGACCTTTACGAGACCCTCACCATCACCCAAGCTGTCATCTTTATCAACACCCGGAGGAAGGTGGACTGGCTGACTGAGAAGATGCACGCCCGGGACTTCACCGTTTCGGCCATGGTGAGTACACTGAGCACTCCGTGTCTGTGCCTGGTGCCGACATAATTATGGGAGATCCGGTAGGCTGTAGTGCTTCCCCTCTGGTGGGAGAACCTTGCTTGGAGAAGAGCGAAAAGCATTAAGTACGGACCCTGTTGTGTGGATAAGATGGCCTGATGTTACCCCCTGAGAAATTTATTTCGGAGGCAGAAGGAAGAGTCTCCTTAAGGCTTAAGCAGTTGCCTGGGCAGGAGGCAGGAGATGGCTGCCCTTCTTGAGCGAAGGATGTGGGGGGTGGACTGGGAAGGCAGGGCAGAGGCGAGGAGGAGAGGATTCTGCCGTGGAGTGGGGCAAGATGCTGAGAGAAACGGGCTCTTTTTTTTCTCCTCCTTCGCAGCATGGAGACATGGACCAGAAGGAGCGTGATGTGATCATGAGAGAGTTCCGCTCCGGCTCCAGCCGTGTCCTCATCACCACAGATTTGCTGGTGAGTGTCCGTCCGAGGGAAGCGACGGCCGTTTCCGTCAGGCCCTTCTTTCTTCCCCCAAGGCGATTCCCTCTCTGCCCGGCTGGCCCAGTGCTGTTGGCAGATTGTAGCCCCTTGGCAGAGTAGCGGTTGGGTATCCCAGGGGCTGCTTTTCTCCACAGCGGGTACCAACGAGGTGCCTTGCCACTGTGTGGCAGCCCACAAGCCCAGGGCCACGATCTTCCAGCGGGAGGGAGCTTTCTCAAGGCAGGAGAGATGTATATTTCCGTCTTGAGCCGTTCCATTCCTCTTGGTCCCCTGTTGAAGCCGGCATGAAGTCCTTGGCAGCTGCAAGGCAGCGCTGCCTGCATGAACCCGAAAGTTCTTGTTTGCTGTCCCATTTTTCCCTGTGATTTGTACTTAGCTTTCTGCCTCCCTTTTAAGTATTCAGTCAAAGGGAGAGGGAGAGCCCGTCCTGGCTGGTCTTAACGGCTCCTTCTCCCTCCCCAGGCGCGTGGCATTGATGTCCAGCAGGTGTCTTTGGTCATCAACTATGACCTGCCCACCAATCGTGAGAACTACATCCACAGGTGAGTGAGTGGCCTTCCCTCTCTGGCCCGCTGCCCTCTTCTCGGGAAGCTCCCCTCCCCACCCCGGTGACCTTTGCCCTCTCCCTTGTCTTCCCCGCCTTTCCCAGGATCGGTCGAGGTGGCCGTTTCGGAAGGAAAGGAGTGGCCATCAACATGGTGACGGAAGAAGACAAGCGCACGCTCCGTGACATTGAGACCTTCTACAACACCTCCATCGAGGAGATGCCGCTCAACGTGGCCGACCTCATCTGAGCGGCCTCTTCGGGGGGCCCAGCAGTGCCTGCAACATCCGACTCCCCCCTTCCCCTGGGCACAAAAAACCCCACCCACCCACCTAGAGCTGACCTTTTTCGTTCTTTTTTTTCTTTTCTTTTTTTTGAGTTTTCTTGCCTTTTGAATAAATGTCACTTTTTTGGAGGCAAAATGGAAATCTTCAGTGTTCACTGGTGCTTTTCTCTGTCTCTCTCTGTCCACCCTTCTACTTGTGTGACTTTATTTTGTAATTCAGTTGTCGAGATCTATGGCCCCCGCCCCAGATCCAGGAAGCCAGGTATCCTTTGAGTGAGGAAGGGAGTGGATCTGAGAAGCTGGGACCCCTTGGCTTCTCTTTCTCTCTCCCCTCTGCCTGTCACGTCCCCCTCAGATAATTTTGTAGCCTTTCAAATTAATCTTTCATCAGAATTGTGGTGCTATAATGGGGAAAAAAAGCTTGAGAATTTAAAACCTACCTCAAAAAAGGTTGTGGTTTTCTTTTCTCCCTGCCTCAAATCATTGGTTCAGACAAATTGCCAAGATGTGTTCCCCCTGCCCCCTATATATGAAATGAAAGAAGTCCTTTCCCCTATTACATTTTTCTTAAAATAGAAAAAAAAATTGAAAACTTTTCATACAGCAAAAAAAAAATCTGCGTACAACCTTACCTTTTTTGTATAGCTATTATTTATTCAAAAGGAAAATTACAGTGACCAAAATAAACGTGATCTTGAGAAAAACTATTTGCTTTGGGTGGCTTTGTAAACGTGCGTCTTAACCTGTATGCGCAGCACTTCCATTACAACAGATCCATGTTTGAACCACCCCCTGTAGCATTTTCAGAACTAGAGAAGGAGAAACCAGGCCTGCCCACCTCTCTCTACTCCATCCATGGCTGGAAATAAGCAGCTTAAAAACAAATTACACTAGATGCTTTTTCATGGCTATATCTGTGACCTGTTTGGATAGCTTTAGGACAACACTTGTCCTTGGTTCTGATCTAGATTCATGGTGAGCACTGGCAATAGGAGTGGTTTTTAAGTGGTCTAGAAACACAAATGAATAAATCTTGCCACTATCATAGTTTTCATAATAGTGCTCGAGGGTTGTCGCGGAAAAAGGGGCCCTCACACAAGTTAATCGGATGTGCCTCTTTGTGGGAGCATTGCATACAAAAGCTCTTTGCTCTGGGGTGCTGTTTTTATTGGCCTAAAAACAGCAATATGCCTGTTTTTGTATACTCTTTGGGGTTATGTGGCTTTCACACTACTCTGCTCCTTCCCCTTGCCTTATATTGGGGCGTTTTCCTTGGCTGAGGAAGGGGGGGGGGCAGAGTGACTCAGATCAAGATAGGAAGTTGGTCAGCTGAGGGACCAGAAGGACACCAATGCTGCCTGGAGTGGAAAGGCCGGGTTGTGGGAATCCCCACGCGCTCTTCTGTCTGGGTCTGCTGGGAACAGGCGGCCACCGAAGAGCCGTGGGAATGCACATCCACCCCTAGTATCAGAACCACAAGAGTTGGAAGAGACCTCCAGGGCCATCCAGTCTGACCCCCTGCCATGCAAGGAAACCCTCCCCCATACAATCAAAGGACCCCCCACCCACCCACCCAAACAGATGGGCCATCCAGCCTCTGCTTAAAAACCACCAAAGGAGACTCCACCAGCCTTCTTTGTGGCAGCATAAGATTTAAAAAAAAAACAGTCTAGAGCTAAGTTTCCTACTCTAATTCACCTGCGGCAGCTCCTGCTGGAGAAGGGATTGTTTCCCCTCATAAAAGGCCACATTCATCTGTGGTTTTCCTTGCCTTCCTCTCAGTGCGGCTCTTCTTTTTTTGTTCTTTCAAAATAACGTCGGTGTAAACCTGCTTCTTTCTAAACTAGCCACAAGACGGTGGGGCTTACAGGAAAGACCCGTTTCCTTATTTTTGCATCCTTTCCCGGCCAAGACCTGAGAACCAGGCTCCCTTGACAATCTGTTAGGATCTCCCTGTGGGTTATTTTTATTTATTCATTTTATACCCCCTGCTCTCATTTGCACCAAGGCACCCCCTGAGAGCGTAGTCTCCCTATGTCTGTTAGGGCTGGCCCCTGACCTGTGTAAAAAAAAAATAGTAATCCCCTCCACATAGAAAAGAGGCGTAGCAGGGGTTGTGCTCGTCCCTTGATTTCTAGGTGCAGGGAAGTGCTTTCCTACGGAGCCCCCTCCAACCTTGCCAAACAGCAAGCAGAGGCAGCCTCTTCTCTCACCCTCACTTTTTTTTTAATTGCACGGCATTGAGCGTTCTCCCGTGGATGAGCCTTCAACCTCATGTCCCGGGTGCTGCTGAGTGCTTGCTTTGCATCACATGAGAGTCAGACCCTTGAGCTGCTGGGGTGGCAGATGAGGAAGGGAAGCTGCTGACTCACCCGGCCCTTCTGGAGCCACACCGTGAGACATACCCTGATGATCTTCCATGTATACACGCACACACACCATGCCCACCCACTGCCCAGGCAGCCCAAGCTGCTGCCCCACAGACATCCCAGAATAATTGGTGGAACAAACCAGAGGGGAGGGTCCATCAGTGGGCTCCCACAGAGGCCTAAACAGTAGCCCCAGCACCACCCACCACCACCACCCCAGGCTAAGATGTGGGTACCAGAACATCCTCCTTGCGTTGCCCAGCAACAGAGAACAAGTGGGGTACATTTGTATCTTCAGACATCCTGGTGAGCAGCAGCCGTCCATGGCCGAACCTTCTGTGAGTTCATCTTGTTTTACAGAGGTCCACATTGGTCACCCTTATCTGGGAGATGACTCACGGCAACTGGACCTCTTGTGAAACCAAAACGTTTCGCTACCGATCCAAGTAGCTTTGTCAGTCTGAAGAAAGTTGGTGGGAGGCTTCCAGTTTATAACTCATTTTGTCTTCACGCCATCCTGGTCTGAATGGGCTCCTTAGAGGCATTCACTCCCACCTGTTCAGTTCTTCCCAACACCCATTAAGTATGGATCCTTTGCCCACACAAGCCTTGCTGGAGCAGGTGTGGAGTGCTTCTGATTTGTTTGGGGATGGTTGAAAGGGCAGCATGATAAGTGGCAAACAGATTGTGCCTGGCAGACCCCCCCCTGCCTCTGTTGAGAGAGGGGTTTTCAAGGCACACATGAATGGCTTCCCTGATCCTCCCTCTCTTGAACCACCTCTCTTCTCTGTCTAATTATGTCTGCATCCTAATCTTTGAAAGAGTGCCCTTTGTCCTTCAAGTGGAGGTGTACTGCTAATTCTGGTCCTGAGCTGTTGTTACCCTTCCTATGTTGGGCCATCCTTCCGTTCAATGGCTGTTTCGTTTCTCCAGTGTAGAGGTCTGCACACTCCTCACTGCATTGGACCACATTAATACTATATTGCTCCTCTTGTTTTTTGGTATCAGGCCTTTGGGTGGACGAATCTCTGTCTCTGAGTGTTTGTGGGTTTGAAGTTAACAGGGATGTGGTGTTTTCCAAAAATGCAAAAAAAAATCCTTTGGTCGCCCTTCTTACAGCTTGCAGCAAGGAGTTCTACATTGTTCAAAATGGCTCGATGTAGATCTGTTGGGAGTAACGCTTTGCAAGTAGCCCAGCCATGTTCCATTTCTTCCTAGTGTTTCCCTGCAGGTGTGGGGTCTGCTTTTCGGAGCCTGAAACACCACTTCACCCAATAATCCACATATTCAGGGCACAAACTGACAGTTCATTTGCATCTCCTGATGGACTCTTCCCTTCCCTCTCTGTTTGGGTTGCCCATGTTGCCGCCAGCCGTCAATTCCCAGGTGGCAAGTATTTTTGGCCACAGTGGAAGGTGCTGCTTTAAGGACACATCCATGGCAGCGGAGCTGTCTTTCTCCTCTCCTCCCCCTACTTGTTGTCGAGTTGTATCATTTTTGACCTGATTGAGTAAGGAGATGCCCAATGCAGTTAACCATGCATGACTGGTTATTTATTTATTATTCTGTCCGTGCCAGAGAACTGCGTTTTGGCAGTGGGATCCAACTAGCTAAAGCAAAGCAAAAGCAAAGTGTTCTGCTTATATACCACCCCTTACCACCTCAAGCAGTCTCTGGGCGGTTTACAGTTTTTAATCACAGTAATGCAGGCTACACATTGCCCCCCCCAACCCCAGCAAGCTGGGTACTCATTTTACTGACCTCGGAAGGATGGAAGGCTGAATCAACCAGGAGCCGGCTACCTGGGATTGAACCCCAGGTGGTGAGCACAGTTTTAGCTGTACTACTGAAACAAGCACCTTATTCTAGTTCTTTTTAAGAAGCTCTGTGGTATTCCCACTCCTAGGTTTTTTTTTTCTTTTTCCAAAGGGGAAAGAAAGAAAAAAGAGTGGAATGCCGTCAGCCCTACAAGTGATGGAACAAGTTGCATTTCCAAGGAGGGGCGGCTGCGGGTTTCTTTCCAAACAGCATGAAAAGTAACAGGAAAGGGATGCCTTTTGCTGCTGAAGAGAAGAATAAAGAAAAGCTGAGCCAGTCCCTCTGGAGGAGTGACCCTGGAGGAAGGGGGTGCCCACCATGGAGAAGGCACCATGGACCGTGGCCTTGCTTTGTGTGGCCAAAGGGCCTTCTGGTGGGGCCAGGAAAAGCTGCCCATTGGGAATCCTGGCCCGCCTCTTCGGTGTCAGTCGGGGCAAGGCGGACAAAGCCAGTGGGCCAAAGATGGGGCCTGCAAGCCACCCCCTTCCTCTAAGTTTTGTTTGGGGTTGCACCTGCAGACCCGGAAGCCTCTGAGCCAATCCGCCTGGGCCAAGGATGACTTCTCTTTCCAATGGAATGAGGATGACTCGAAGCCACGGCAGATGACTGTGTGGCCCAAAGGTCAGAGTCCAGAGCGGACATTTGGGTCTGGGGAAATACATCTGGGGTGTGTGAGGAGTGCGTGTGTGACTCCCAAGAGTCCAGCCGAGCTTTTATCTGCCTCACAGTTTATTTCACGAGGAGGAGGAGGAGGAGGAGGAGGGCAGCCTGCCAGGAGGTTCAGAGTCTGTGGCAATTCAGACCCTCCGCCTGAGTCACTGGTGGTGAAGACAGCAAGTTTCATTTCCTTCCCCATCTTCAAGGTCTCTTGAGAAGGACGCGGAGCAGGAGCGGGGCCCTTCCCACACCGAGGCAGCAACTGGGGAGCAGAGCATTCGGCAGAGATGAGGCGCCCCACGCTTCCTTTGGGGTGGCCCCTCGGGGTGGCCGGATGGTGCTTCCTCCTGGCAGGTGGGTTGTCGTCTTCCGTCGCAACGAGCCGGACTCCCCGTCTTTTCTCCGGGCTGTTGGGCTGAGGGCGGCTGTGGGGGTGGCAGCGGAAGGAGCCGATGGGGGAGGCATCAGGGCCGAAACCAGAGTTAAGATTTTAGCAAGGATGCCCCTAAAAAGCATCTCCCACGAGGAAGAAGAGCACCAACGCTGAGCCTGGTTGCAGCGCCAGGTGGGCTCAGCCTCAGGACCAGCCAGGTGGGCTGTTGGTGTGGGCGTGCCATCACCTCACATCTGGCTAACAGTGACATTTGTGCGGCTTTTGGGGCATGCAAGATATTTAATTCACCTTTAAACTGTGGAGCTGGGAGGGGCCCTCTGGATCTTCCAATCCAGACCCTGTTTAAAAAAAACAAGGAGGGAGCATGGAGGATTTGAACTGGCCACTTCTGGTTCTGCATCCAGAGACCAAAACAGTGATCTAGCAGTTTATTAAGGATAATAATATCAATGAGAACCATCCTCTTAGGGCAGCAGGGCTGGTGGGGGGGGGCTCTGGACTTTGGAGCCCCACTCCTCTCAAAGAGGCACAGAGCAGGAATTGAACTCCATTCCCAACCAACCTCCGGCGCTGCAGCCCAGAGGCCTCAACCCCAGAGCTATTCCGGGAGTGAGACTATCAGGGCTGCACCCCTGCCGGGGGGTTTCCTTGGCCACGTAGGGACTTTGGAGCCGTGTTTTTCTCCGGACGCTGTAGCTGCTCTGCCAGTCGGGCTGTTCCGCATTCCGAGAATGTCGCCCCAAAGTCTGTGCCGATGTTTTTTCAGGTGATCCCCACCAACCCTTTCCCTACAAACTTTAGAAAGAGCTTCTTTGGGGGGGGGGAGGAGGAGGGGATGCCTGATGAATCCTCTGGAAGAGATC
>JAHTLZ010003326.1:541572-565443 GCA_023846285.1 Phrynocephalus versicolor
CCCCCCCCGGGAATCATTGACTCAAGGGAGGTGAAGGGAGACACTGTAAAGCCCCCCCCAGAGCCCCCCACTCGCTGTTGAGAAAGGAAGCTTAGGCCAAAGACCTTGGGAGCTTCCTTTCCCTCCTTGGGTTGCCCTGTTTTGCTTTCTTAAAACTATAAACCCCTTCCAGGGGGAAAATGCTCCAGGGATATAAAGGCATTAACTACACCACACTGTCCTCTTTGAAAGACTATCGCTTGGAAGAAGGGCAGCGGGGCCGATGAATCAGAAGAGGCAGCTCGGCCTTCTTTTCGCCCCGTCTTGGCCGACTCGGCGCTTTGACAAGACTGAGCACCATCCTGCTGAGGAGCAAAGCTTGACAAGGAGCGCCAGAAGCAGAAACAGAAAACGGAGAGAGAGGAAAGGGAGGAGAGACTTCCAGAGGTGTACGTCCAGCCAGGGATGGGTGGGTGGGACGTTCCCGCCATCCAAGCCTTGCATCCTCCAAGCCAGGAGGCAGGAGGCTCAGCCTGGAGCTGAGGGAGCCATCATCCTCCAGCCACAGAAGGGAGCTCCCAGCGCTCTCCGCATAAGGCATCCCTTTCCAGAAGAGTTAGGAAAGGCCAGGAGCATTTCAGGAGAGGACAGCAGGCACCGCTTGGGGGTGGGGGGGTGGCAAGAGCAAGCAACTCATAAGATCATAAGAAGAGCCATGCTGGATCAGACCAAGATGGGCCCATCTAGTCCAGCTTCTCGTATCTCACAGTGGCCCCACCAGATGCATTTGGGAGCGCAGGAGACTAGATCTCTGTCTCCTGATTCCACTCCCCTGCATCTGGCCCTTGAAGTACCCTGGTTTTAAGACTGGAGATTACACAACTCCATCATCATGGTTTGTAACCCGTGATGGACTTTTCCTCCAGGAATCTGTCCAATCCCCCTTTGAAAGCATCCAGGCCAGATGCCATCACCACATCCTGTGGCAGGGAGTTCCACAGACTAACAACACTCTTCTGGGCCATCACGACAAAAAGAACCCAACGCCCCCCCCAAAACGCCCAATAACAACAACAATAATAAAAAGAGCACAAACTGGAGACACCGGCTCAGCGCAGCATCCCGTCTGGATTGCAGGAGGCCTGCATCATGGAGGGAGGGAGCCAAATAAGCACATATCTGTTCTGGGCCCTTTTTGTCACCAGGGTGGCTGCTGCCAGTATCAGAGGACTCAAAAAGAACAAGTGGGGGTGGGTGGGGGGTGGGGAGGGAGCAAGTCCTGCCCGTGGCAAGGAAAGGTGGGGTTTGTCACCCAGCAGGACCCAGAGGGCCAGAATCAGAGCACACCCTGGAGGAAAAAAGAGCTCTGAATGATGATGCTGCTCTGGTCGGATGCTGACCCTGCCCCCCCTCCCCACCCTCCAGAAAGTCTTCTGCAAGAGAGAACTGAGCTACATCCCTGGCTGGACTCACTTGTTTTCGAAGGAGATGGTGACCGAATCTTCATGGACATCTTTAACAAAACCCTGCAGGAGGAACATAAGAAAGGAGACGTTGAATTAAAAAAAAAACCCTGCCAGCAAGTGTCCAGAACTCTCTTGCGAAGCCCCATGATGTGAGCGGAACCAGAGGAAAGGAGCAAAGAGGAGGCGGGGGGGGGCAGGCGGCACTCAAAAGGCCCACTGACCAAGGGAGTTAGCTGCCCTGTGGAAGGAGGACCCAGGGCCAGGGAAGGGAGGCCTGATGCTGCCGCAAAGCACCATGAACTCCTCCTGTTCAGTGCAAATCAATCAGCCAATCGCAGCAGTGGAATGAGCGGCGCTGAGGCAGAGAAGGGATGCTCCTGAACGAAGAAGGCTCAAGGCGCTGCCCCCAAAAGAGAGGAGAAGCCTGGCATGAATACGGCTGGCTGGTTCAAACCCTGCAGGGATAAACAAGTGGCACCACCTGCTTGACCCCCCCCCCCCCCCCCAAGAACCAGGGGCAGGCCAGGGGCATCACAGGGATGCTTGCAGCAAAACCTCCAAGCTGTGGCTCCTCAGAAGCTTCCAGGACGACGGGACAGCCTGGGGCCACAACCCTACTTGTTATGTGTACTGTTCTAAAAGGCCATGACACCTGCTAGCCACGTTCGCGGGGTCCCTGGACAGCTTGCACCACCGGCTCGCTCCAAAAGACTTTAAGAGCAGCTTGAGGCACACGGCCGGTGCTTCGGTCGGAACACAGGGCCCGCCTCACTTTGCTGCATCACAACTCCACAATCCCGTCTCCGATGACAGTAACTCATTGCCCAGCCGTCCATCCAAATGCAAATGCAGGGCAACGTCGGGGTTGCTCTTGACCCCCTACAAGCCCCTCCACATCCAGCCACCAGTCCGTGTTCGGGCAAAGTTTCTCCTCTTTTGAACTGCTTCTCTCTTCCTCTCTCGTTCTCCTTTCAGGAAAAGACCAAGGCAGTTTTTTTTTTGGGGGGGGGAGGAGAGATACAGCTGAGATTTGGACCAAGCTGGATTTCGGCCTCAGAAGCGACTCCAAAGAGAACAAAGAGGTGGCGGATGGACAGGCTGAGCTCCGTCGGCAGGCTGTGGTTACAAGGCACCGTGGGGAAGCATGGCACCCCTTGGTGGGCGATGGCTGGGGTCCCAGTGAGATTCTCTAAGCAGGGAGGAAGCGAGAGTAGATGAACGGCTTTCTGTCTCAAGGAAGCCAAGATTCCCCAATGCACCTGGCCCCTAATTAGAGTTCTGCAAAGCCCTTTTCCTGTCTGAGGGAGACCCTGCTGGCAGGACTCTTTCTTACTCTGCCTCCTCTGTGGCCGCCAAGAGGAGCGCAGCAAGAGGGCAGCGGGGTGGGGGTGGGGTGGGTAGCGGCAGGGCTACCCAGAAAGGGAGAGGAGCACCAACGTGTTCTGAGCCTGGAATGTGAGGAGAGCAAGGCAGAAGGCCCTGCGTGTCCCAAGGATGACAGGAGGAACAGGTGGCCCCCGTGGAATGCAGGCGCTCCCGCTGCCAGCTGTCCAGCCACCAACCACACATCCCTCCGGCCACGAGGAACTAGCAGAAGGCTGCTGGGTTGGCAGCCCAGGCCCAAGGGCCTTTCGCCAAGGGAGCACAACCCAGCAGGGCAGGAAAGGAAAGGCCCGGAATCTCACCGCCTGCAAGCAATATTCCTGCAAGGCAGCAGGAAGGAGTTCCAGGGAGGAGAAAGTGGGGGTGGAGACAGCAGCATTTGGGCATCTCGCACGTACAGGGTCTCTGCGCTATGTTATGGCTTTGGACGACCATAACTCTGGGCTAGCAGGGGAGGTGGCCACACCGCTTGGGAGATTCTGTAAGCTGTATTCCAAGAAAAAAAAAACCCAGACTTTTCTGAATTCTAAGCTGGAAAGATCCAATAACAGGGATTTTCTGTTATCTGGCTGTTCTCCTGCACAAGGCAGGCCATTCTGGCAACGCAGCTCTGGGATCGACAACCCCAAAAGGAAACGCCGCTTTGAGCCTCAATGAGACAATGAGAGCAAGGCTTCTTTCGCCACACCTTGTGTGATGGGCCTTCCCCCAACAGCACACCTAAGAGATCTCTCACACTCTTTCTGCAGCCTGGCACTCTCCTCTTCAGAGAATGTGGACAGGAAGCACTGACTCTGTCCCTCAACTCTGTCGCTTGCTCATTGTTCTGCCCAGGACAATGACAACCAAGATTTATTTATCTATGAACTGTGTCTGCCCTTCCTGATGGTGCCCCACAGCTCAGGACTGAGGTGGATTTGCAATGGTTGACTGATCGCACCCAAAGGGTGATCATAAATGGCTTCTCTTCAGCTTGGAGAGACGTGACCAGTGGGGTGCCTCAGGGTTCTGTTCTGGGTCCGGTGCTCTTCAATATCTTTATTAATGACTTAGGGGAAGGAATAGAGAGTAGCTTGATCAAATTTGCAGATGATACCAAATTGGGTGGGGTTGCTAATTCCCTAGAGGATAAGATGAAAATCCAAAAGGACCTTGAGAGATTAGAGTACTGGGCCAAAGCTAACGGAATAGGGTTCAACAGAGGGAAATGCAGGGTGGTGCATCTAGGTAAAAATGAATTGCACAGATATAGGATGGGAGACACCTGGCTGGAAAATAGTACCTGTGAACAAACTGAACATGAGTCAGCAGTGTGATGTGGCAGCCAAGAAAGCCAATTCGATTCTTGGTTGTATCAACAGAACCATAGTGTCTAGATCAAGGGAAATGATAGTACCACTCTATTCTGTTCTGGTCAGACCCCACCTGGAGTCCTGTGTCCAGTTCTGCGCACCTCAATTTAACAAGGATGTTGACAGCCTTGAACGGGTCCAGAGGAGGGCGACCAGGATGATTAAAGGTCTGGAAGAAATGGCTTATGAAGAGCGGCTTAGGGAGCTGGGGATGTTTAGTCTTACAAAAAAGCAATGCAAAATGTTCTGCTTATATACTGCCCCATACCACTTCAGGTAGTCTCTGGGCGGTTTACAGTTTTTTAATTACAGTATGCAGTATACACATTGTTGCCCCCCCCCCCCGCAAGCTGGTACCCATTTTACCAACCTCAGAAGGATGAAAGGCTGAGTCAACCAACTCTCAACCAAAAGAAGGCTGAGAGGGGATATGCTAGCAATGTTTAAATATTTGAAAGGTTGTCACATTGAAGAGGGGACGGGTTTGTTTGCCATGGCTTCAGAGACTAGAACGGGGGGCAATGGTTTGAAACTACAGGAAAAGAGATTCAATTTAAACATTAGGAAGAACAGTTAGAGCTGTTCAGCAGTGGAATATGTTGCTACGGAGGGTGGTGGGGTCTCCTTCTTTGGAGGTTTTAAGTAGAGGGAGTCCTGTGATGGGGGGGGTTCCTGCATGGCAGAGGGTTGGACTAGATGGCCCTTGAGGTCTCTTCCAACTCCATGATTCTATGATTCTTTAACTTCCAGAGGATCACACACATTCAGAATGACTTATACACACACAGTTAACCAAGCCTTCACAGTTCAAAACGAGAGGGGCAGGCAACAGCAGGGTGTGTGTGATCAGAGAGAGAGAACAGAGCCCAGAGGTTCCACAAAAGGACTCCCCCTCCTTGCTCAGATGTAATATTCTCCTTCTGAGCATTGCTACTATATCTGTCTCTGGGCCAGCAAAGAGCAACTGACAGAGACAAGCTCACCCCTGCGCTGAAAGGCTGGCACGTAAGAACATTTACCCCTCCCACAATGACCACCTCCAGCCCTGCCTGCCTGCCCTCAAGTCACACCGCCCGGGCTCAAACAGAACGGCTGGATGAACAATGTGTGTCGTGCCAGCAACATCACCACTAGAGATTAATATCTCCCATCTATTTACACATCCCCAAGGAATGGAACCACGGATTCACAGAGGAGCAGGGATCCTACAGTGCTTCCCCCCTCCCACCTCCCGCTATAAACTTGCAGCAAAGCACTCAAGGTTTTCCCCCCAACTGTTCTGCCAGTCATGCATCTGTTGCCCATCAGGTTTGCAGCACGAACGGTATCTGTTGCTGCAAAAGTATTCCAGAGGCGGTAGCAGCCACGGCGGAGATGGCTTGCAGCTCCAAGCACCTCATCTCTCCAGCTCCACACAGATTGGGAATTACAAGAACTAAATGGAGAAGAAACTAGGCAGCTAGCTGATCAGCACCAGGTCTGTGTGCTGAATCCTGGCACATCACCCCCATTGGGAACAGTATTCACAGTTTACACACGGACGGGATCTCACACATACACACACACACAGCTAGTTGTTGCAACAGTGCGGCCACGTACACATGGCTATCGGTTCTCTCAGGGTTGTCAGCCAACTCATGGAAGGAATGGACTCTCTGGGGGGCCTGAGTCTGCCCTCCTGGAAGCACAGGCACCCCAGGGGTGAGAAGAAATGACCAATGGAGCCCTTCCCTGGCTTTCTGAAAGATCACACGTGTGTGGGCAACATAAATTACTCGCTTCTTTTACAGAAAAGGGTCTCCTGTGAGGCTCTCCCAGGAGCCCAGGAAAAACTAAAGGAATGACTCCGATGCAGGCACAGGCCAGACCCAAGAGAAGAGACTGGCCTGGACTGGGATTTTACTGTCAGCAAGAAAGAGGGGTGGCACTCTGGAGAGGCCGCTGGAGGAGCAAACGGGACACTGGAAACAGGGCAAAGGGGGCCCGCCTGAGGGCCTGCAAGTGTACGACGCTTCCCTCGATGCGGCTTGAGGTTCAGGGCCGGCGGCCAGTGTGCCATTGTACATAGGCTGCCTTAAAACTTCTCTGCACAGGGCTGCCCACCCCCCACCCCCTTTCCAGAGAACAGCTGGCTCAGGGAGAGCACACCGTTTCCCCTGCCGGCCCTCTGGGGCAGAAAGAAGGATGGCCCCGAGACCCTGCAGCAGAAGAATGGCAGGGGCTCAGCCCTGTTGAGGACTGCAGGGAGACCTGCAGCAGGACCACCTCTGGAATATGGCTGTTCTTTGCCCCACCTGGTTCAGATCGAGATAATGGCAGGACCCTCCTTGAGAGAACTCTGGCGGCCACCCTGCCAGTGGTCTACCTGGCCCAATACGAAGCGGCACGGCTTCTCTGGGGCCTACTGACATTGCTGGCCACCTGACAGACTGAATGGGGCACCTCCCGCATTACAAACCCCACACTCCGGCCAGTGTTTGGAATCTCTGCTTTTCTTCCTATTGCCTGATTTCTCAAAAGGAGCTTTTTTGTTGCTGCTGCTGCTGCTGAACATGTAGTCAGAAGGGTGGTGGTTACACATGTTACGTGGTATGGTCCAGTTACAGGAGCTTAAAAATAACGCACCTGATAAGGAATCTATGGAGATGCCATAGTTGAGGGCATGCAAAGAGGACCCAAAAATAACTTGCTCCCTCCTGAGAGCCAAGAATTAGCCCTCAAAGGGTTCTTTAGCGTTGGTCCACGGCCACCCTCATGCCAAAAAGGGGCCAGTGTGACTCTGTTCTGAGGTCAGGGGCCTAAAATTAGCAACAGACACAATACCCCTGCTGCAGCTCCCACCTCATCAAGTATGTTTCGGCCTCCCCAGCCCAGGCAAACTCTTTCCCGTCCAGATATGCATGGCCTCCCGGGGGCCTCCCTTCCGCCACCAAGGCTGAAATAAATCTCAAAGGGTTCCAAAGCAAACACCTGTTTCAGGTCCTCCACTCCCTTTCCTCTGCCCTGAGGTGTCCCTTGAAAGCTGCTAAGACGTCTTTTCCAACCTGGGGCCCTCCAGGGGTGCCAGTCCACAACCCTCGTCTTCCCCAAATAAGGGATTTATAGGACCACCGGTTGGGCAAAAGGGCCCCGAGACTGCTTGTTGATCCTCTATAGCACGTATGTTACGGCTCAGGGACTCTGAAAGTGTTGGCAGACCCAGAGTGACAGTGTTGGTAGAATTTATTCAACAGCTCCACAATTGCATTGAAGGAGAAGGGGGGAATCCACACTCACACGATCACCTGGAAGCCCCCAGCAATCCCGTTACGAAGCTTGTCGCTAGCTCTGTGCTGGCTGGAGGCACCCAGAGTTCACCTGAGAAAAGTGAGATTGTGGCATGCCCTCAGGGGGACTCGTGCTTCCTTTCTGGAAACCAGACGGAAAACATAAACCGTACCAGCAGACACAGAATAAGAAAGGCATATGGGAATATCCTGCTATTTTATGGCAAAACGGAGAAAGAGATTAAGGTTACCAACGGGAGGTATGCACAACTCCCACTTGCCTCGTAACGCATCTGGACCATGGCGATGCGAGAGCTGGAGAGAAATGCAAATCTCACACCCCACCCTTGTGCAAAAAAAGACCCTCAGTGGGGCACAGGACTCTGGTTCTTGAGGCTGGCCTCTGAGCCTACCAACCTTCAAGTACAACTGAATGGTGAAAGAGAGCAGGGCTAGATGTGCAGCCCGGGAAGTCTCTGAGCTCGTGCAGACCCCAAGAACCAGTTTGTCTTTTATCAGAGAACTGGGGGACCAGTTACCAGAACTTTCGAATTCCCTCGGGCAGAATTCCAGCAGTTCCACTCAAAATATTGCTGACCCGGACCAGAGCCTACCTCCAACGCTGCATGGCTGCTTGGGCTTGCACTTCCCGCTGTTAATTAAATCCCCCATCCACCCCGAAAAAGGAAGCTGGTGGGGCACTCATACATCACCAGGAGGAAGTTCAGGCCCGAGGCAGCCCGGAAGCCTTCAGAGATCCTCTCAGGTCCAGGCAAATGGAACTTGAGCACTGGGAGGTGTGGGCCTGTGGGCTTGGACTCCTAGAACTCTGCTTGGGGGCTGCTTGGGGGGTTCTGGGCCTTGGGATCCAAACAAGAAGAATGCCACTTCCCTAGCTGGGAGCACTTGCAGAGAACTCTACTCCTTCTTTTCAAACGTCCTTAGTTTGAGCAGTTGAGTTGAGAAAAAAGAAGAAGAGTGATGCCTTTTAATGTTAAACAACTGGGAGCCAGACACCCCAGACGACTTTCCAGAAATCATTTGGCGATCTACCCAAGGCCCTCATTCTGTTTTATGCCGAGCCCAAGACCGCCTGCCTTTCGAACAACGCTGAAGAGAGGTTTTTCTTCCGAGACACAAAAGTACCTTCCATGGGAGCTGGTCCCTTTCAAGAGGGGCAGAACAGCCAACAGCTGGGCAAGCTGGCCGCCTTCTTCCCCGTGATGCACATCCATGTACGTGTATGCCCTGCCCAGGTAGGTGGTGAGAAAAGAAGCGGCCCTCCTCTAGGGAGAGGGACGGAGCCTCTTCTAGTCGGAAGAAGCATGTGTGGTTGCCAATCAAGGCCTGGCAGATCCAGTTACAAAGCCCTGCATCCTTATTTCCTTACACAATACAGGGAACTCAACTGCACGCAGCGATATAAATACATCGCTGCCTGACAAGCAACCTGCTGACTAATGTTGCTTGTTGAACACGAGGCATTTTGTCTTAGAGGGGAGCCCTTAGCAGGAAAGACATTTTTAGAAAGTCTGAAAGGACGAGGGATTCAAGAGAACGTGCTCAATGGAGGAGGAGGCTTAGGGTTAGCAAACAGCAGGTAAGAGGGGTGTGGCACCTCTGTGGCAAAACATTCCTAAAGGAATCAAGCCCAGGGCCCAGGAGGGGGATTCGACAGAAGGCCTCTGCGGTCCAGCATCCTGTTTCCTAGCGTGAACAACCGCAACCCCTCAAATGGGAGGCCCCCAAACGGGGGAGGAAGGTGCCCACCCACCCACCCAGCCAGCCAGCGGCACTGGGAGGCAAATGGTTCCCTGCAGGGAGCAGAATGTGGCCACCTCATGACAAGCAGCCTTGGAAGTGGGATCCTCCGTTCATCCCCGCAGCCGAGAGGGACTCCCTGCATAAGAGACCACCTGCACGGAGGGCCTAAAAAGGAAGGCCAGGCACCTCGCCACCCTCGTCCCTTGCCCCCCACCCCCAGGATTGAATCGGGGCCCTAGAGAAGTAGCTCCAAGGCCAGCCCTGCTGAGCCAGGCCCAGCCAGAAAGGAGGGGATTCTGCTGCTTCACCTGAGTCCCCCAGATTCATTGGGTCTCCTCTGGGTTGCAGGTGCTTTTCCCTTCTGGGGGGGGGGGGGGCGAAGGGCCCAGGCCCCAATCCTGGGCACCGACTTTTCCTTCAGTCCCTCCCTCCTCCCTTGACACACAATGAGTTGCACAATGCCGGTTGTGTGTGTGTGTGTGTGTCTGGGGGGGGGGGGAACCTTGCTCCCTCGGCCCCCTCCCGACCCCGCCCTGGAGGTGACCCCCCCTCCCCTGGTCCTTTCAAGGGGGAGCCGCCCACCCCGCGGGGGGGAGAGGGTCCTGGCCCTCCTCCTCCTATTCCCCCCACTCCAGGGGGGGAACCAGCCCCCCCTCCACTCCCTTAAGAGCCCCCTCCCCCAGGACCGTCCCGAAGACGAGACGCCCCCACCCCACCCCTCCACCCTGTCCGAACCCAGAGAACCCACTCCCCCACCCCCCACCCCAAAAAAAGGCTTGCCCTGGTGGGCCTCCCCTCCCTCCCTCCGCCCGCCCTTCCCATCATCACCATCTCCGTCTCCAAGGCAACAACCCCTCGGGCCCCGCCCCTCCCCATCTCCGTGGCAACCCCCGCTCCCTCCCTCTCTCTCTCTCTTCCCCTCCCCCCTCCCCCCCACCCCTCTCCCCGCCGGCCCAACCGGGGGCTCTCTCTTCTCACCTTGTAAAAGGCCCCGTTGGAGCCGCGGACTTCCACCGGCAAGCCCTCCATGGGACCCTCCGCCGCCGAAGGGGAAGGAGGCGAGGAGGAGGAGGAGGCGGCCGCCGCCGCCGCCAACGAGGACGGAGGGGAAGGCGGGAGCGGGGGAAGGGGAGCCGGTAGTGGTGCCGCCGCCGCCGCCGGTGGGGGAGGAGGGATGGGGGCGGGGCGCGGCCCGGCCTCCTCCGGCTCCGCCACCGTGACCGGACCCGGCCGTGGCCTGACGCGGCCCGGCCTCACCGCTCGCCCGAAGGACGGACCGCTGCTGCGGCGGCTGCTCTTCCTCTTCCTCCTCCTCCTCCGGCTTCCGCCACCCGCCGCGGCCGGCGCCGAGAGAGCGAGAACGGGCGAAGAAGGCGAGAACCTCCCCTCACGGAACGCGGCGGCCCCTCCCCCTCCCCTCCGCCCGCTCCGTGCGTGCCGCTCTCTGTGCGTGCGTGCGCGCGCGCGGGCGGCGCCTGCGCGGAAAGAGGCGCGCGCCGGGACACGCCCCCCTCCCGCCCAGCCGCTCCAATCGCGAGCGTCTCCGCCCCCTCCTCTTTTTATTTTTTCTAAAGCTAAGCCAATCACGACCCGAGAGGGAGGAAGGGCTCGCCTCTTTCTCCGCCCTCACCTCCCTCCCCCAATCAACTTCACCCCTCCTCCCCCCCTCTCTCTCTCTCTCTCTCTCTGGTAGCTCCTCCTCCCAGCGACCAATAAGAAGAGGAAAGGAAGGGTGTCTGCCCTCCCCGCGCACGCGCCGTGGGCTCTTTGAGCGTTAGCCAACCAAGAAGCAGGGGCTCTGCGCACCAATCGCGAAGCGGGTCCCGCCCTTGCGCTCGACCCCGAGGCGGCGTGGCCAGCCCTTTCCTTCCCACCCTCCTGCCAGCAAGCACCGCCCACTCCTACCCCTTTCCCCACACGGGAGGGAGGGAGGGGTGAGATCGCAGACCTTCACGTCCTTCACGTGACGAAGCCCCGCCCCTCGCTCCCTGAAAGCCTATCGTCCTTTTTGCATGCACAGGCCCGCCCTCAACTTGCTCTCTGCTCTCTCTTGATTGGCCGCTCCCGAACGTCAATTGACAATATGGTCATAAGAGGGAAAAGAAACTGACCCCCCCATGACTATTGAAGAGGGCTCGGAAACGGTGGCGTGCTGGCCACGCCCATTTCCCCAATGGGCCAATAAGAATAGCCACCCCGTCGTTCTTCGGTATCAATCAAAAGAGGGCGGTGTCTTTTTAACTGCACGCCTTTCAGTTACAAAATAGTGGGTGAGGTGTGACAAGAAAAAAAATGAGTATTTTAAAAAGCCTGGTGTGGAAAACGTGGATAGGAAAAGAAAAACTCCAAAGGATTACACATTGAAAGGGATCAATATGCACTGAGCCTCAAGGATGTAGAAATCAAAACTGCCTTTTTTTTAATATTAAAAAATGCTTCTCGGAGGCAGGGAAAGTGATTGAGTTAGTGCGACAGATACTATGTTTGGTAATTGTAGATTAAAGTGGTAATCCTTCTCTTTTTCCCTTCCCTTCCCACAGCGCATGGTTAAACGGCGGAACTCCCTGCTACAAAATGCAGGGCTGGCTACCAACCCCGACAGCTTTCAATGGGGGAAACTCATGAAGAAATAAGGTTTCTTGATGTCTTTCTCGCCTTTGCGGGCTTTGTGTGCTCTGACAACTAGTGGAGCCTTGTGAAAACAATCTAGTCCTAAAACCATACCTGGCTTTCTTTACTTTTTTGGACCACAGATTCCAATGTGGCTTTCTGGGGTCATACGGCAGTCACTGTGTGCATGCTGTCATCGGGAGGTGCTTCTTATTAGTGGCAACGATAACATGGCACTCTGCATATGTTCAGAGGCACCCTCCTCTCTGCCACCATCTCATGCATTTCATAAAAAACAGAAGCTGAATGCTCCAAGGAAGATGTTGAATCCCTGGATTTGTGAGTCTTCTTTCTCAAAGGCTAAAGCTCCACCTAGCGCCCAATCTCTCGCATGATAAGGTCCTCCAAATTCAGTGGGGAAAACTCGGCTGGGCCTGATCCAGGTGGCAATTATCATTATAATGATAACAATGTTATCAATCCATGCCAATTAGGCCTTGAATACAGTATTTTGTAGTGAGCAGCTCTGGTTTCTTAAGGCAGGATACAGAAAAGCCTTCACCAACGTGACTCACTGTTAAAAACACTGTAAAATGTATAAAAAAAACCTTGAGGATTGCTGTTTTCTTTGGTGGCTTCCAGGCAAGATGCACACACACACTCGTTACTTAGATTAATTGGCTCCATGGTGGGGGCTTGTTTGTACTGCCACACCATTGCATGTCTGAATGTTCATGCACCTCATTTCCTCTGCTTGTCATTTGTTGCTCTCCCAATTCCCATCGGCAGTCACCCCCCAACTGTGGGTCCTCCTTAGGAAAAAGCCAAGCTCTTTAATTTTGGCTTCAGCAGGGGCTTCACTCTACTCCACCCAGTGAAAATCGTGTGCCTAGCCCTAGATGGTCCTTGCCCTTCACCAAAACCTTTCAAGGACTCTTAAACTATTGCCACCATCAAGATCTCTTCTTAGGCAGTTACTTCTTTGCTCCGCGACTAGTTTTGTACCATGACAGCGTTGATCGCAATCACGTGGTTTTGTCCCTGTTTCAGCGATCCTCACGGTCTTGTACCGTGACAAACACTGAATTTGTCTAGCTTCCTTTTTCCTTTGTGTGGGGGCTTTAAAATCTTTTTTGATATTTCGCTTCTGAAAAGTCAAAATAAAGAAAAAAACCCAGACACAGTTTTCTGAGAGAAACAAATGTTTTGTTACGTGACAGTCATTACACGGTGTCTTGTCTCGGAACAGAAAGCGGGAACAAAGAGTGACAAGGGAAAACCCTGCCCCAGCACCAGGTACTGTACAGGATTGTTGTGCTTAGCACCCGTTCCGGGGATGTGGTCGAGACAAATTTCAGTAGTTGCGCTATGGACGTGAAGTAACATTTTTTTGTACTGCTCCTAATCGCAACACTAACAGAGAGACAAAAAACCGCCTTTCTTTAAGATCTGCAATAACCAGCTCCCACTTCTTATATAAACCCTAAATGACCCGCTTTGAGAGCATGGATATTTTGAGGCCTTTTCCATTTCTCTGGTTTATGTCCCCCTTCCCCTGGAACTATGCAGCTTGCCCAAGGCTACCTAGGACGGGTGTTCTCCCACGAGGCCCAGGTAGGAATTGAACTCCCAGACCTCTGGTTCTGCAACTACAGACCCAAACCACTGCACTATCCAGCCACCAATAATAATCATCTGCCCCCAGATCAGTTCTTACTTATGGCACCCCTTTTCAGAGTTTTCCCAGTAGAGAATATTGTACTCAGAAGTGTTTTCCTTTTCCCATCCTCTGGGGTTGCCCTGGGACTTTGCCACTTTCCTGCAAGGCTACCCAGGCTGGCTCTTCTCCCAGGAATCACCACGGGGAATCAAACTGCTAACCAATGGCTCCACAGAGACCTAAACCCCTGAGCTAGCCCTCTGCTTTTAAGGTGCTACGCATCTGAAGAAGTCAGCTGGAACCCACCAACATTTGTGCAACACAAAAATGTGTTAGCCTGGCATCTGGACCAACACCTGCACAGCATCAAGCCCTGCTGTGGCCTCTCCTGTGGGTGCAAGCGGTAATTAACCGTCACCATTTACAAATGGCTTCCATTTTGCAAAGAGGTCCTCCTCCTCAGCCCTCCCTCATGGAAGCTCCGTGAAAAGGAATATGCTTGTGTGGCCCAACAAGATGTCCTGCTTGTTACAGCCTTTAAGGTGCTACTATCAGGTTCTCAGTTGCTTTTTCCACAAAGGGGCTAAGGCTACTATCTCATGATGGAGAAGATCCGGTGATTGTGAAAGTCCGGCTTTTCTCCTTTCCTGGTCACGTAACTAAAGATGTGGGTTCTCCGTTCCCACATACAAGGAATTTTTTTAAACATAAAAAGCACTGACAGCCGAAGGCCAGCTGGTCAGTGCTGCGGGGGTGGGGGGATAAAAATAAAAATAAAATTTAAATAGTGCCAACTAGCCCAAGGGCCAGCTGGTTGGCACCAGGACAAAAAAATATTGTTTCTTTTTTAAAGCACTGAAGGCCAGCTGATCAGCACTGGGGGGGGGATAAACTTTTTAAAAAAATTAAAGCACCAAACAGCTCCAGTGCCAGCTGGTCGATGCTAGAAAAAAAATTGAAAATTTAAAAATCACCGAAGGCCAGCTGGTCAGTGCTGGGGGGGGAGTGGAAAACCTGGATCATATGCACTCCCATGGACTTCTGGCTCCGGAAAAATGTGCATTTTTAACCAGAGCAAACAATACCCAACACCAGAGGTATGTCTTGGAAAGCTTGCTAGAAGGGGCGTTACCATTTGTTTTTTTAAAGCCCGGTGGCCGTGGGGACAAGATTTTTGGAAACAGATTATCTGAAAATTAGATCAGGATTTTAAAGGACGTGTGATAGAGCCCTAAAGCAGCAATCGCCTTGGAAATGTAAAAACAAATTAAAGAAGTGGATTAAAAATTAAGTTAAAACAGCAACCCTGAAAAAGCCCCAGCCAAGCCTGGGGGGAAATATAAAAAAGTGGAGGTCTTAGGCTGCAACTGGGGGGGGGGGCTCTAGCTGAGCTGATACCCCACCCCTGCCCTAAAGCCTCAGTGTCCTCCTGCCCTACCCCCTCCTTCCAAAGGCTGGTTCTCACAGGAGGGTTGGCAGAGAGAGTCCCGCTGCGGCCGCCCTGCCCCTCCCGCCTGACCTTCTCCTTGGCTGGTGACTTGCGCCCCGGTTTTGTCCCCTCTTCCTGTAAAACCGCTTTATGGCTTTCCCCTAAACGGCAGGCATAAATCACAGCCCCTGATAGGTCACGGGGCTGCAGTGCCAGCAGCAGGAGGAGAATGTGGCATTTCGTGTGCTGCTACCCCTCTGGGTAGCAAGGATTCTGGTTCTCCGGCAAGCTTTGGTGAAGGCTGTGCCCCTTGAGGTGATGCTCACGGCCGGCCAAATGTACATTGTGTGTGTGTGTGTGTGTGTGTGTGTGTGTGTGTGTGTGTGTGTGTGTGTGTGTGTGTGTGTGTGTGTATCCTTTAATTCAGAGGTGGGGGTAGAATGATTTGTTAGTGCTGAATAAATTGACATTCCCCCCCCCCACCCAGTGCAGAAGAGGTACCTCCCAGCCACATTGACTACAGGCAGCATGCAGGGTTGTAAAAACTGCCTTCCCCAGCATGGTGGTCTCTTCCAGAGAAGCCAGACTTCTTGTCATATGCCCAAAGGAAGGCAGCCTCAACCTTCAACGTGTTGGCCTCCATAAGAACCGAAGAACGGCCTTGCTGGAACAAGGCCGTCACAGCCCATCCAGTCCCGCATTCTGTCTCACACAGTGGCTCACCATTTGCTTCAGGGCATTCCCAAGCAGAGGTCTTCCTCTGCTTACAATTCCCCGCAAATGGCATTGAGAGAGATCCTGCCTCTCTCTCCAACCTGGAGGTTGTCCTTAGGCATCTATCATGATAACCATTGAGACCCGTGCTCTCCATAAACTTTTCCAATCCTTTTTTTAAAGCTGTCAAGGCTGACAGCTGTCACCACTTCCTTCTGCAAGGGGGGAGTTCCACAGATGAGTGAAGAAGTACTTTCTCTTATTGGTTCGAGACCTAGCATCCAAGCTCTCTCCCAGAGAGCGTTCAGGCTTGATCTGGTCTAGGACCCATTTGCCTGTCTTTCTGGCATACCATGGTATCCGCCAAGCTCTCTTCCAACAGCACATTTCAAGTGAATCCTTTTTCCCCCTGTCTGCTTTCCTCTCTGTCCATCTTTCTCACCTGTGCACGGTGATCAGGTGTACAAGAGAGTGGATGGTCTTGGTCTCTACCGGCACATCTTTACACTTGGTGTTTTGTTTTACGGTTTTCTCATTTGCTGCCTTTCTGAGGGCCTTTTCACACGACCCCTAAGATCCACTGGCCACTTAAATTTGGACCAGAGATCTTGGGGGTTCGTTGCTCTTCCTGCATCCCCACCCCTCCGCACTTCCTTGCTCCTGTCTGTGTGAGGGGAGGGAGAAAAAAGGGGACAAAAGAATGCAGGCTCACCTCCGTCTGCCAGTCCAAGCCACCCCGAGCCCCGTCATCCTGATTCCTTCTCTTAAAGGGGCAGGAGGCAAAAAACAAACAAACAGAAGCAAAGAGAGCCTGGCACTCTAGGTTACATCCGGATCTGGGATTTTTAACCCTCTGAGAGCAGGTACCTGAAAAGTGCGCTGGGACGCGCTTAGGGGGGCATAGTCGCACTTAATTTTCTGTAAACTCTGGAGCTGGTGGGGAAACAATTTTAATCTCCGGAGCTGGGAGCCATTTGCCGCAGAGTTTAGGGGTCGTGCACAAATACCCTGAGTCTCAGCCTTCTGGTTTATTAATTTCAATGAAGGGTTGAACCAAGGCACAAAAACACCTTTAGCAGTTTCAAATTATTCACTCTCATAAAGTTATGTGGTTCCTCAATCGTCGTGGTTTTGGCCTTCTTTGTGTTCAACTGCAGGCTTCCTCTGGTACTTTCTTCTTCCGATTTCAGTAGCAACCGTTTCATGTTGCTGCTGCTGCTGCTACACGTCTTAAACAACAGCGATGGTGGTTCATTCGCACTTCGCCCCCCCCCCCCCAAAGAGGACCTAAGAGGATATCTTTGGAAGAAATAATAATACTAACCCAACAGGAACCCTGAGAGGCAGCTTACAAAAATATACTGTAGAATGGTTTATGTGGAAATGCAACAGAATTGCTGCCCTTCTCACTCAGCTATGGAGTCGGCTGCCCTGGTGCTGGACTATCTTGGAATGATGATGGGTAGTTTCCAAGTGCCGGATTTACCCTGCCCCCCCCCGACCCCGCAGCCCCACCTCGTATTTTAGAGGCTCAGGTCAGGTTGGGCTACCTGGAAAAGAGGACTGTGCCCTACAGAAGCAGTCGCAAGCCTTGCCTAGTCTCGTGCATGGCCACCCTTTTGGCGCAGGGTCCCACGTGGAATCCCGGCCCCTGGGTTCCAAGAGAGGGGATGATGAAGCACGGGCGTGTCTGTGTGCAGTGTGGGATCAGTGGGGCCTTTTCACCCCAACGTTTCCCATTTAGCCTGAGCAGGCTGTCGTGACGTCAACTTGTGCAGGCTTGAATGCCCCGGTTGGCAGGGGAACTCCGAGGAGCTTTGCTAGGAATGCGCCCGGCTGATCACCCCCCCCTTCTCGGCGGCCCCCCATTCAGCACCATGGCTGCTGCCCCGCCATCCACCAGTAGCCGAGGGGGGGGGGTTGGATGCAGCGGGCCAGAAGTGTTTATTTTTAGCCACTGAGCAGGCACAGAGAGCTGGATGGAGGGATGTGTGTTGAATTTTTCCAACCCCAAAATCAGCTTCCTTGTGCTCACATCATCGGGCAGCCTTTCCTTTGTCTTCCCAGCCCAGCAGGGGGGAGGCAAGTCAAATGTATACGAATAAAAACATGATCCATGCAGCCCTAATGGGGCGTTGGAAAGCCAGTAAATCAGTTTTTTTGAAATATCAAAAAAAGTTAAAGAAAGTTAAAGAAAAGAAAACAAAAAGGTTCAAGACTGTCAAGTCTTTGTCACGGTACTAGACTGTGAGGTAATATTTGTCACGTTACAAGTTATCACGACCATGGGAACATGGGGACAGGGAAAAAACCACGTGATCGCGACAAAAGTTGTCACGGTACAAAAATAGTTCCGGAACAAAGGCGGTAACTTCACTTCTGTTTTGTCTCTGTTAGTGTTGCGCTTAGGAGCGATACAAAAAAATGTTACTTCATGTCCCTCATGCAACTACTGAAATTTGTCTCGACCACATCCCCAGAATGGGTGCTAAGTGCGACAATCCTGTAGCTGGTGCTGGGGCAGGGTTTTCCCTTGTCACTCTTGGTTCCTGCTTTCTGTTCCGAGACAAGACACAGTGTAGTAACGACTGTCACGCAACAAAACATTTGTTCCTCTCAGAAAACTGTGTCCGTTTTTTTTATTTTGACTTTTCAAAAGCGAAATATCGGAAAAGATTTTTTAAGCCCCACAAAAAAGGAAAAAGGAAACTAGACAAATTCAGTGTTTGTCACGGTACAAGACCGTGAGGTAGCACTTGTCACAAGACAAAGGGACAAAACCACCTGATCGCGACCAATGCTGTCACAGTACAAAACTCGTCGCGGAACAAAGAAGGATGTGAAGTAACCGCCAAGGAATGACGTGAAGTAACCGCCAGGATCCGTTGGTTCCTTCTTCCCAGGCTTTCCCATGCAATACCAACTGCCTGCCCTGTGGCCAGCCTGGCCTCCTTCTGGACCTCCATGCTGTCCCCCATCCGTGTATCTTCCACCATGTTATTTTGGTGAAACAGGAAAAGCACCACAGATTAGGGTCCCTGGGACATTAAAAGCCAGCATTTATCATGTGCCAAGAGTAACAGAGCTTTGGCTCCCAAGATTGACACTGGGGATCCAAACCTTGATGGATGAACTGAGTCCTCCAGATCAGCTGATGATAATTTTTAAGTGCTTAAAAAAACCCTTTAATGACAACAGCAAAAAACAAGGCAAGCTTTTCTGCACACACCCTTCGAGCTCTAAATCTTAAACCAGAAGAAGAGGCTGGTCTAAGCCTCTGGAGAGCAGAAAGAGCACCCCTTGCCGAAGGGATCCATGCCGTAGAGGGCCTCTCACCTGGGTAAGACCTGAGCCGGAGCATCGTGGCAGAGCAGGAAGATCAAAGAAAAATCAGGTAAAAGGGAGCTATCTGGAAACAGGACAAATGTTCTGTGACTGTGGAGAAAGTCAAACCATGCAGCAGTTCTACACATGCAATGTATATACGGCCACATGAACTAAAGAATATCTAACACGTGGCTAAGATAATGCTATTCGGGCTCGGTCCCACGTCCCTTTAAAAGCAGTTTAAATTACTAAATAAACTTAGTCCAAAAATGCCATCCCCACGGCCACTGCGCTTTTTGAAAAAAAAAAGAAAAAAGAAAACCTGGTAATGATCCCTTAAGCCAGGTTTCTGTGACTCACCTATGAGGTAGAGAATTTTTTGCCTCGCTTTGAAAATCCAGCTTTTAAGGAGGCAGACGCCGTGGGACCACACTGATGATCCGGGTTTCTTTTTCTTTCTTTTTTTGGCTATTCCTGGGGCCGATGGGCTGTGTTTTTTTTTAAATTTATTTTCACCTTCGGAGAAACAGGAAGCTCTATCCGGTCCTACAACCATCAATTTTCCCCAGCAAAGTGGTCCGTCTTTTTCAAATGCTAGCGCCACCTGCTGGCCAAGGGGGCTGAAGTGCACTTTAAAATAAAAATTAAAAAAAACAGCTTTTGATGTGAGAACTCTTCACCCACATATTAAATCACGTGATGGGAAGAAGAGGAAAATCCGGACCTTCAGAAGATCAGGATCGAAACGCAGGTGTGACCACAGCCGAAGTAGCATTCTGTTAAAAAACAGCCCCCCCCCCCGAGTCTTTTCTAAGAAGAAAGGCAGGATAATAAACAGTCTCAACATTTAAATTTGTTTTTTAATTTTACTTTTCTTCTACAGGCGTTAAATAATTTTAAACCGTGCAGTGTCCTGATATGACTAAAGAATGAGGGAACAGGGGGTGCTTTTGGAGAACACTTCCCCCACCCCCACATTTCTGCTGAGCAGGTGGCAACTTGAGGTGCAGAGGAGCCAGGCTGGGAGGAAGCGGTGGCCGCCTTCAGAGGGATGGGGTGGGGAGGGAGGTCTCTCCCTTGGTCGGGCAGGGGCAGCCCCCCGCCTGACACATGTTGCTGGGGTCCCCTCCTGCTCTCAGCCAGGAATGCCTCTATGCTCAGCTAATCCCTAGCATTGAAAGGAGGCAGCTTCCCCATAAGGCCTGGGGTGGTGTGTGTGGGGGGGGCTAGAGGAGGAGGATCAACGGGCTGCACACCCATTGGGGTGTTTGAAGGAGAAACAAAGGACCCAGACAAGGGGAAGACCATGAAAGCCCCCCCCCCCAGTTTAATTAGCTGCCGGAGACTTTTAATCCTAGTGGACATGGCGCTATTAATTAAGAAGCATGTTCCCCCCCCCCCGCCGCCTTCTTGGGAGGCCGACCTCTGCTTTCTCATCCATCCTGGGGTGTGTGCTGGGGGGAGAGAATCAGTACCGAATCTCTCAACATCCAACGAGCCCTCGCACAGGCTTCAGGGCTGTTTCTGGTGTCCATGTTCAACTGCAGGGCGTGGAAAGCGAGCATGGGCAGAGGGCATAATTCCCACCCCCCCCAGCCTGAGGTTAGGGAAAATTCTGTGTGTGTGTGTATGTGTGTGTGTGTGTGTGTGTGTGTGTGTGTGTGTTAAGCTATTTCCCAAATAGTCGTGCTTCCCTCCCCGTTTCTTTCAAGAACTCAGGCTCCCGGCCACGGCAGTAAGGCCACGGGAAAGGCACATCTCCAGCGCATTGCGTCCAGGTCACTGGCTGCATTGAAGTTTGGCCCACTCCGTTCCAGGGGCTGCCATTTCGTTCTGGTTTCCACTTAACTTCATTCAAGGACTGGCCTTTCTCTCATTACTTCAGCCATGACATGCGTTGCCTTCCAAAGGAGATTGGACAGATTCCTGGAAGAAAAGTCCATCCCAGGTGACAAATCATGATGGAGATGCGTCATCTCCAGGCTTAAAACCAGGCTCCTTCAAGGGCCAGATGCAGGGGAGTGGGATCTGGAGACAGATATCTCCCAAACACATCTGGTGGGAAGCTGGACTAGATGGGCCTTTGGCCTGATCCAGCATGGCTCTTCTTAGGTTCTTACGTTCTTATGGCAGGAGGGGGCTATGTTTTCTGGGCAGACGTCTTTGGATGGTCTCTGGGGGAACCTGCCGAAAGCATCGGCAGGCTCTGGACTCACAGGGTGTGTGTGGGGGGGAGTTGCCTTGGCGATCCAAGGGTTCCTGTTGGGACCATTGATTTTGGACTTGTGGGGCTGAGGGGGGGGGTCAGGTGGAGACAGCTTAGAGGGGGAGGGAGGGGGAAAGGTCACTAGAGGGTGGTGGGAAAAAAGGATGGACGGACAGATGGAGGGACGGATGGAGGGATGGACGGACAGAAAGGAAGCCATTGGTGGAGGTGGGGAGGGATGATGGTGCAGGAGACCCAAGATGAACTATGGGTGCAAACTTATGGCACTGATGGAAGGAGGGAGGAACATGAATGGAGGAGACCAGCACGACAACAGCAGGTGTCTCAGGCAACACTTTCCAGGGGCTGGAGTTACACACAAGCTAATTAAAGTTGGCATTTGAATTGTGATGTTACAACCACCACCACCGCCACCACTGCCACCACCGTTGAACTGCAGAGCGGGAAGGGACCCTTGGGGTCATTTGTTTGTTTGTTTGTTTGTTTGTTTATACTTATTAACTGCCTGGTTTTCCTGCAGGAACTCTGGGCAGTGTACAAGCGATTACAACCTAAACAACCCATCCGAAAAGCCCCCCCCATAAAAATTCCAGTATCAAAACAAAGGGATAAATAAAGACAGACAACCACATCCATCCATACCACAAAAACACATAGTCCGGTAAAAAAAGAATACAAAAACAGCATGCAACGTATCCTAGTGCACTCAGCGATCAACGAAGCTATCCCTGAAGAGCTGGGTCTTTAGCGCTCTCCTCATTTATAACATTTTTACTCCAACTTTCTCCTTGGAAAAGGACCGTAGGCAGCTTACAATAATGAGGGACAAGCTACAGGCCAGAACATTGAAGGCCGCCCCTCTCGAGGAAGGGCAGTGTGTGTGTGTGTGTGTGTGTGGTGGTGGTGGTGGAATTGAACTCTCAGCCTCTGGCTCCCCTCAGCCACGGAGCGACCCAGCATTTGGCGGCCAAGTGAGAGGTCGGGAGTTCGATTCCCTGCTGCCCATCTCAGGAGCCGGCCTGGGAGACCTTGGGCCAGCGGTTGCACCGTCCCAGGGCGACCCCACCACCACCACCACAAAAAGGAGGGAACTGGGAAACACACGTGAAGACTAGTCTCTGCTTGGGAAAACCTGAACAGGGCTGCCATAATAAGTCAGGATGCAGCGCATCACTTGTTATTATGAGCGAGCTGGCTAGCTCAGAGGTTTTGTTTATCTGACTGGGGAACCAGAGGTTGGGGGTTCAATTTCCCTGCTGGGCCTATACTATAACTCCAATCTGATGTAGCCAGCATAGCTGGTGGGGGGAAAGGATTATGGGCTTTGTAGTCTAAGAACAAACGGAAGGTCACCTCTATGTTTCCATGTGCACTTGCGCACTTTCATTTTTTTCCCCACGTCCTCCCCCCCCCCCCCGGGGGCCGGGGAGGTCGGTTTAAGGAGGAAGGTGGGATAAAAATATTTTGAATAATTTTAAGGCGGGGTTAAAATAATTTTAAATGTCACCGACCCCTCTCCCTATCCTTCCTGGAGCAAATGAGGGACTCTCACATTCTCCCACCCCCACCCCCTGCAGCCTGTCCGTTGGTTGCCCCCCCACCCCACCCCACTTTCCCGTAATTCGTCCCCTGGGCAACGCTTCAGCATCACGCCTTTCACGGGGGCACAAAAGCACCCCAGCCCAGATGCCCGCCTCCCTCCCCAGCCCCCTGGCTGTGCCAGCGAAGGGTGGGCTCGGTTGCCCTGGGAGATGGGGGGGCAAGTGGGTGGGCGGGCTGGGCAGCCCTATAAGAGCCACAGGCAAGGAGGATACCCAGAGCCCAGGCACAACCGAACCGGCCCCGTGGACGCCACGGAGAGTCCAGGCCTCCCTTCGCCCAGGGGTCCCAAAGAGAAAGCTTCCTGTCATCGTTGTTTTTAATCCAGGCAAAAATGAAGACCCTCTCTTCCGTCCTGTTCCTCCTCCTCCTGCGGCTGGCCTCCCAGACCCCCATACACTCGCCCCAGGTAATAATAATAATAATAATAATAATAATAATAATAATAATAATAATAATAATAATAAAAGTTGCTCAGACTGATTGCAAACAGCATCATAATGTAGTTGCTCAAATGGTCCACTGGAATTTGTGTCAGAACTATCATCTGCCCATAGCAAAGAACTGGTGGGATCATAAGCCTGGAAATGTGATTGAAAATGAGCGTGCAAAATTACTTTGGGACTTCCGAATACAGACAGACAGGGTTTTGCAGCATAATACCCTGGATATTGTGATTGTGGAGAAGAAAAAAGTGTGGATCATTGAAGTTGCTATACCAGGTGATAGTAGAGTCACTGAGAAACAACTTGAAAAAATTACTCGATATCAGGATCTGAAAAATGAACTTTAGAGACTCTGGCATAAACCAGTACAGGTGGTCCCAGTGGTAATTGGCACGCTGGGTGTGGTGCCTAGAGAGCTAAGCAAGTATTTAGAAGAAATTGGAGTTGACAAAAGTCACCGTCAGTCAGCTGCAGAAAGACACCTTACAGGGATCTGCTCACATAATTTGCCAATACCTCACGTCATAGTCCTAAACACTTGGGAAGCGTCCGACTAATGGATTTGTAATACAAAGTCCAGGGTTGTTATCTTGTGTGCTGTGTGATGATGATGATGATGATGATGATGATGATGATGATGATGATGATG
>JAHTLZ010003326.1:582342-626776 GCA_023846285.1 Phrynocephalus versicolor
GTGTGTGTGTGTGTGTGTGTGTGTGTGTGTGTGTGTGTGTGTGTGTGGGTGTGTGTGTGTGTGTGTGTGTGTGTGTGTGTGTGTGTGTGTGTGTGTGTGTGTGTGTGTGCGTGCGCTTTCCGAAAGGTTGTGGAAGCATTGGGAAGGAGGAGAGAAAGGGGTGGGGGGGTGCGCGGTGGTCTCTGGCTAGCGAGCTCCAGTGCACTGCTCACTATAAAAAGAAAAAAAGAAAAGAACCCAACCTGTTTTGAATTAGGCTGGCCTGGCTCCTCTCCCGCCCAACACCCCGATATATTTCTCGTCTGCATCCGGACCGGGAGTGGGGTGGGGGTGGGGGGGTGAGATGCAAGAGACAAGACTAAGTGAGGGAGGTTCGCCATTGTAAAAACGGGGGGGGGGGTGCAAAAGGGTACAGCAGATGAACCCCAATGAATTTCACGAGGGGAGTGGGCGCCTTGTGGTGGTGAAGAGGTGGTCCCTCCGAGAGAACGAGGCTCCAGAGGGCGAGAAGAGAGACGGGCCAGGCACCAAATCATACCCCACTCAAGGGGGGCGGGAGATGCCCCCCGATGTGTCTGCCCAGATGTTCCTCATCTGTCGGCCTGCACGGCGTCGTGCATTGAATATCTCAATTTATCTTCCCTCTGCACCGATATTGGAAACAGCTCAGGAATTGGCAAACAGATTTTAGGGGTTCGGGGGGGGGGGGAGAAGAGAGCAGTGGGTGCCCCTTGCTGAGCTGTTAGGTCAGCTCAGCCGGAACGCAGAACTCCCCCCCCCGCCTACATTGGGGTGGGTGGGGGTGGGGAGACTCTAGACAACGCAATCAAAACCAGACAACCATCACACACACACACACACACCTTTTTACATCTTCCACCCCAAAGTGCATGCCCTGGGAGGACACGAAGCCACTTGCACCCTAAGCTGCTGCTCCCCACTCTCTTGTAGGCATAACACACACACACCCCACACTGGCTGAGACCCAGGGATCCTGACTCCTGCCCCATCCTCCTGGCAATGGGACCACCGCCCTGCTCCACCACACGGCCCACGGGCCTCTTTGCACCCATGCCTGCTCCCCAGCTCAGAGCACAGAAAGGAAGGAGGCTGGGGGTGGGGGGTGGGGGTCAGATAGCGGGAAAATTATGGCCTTAAAGGCCATGAAGGTTAACTCAGCAGATGCTTGCATGGGGCGTAGACCCCTTTTTCATATGGAAAAGCACAGCCGGGGGTTGGGGTTGGGACTTAACATACAGGACACACAATGTAATCGGTGCCTGTATCTTTCCGTCTATAAGACACCCCCATGTATAAGACCCCCCCACACTTTTTCCAACCCAAAATTGCAGTTTCACAACTGGGCGGTTGTCACCTTGGCTTATTTCCATGTATAAGACAACCCTCAATTTTCACTCTAATAACAATTTTGGAGGGAAATAAGAGTCTTAAACACAGGGGGAAAAAAACTTAAACAATATAAACTGGCTTTTGAAAACTGACCTGCTTTTATTGTTGTGCTCCACCCCGAGATACATGGAGGGAGGGGTATACAGTGTTTTGTGCTGGCTGTATAGCTCAGTGGTTGAGGTCTCTAGCTGCAGACTCAGAGGTGGGGAGTTCGATTCCCCTTGAGAGGAGGAGGAGGAGGCCAGCCTGGGTGGCCCTGGGCAAGTGGCAGAAGGCTGGCCCCAGAGGAAGAGAAGGGGAAGCCGCTTCTGTGCATCCCTTCCCTGGAAAACCCAGGGCGGGGTCACCGTAAGTCAGAACTGACTGGACAGCATATTAGTATTGGCACACAACCCCCCCCACCCCATCCCCCCACCACCCTGGACCAGCCTTCCCCCAGGGCCTTCCTCCCTCCTCCTCCTCCTCCTCCCCATCCAAATAATCTCCCCAAAGGCTGGCCAGGAATGTTGTAGGTTCCAACAAGGGCTTCCCCCCACCGCCACCTCGCTCCCCCTACCCATCCTCCCTTTGGGACCAGGTTGGGGTTTCATTGACCCCTCTGTGTTTCCAGGTGCCCCTCCCAGGACCCCCTGCTTCCAGCCCCCACCCAACCCCTTTAACCCTCCCCCTGCCACAACACTGCTATTGCTTCTCTCTCTCTCTCTCTCTCTCTCTCTCTCTCCATCCCTCTCTTTCTACCTCTACCCCCCCAACACACACTTTAAAAAAAACCCACTCCCAAAACCGGAAAAATGTCTTTTGTTCTCCCTTTTCTCTCGGGAAATGTAGAAAGGGAGGCGGCTCCCGTGCGTGCAGGAAATTACACCCGCTTCCCTTTCGCTGCCATCTTCCCCAATCCTGGACCATCAGGACTCGCCCTCCTCCCTCCCTCCCTGCTTCCCAAAACCCGGGACTCTGTTTTGGGGAAACATGGATGGACTCGTCCCCAGAACTTCACTCTTCCAAAGTCAACACTCTTCCACTGCGTTTTCCTTCCAGAGCTCCTGGAAGGAGATACCTCATCCCCCCTGCCCCCCCAGGCAGAGCAGAAGGGGCTACCAAGCTGCCAACACTCCCCCTCCTTTGATGATCTAATTGGAATAGTTGTCTTTCTTTTTTGGGGGGGCATGTACCTCCTCAAGGGAAGCTGGAAATTCTCTTCCAAAACATTAGTCTAGTCTTTCTTTCTTTTCTTTCTTTCTTTTCTCTTTTTCTTTCTTTCTTTCTTTCTTTCTTTCTTTCTTTCTTTCATCTATCCATCCACAGCAACTTCTGTACATCCACATCCACATCCAAAATATTTCACCCCTGCCCTTTCTCCTTAAAAAGGACCCAAGGCAGCTTACAAAAGTGAAAAAGACAATATTTAAAGCTAAAAACAATTAGTATACGAACCCTGGAAAGGATCGGGCAAATGCAACATTAGAAAATCGTATTTTAAAAAAGGCAACACCAAAAACACATTCAAAACAGTAAGACAGAAAACTGTTCATTAAAAAAAAACACCCACTCCGGGAGGCAGTCCGTTTCACTGAAGGGAAATAATGCTTCATCTGCAGAAAAGTATAATTGCTGGAGACACATCCCTTCCTGTTCAGACCTAGAGGTTGGTGCCGTCTGCACATGCCTCAGGTCATGGTCTTCTTTCTGAGAGCTTCATACAAACTGGGTCATGATGTATTTTCCTTCTACTCATATTGAAGATGTAATATTTGCAATGTTAATCTTTTCATACTTTCCACCAGGCAGGTTTTGGTTTGGTACTGCTGTTTGTTAACAGGTTTAGCTTCTGCTATGGGGTTACAGTAAACTATGGCAAGTTCTTAAAGGAATGGGAGTGCCTGACCACCTTATCTGTCTCTTGAGAAATCTATACAGTACGTAGGACAAGGCAGCAACAGTCAGAACTGGATAAGGAACAACTGACTGGTTCAAAATTGGGAAAGGAGTACGACAAGGTTGCATACTGTTTCCCTGCCTATTTAACTTATATGCAGAGTACATCATGCAAAAGGCAGGTCTGGACGAATCACAAGCTGGAATTAAGATTGCCAGAAGAAATATCAACAACCTCAGATACGCAGATACTACTCTGATAGCAGAAAGTGAGGAAGAATTAAAGAACCTCTTAATGAGGGTGAAAGAGGAGAGTGAAACAAAATGGACTGAAGCTCAATATAAAAAAATTAAGATCATGGCAAATAGAAGGGGAAGAAACGGAGTTTATTTTCTTGGGCTCCTTGATCACTTCAGATGGCGACTGCAGCAATTAAATTAAAAGACGCCTGGTTAATCTGCTGCAGAGTGCTTGCAGATCTGGAGCATAAAGACCAGAGACATTACTTTGCCGACAAAGGTCCTGGTAGTCAAAGCTATGTTTTTTTCAGTAGTGATGTATGGAAGTGAGAGCTAGACTATAAAGAAGGCTGATTGCTGCAGAATCGACGCTTTTGAGCTGTGGTGCTGGAGGAGACTCTTGAGAGTCCCCTGGACTGCAAGGAGATCAAACTTATCTATCCTGAAAGAAATCAGCCCTGAATGTTCACTGGAAGGACAGATTTTGAAGCTGAGGCTCCAGGCCTTTGGCCACCTCATGAGGCGAGAGGAGTCCTTGGAAAAGTCCCTGATGTTGGGAAAGATTGAAGGCAAAAGGAAAAGGGGACGGCAGAGAATGAGATGGTTGGATGGTGTCATCGATGCAACCAATATGGATTTGACCAAACTCCAGGAGGCAGTGGAGGACAGGAAGGCCTGGGGAGCTCTAGTCCATGGGGTCACGAAAAGTCGGATGCGACTGAACGACTGAACGACAACAACAATGGGGTTACAATTCTAAACGGAGCCATTGATTCAGGCTGGTATCCAGCTGTATTTTCTAATTTTGATTGTCAGTCATTATTACAGAAAGGCTGTGACTAGCTGTTCAGAATTAAACTAAACCTACGTTTAAATGAATTTGTCTAAATACAACCCAGATTCTAACCGAGAAGGGACAGCTTGCTAAATACCGCCATGAGTAGTGAGAGTGAATTTCTGCAAACAAATTGACTTTCTGGTTAACCAGGATTTTGGAGTTTTTCTCACGGCCAATGGCCGACTTCAACTTGCCATCCATACCCCCAATACAAACCCAAAATAATCCGTCTGCGCAAACAGATCTGCCCTCTACCCCTTGTCTCAGGCTTTCCGCTGCAGTGGGTGACAGAACAATATAACCCAGAGCAGATGAATGACTGGCAAGCGGCTGGAGGAATTTCCTGATGTGGAGGGGGGGGGATAAGAAAGGGAAAGAGATATAATAAAACAACCCAAAATAATAGATTTTACTGACAATTAGAAATGATACCCATGTGCAGTTTCCCCACTCTCTGGCAGCAGCTGAAACCAGAAAACAGCGCTGGGAATAAGTATGCTCCTGCTATTGAGGCGTAGAAACAGGACTCCCCCAACCTCCAGAGTGTTGGCTGGGGGATTATGGGGCTTGTAGGTGAAATGTTTTGCTTATATACTGCCCCATACCATTTAAAGTAGTCTTTCAGCAGTTTACAGTTTAATTACAGTATGCAGGCTACACACTGGCCCCCTAGCAAGCTGGGTACTCATTTTACCGACCTGGGAAGGATGGAAGGCTGAGTCAACCATGAGCTGTCTACCTGGGATGGAACCCCAGGTCATGAGCACAGTTTTAGCTGCAGGACAGGCATTTAACCACTGCGCCACAAGGCTTCTTACAAGTCTACAAGTCCCCCATCTGAAAGCCACAGGCTCGGTAGGCTGGCCTAGTCCAGAGCTTTGCAAATGTATTTGCCATTTGTTTTATTGATTTAAAACATTTTCAGCCCACCGTTCCGCTAAGAAAGTTCCCAAGGTGGGTTGCATTGTTAAAATACAATATTAAATCTAAAAGTGAATTATTCGCGTATTTAAAAATTAGTAACATGAAGGGAGAACCATTTTTAAAAACAGATATGGCCACAACAAATACCATTTAATTAAAAAACCTCTCAGATGGACGGACGGTAAGGAAAAGCCTGCCTGAAGAGAAAGGTCTTTGTGTGTGGAAGGACAGTGAAGATGGGGCCAGACTGGCCTCCAGTGGGAGGGAGTTCCAGAGTCTAGGAGGAGCCACAAAGAAGGCCCTGCCCTATGTCCCCACCAAAAGAGTGTGTGAAGATAGCAAGACTGAGAGAAAGGTCTCTCCAGATGATCTTCACACACAGGCAGGGAGATGCAGTCCTTGAGATTGTTGTGTGATCCCTTGTAACCAGCCCCAGTTGACAATTGACTTGTCTGGACCACAACCCCCCACAGCCAGCGTGACAGGGATAGGCATTTCTCAGACTACAAGTCCCAGAATTCCTTGGCCATTATGGCTGAAAGGATTAAATCAGGGGTGTCCAAAGTTTTTGCAAGGACCAGATTTGGCGAGGTGAAAATGTGTGGGGGCCGACCATTCAGCTGCATTTGGCCCCCAGGCCGGACTTTGGACAAGTCTCTATAATATGCAAGGAGGCGGAGAGGATGCTGCAGCAATGGAGCTGGGAGTGGGTAGGCTGGGCAGGTGGCTGGGGGGGGGGTGGGGGGTGGACAGAGGCAGAGAGGGCAGGCAAACCATAAAACTGCAAGCTAACGCCTTCGTCCCGTATGGGGAGGGGCCAGCTGGTGGGGATGCATGACAAGCTGAGCCAGTGGGGAGAAGAAGTCGTGGGCCGTTCAGAATTGGAAAACGGGCTGCATTTGGCCCCCGGGCCTGACTTTGGACATGCTTGGACTAAATGATGGTCCTTTGAATGGATCATGTCCTCCCCTTGAGTCCCTGGAGTGGGCGCACGGTCCCTCTCCACAGGCAAGAGCAATACATGGGCCCCTGGCCAGCGCTAGGAGGCTCCCCGGCTACCTCAGCACCAGGCGACTAGCGTCGGAAGCAGCTTTCGGGACAACAGTGTTTGCATCTTCAGAGGGATTGCCGGCCAACAGCAGGACCTGCCCGCCTTGCTTTATTGTGCGGGAGTGGGGGTTTTGTGCATTTCAAGCAGGTTCATTCCTGTTTGCAAACGGCCAGCTTCCTGCAAAAAAGGTGTTTTTATTTATTATTTTATTTATTATTATATTTATATACTGCCAGATTTCCCCAAATGGGAACTCAGGGCAGTTAACAAGTATAACAAGTATAATATGCCACAATTCAAAAGAAATAACAATTGGTTCCACAGAGTAACCATAAAAAGAACCAAGAGCAAACAGCGGAACCCAAAGTTAAAAGGAAAAGCTAAAAAAAGAAACAGGATAATAATAAGGCAAGACGGTGAAAAACGGGCAGACATACAGACTCATAATCCCTACTCATAATAAATCACCCCCATGATTGCTGAACGCAGCCATGTAAAGCCAGGTTTTTAACAGCTTCTTAAATGCTGGGAGGGACTCCATAGTCCTCCTAATTTAACCTGGGAAAAGTGGAAGGCAGAGGAAAAGCTGGAGGAACTCCAGAAGGAAGCATTAGCTCTTGGCCTGCAAGATCCAAGGTGGGCCTTTTTTGGAAGCCACTTAATTGAAAGGCTTGCTGTCAGTTGAACGAATTAGGGAAAGGCCCTGTGGTTCCCAAGAGTAGGGTGATACCCTTATTGAACCACTTTAAAAAAATAAATATCACACCAATCGCAAGTATTTGTGAGTAAATATCCCACTTCCTTAGGCTATGCACCACAGTGAAGAAAAAAATTATATAGTAGACCGCTGTCCCAAAATGCACGGTAGATATTTGTGCCAAGTCTGTTTGCATGAGGTGAATTAAAGTGAGTTGGAGGCCACTTTATGGCCTATTACAACAACATTTTAAAACAAATGGGACACACTGAGAAGGGCTGGATATCTGTTCCATTTTTGTATAAAACACATGGGACAAACCTAGCCAATCAACACACAAATTGTTGTGACGTTACAAGGTATTTTTGTCAGACTTGGAATCTAAAGAACATACAAGTTTTTTAAAGTCTGGAGTCAATTGTCTATACTCTTCCATTTAACTACTTTTAAAAAAATCCACATATTCCCATATTTCTCCTGTCCCAGTTACATATTCCAGCTTTTGAAAACTTATAATAAAAGTCGCGCAGATTTTAAAATTCTTAACAATGTCAAGGGCCAGGTTCGAACCGGCAACCTCCACCGCTTTGGGGTGCCATTTTGCTCCCCCGAAAGGTGCTAAGGCGCATGCTCGGCTTCACGCCCTGGCCGCCATGTTTGTCCCGAGAAGGAACTTCGCTTCCCGCCCACGTTTCATATACTATATATAGAGCATTCCCAGCTCCTCCGCCATCTTTGACGCTTAATAAGGCTCCCCAGAATGCTCTGCTCCCCTCAATGATGATTGGACGCACTTTTGGGTTACGGTAGCACTGCACATCTCTATGATTGAGGCCCTCCCTCTTGTGCAGAAGCCAGAGCGGATATACTTTTGGTGGGACCGGAAGTTTTGGAAAGGACTTTCCTGGCCGGCGACTCTATAGGCCCAATGTTTTAGATAGGGCATTTTCAGAGGGGCGCCATCTTGGATTGCCCACGAGGGTGCCTTTCCTGTTCCTCCGTAACCGTCCCCGGCCGCGCCCAGGCGAGAGGGAAAAAGTTGAGTTTGGCGGAGGGAAAAAGCGGAGAAATACCCGTCGATTATGCCGAAAGAAGAGGAGGGCAGCGCGGGGGGAGGGAGGGCCTGGGAAGTACCCCCAAGAGTTCCCTGGAAGCTGTTCCTGGGGGAGGGGGTGGAGAGTGGAGGGGGGGTCTAGAAAAATTGGGCAGCGGAAAGTTTGGAAACTCCCGGGAGGATGAGGAGGAAAGGAGGAAGAGAAGGCGAAGGCTGGTCGGAGCGCAGGAAAGTCCGCGGGGTATTTTATTTTTGGGGGGACTACAACTCCCAGAATCCCCCGCAAGCCTAGCGTGCCCTGCTTACTTTTTGGACTACATCTCCCAGCATCCCTGAGCCATCATGGCTCAGAGAGGTTATTTTTTTCACTTCAAGTCCCAGAAGCAAGGAATCAGCATGAGCTCCCTAGTTGGGGGGCATTCTGGGAGTTGTAGTCCCGGCTTCCCTATGCTCCAAAAAACCCTTAATAAAGCCTTGATTCCTCCAGGCTCCTGCTTTCCTCCAGCTGGATGTGACCAACTGGCAGGCTAATTGACAAGGGAAGCCCACTAAGGGGACCTGTCCCCTCCATTGCTATGGCTCAGTGGCTCCTTTTGGGGGATTCTGGGACTTATAGTCCAAAGAGCCACTTTCCCAGCCTGTGGTTCTGAGGGGCCTTGGGACAGAGAGACCCTGTTGTCTGTCCTATGAGCATCCCCAACACCATCCCCCCCCCAAACATATGTCTTCTTCCCTGCAGGTTGCTGTGGGTGCCTCTCTCCATCCAGCACACCCTCCTCCAGCCCCAATGGCTGCAACCTCCACTCTTCCCTATGGTGAGGACAGAGACAGCCTCCCCTGCACGGCCCCCAGCCCACTCCCAGCCCCCCAGGCCCAGAGGCTGCTCCCTGATCCTGAAGTTGCCGTCACCCCTGAACGGAACAGCGTCGGAAAAGTGGGCAGCGGGATACTTCGGCAGCACGGGCAGGGGAAGCTCCCCCGGAGACAGGTATATATGGCAGGGGGAAATGGGTGCAGGGACCAGGACAAGGAACAGGGGCTTTCCCTCTTTGCTCTGCAGCCTTTTCCAAGCCCTAGGAGGGAGGGAGGGCAGCTGGAAACAAGGAGGCTGGTGCAATAAAAGGGTTTGAGGGGTTTGGAAGACCTGGGTTCAAATCTCCACTTGGCCACGGAATTTAAAAGGGCAGCCTCAGGTGGGCCCCACTCTTTTTCTTTCTTCATCTGGCCTACTCTGCTTGGTTGCTGTGAGGCTGGAAGGGGCGACAAAGAAAGCCAGGTATGCCGTCTTGACCTTGAGGTGTCGGGTGGGGACACGGGATGTAAATGCAATTAATAAAAAAAATGACAAGTGGTCCTGGGGAGGAAGTGGGCACAGAATGCAGATACCCACCCACCTCGGTGGCCTCCCTGCAGCCACCACCTGCCTGGATTTGAACCCAGGGCTTTGCCTACAGGTGCTATAATTATGACACAAGGATTTTTTAAAGTGCCTGGGATCAATTCTAGAATGTCTTTGGCCACAAGATTGTTCCTAAGCATGTAGGAAGGGCTCTTTCCCTCCCCCAGAGCAGGTAGAGCCACTGACCCTGCTTGTGTGTAGCAAAAGGAGGGAAATTCTCTCCCCATCCCACAAGCCTGGTCTTAGAAATTAAACACAACTTCTGTTCCCTTCCAGGTTCGTTTCCGGTTAGGATCCATCAGCCTCGACCCACCCAAGCAACCAGAACCACCCCAGAGCCACCACTCAGGCGGCCACCATGACACCATCACGCTGAAGAGGCAGCCCAGTGACGGTTCGGCAGGGGTTGGGGGGCTGCAGCCGCCCCCAAATCCACTGGCCGCCCCTGTGCCCCACAGCACTCTGGCTTTGGGGGCGGAAGTCCAGGCCGCGCGAAGGCAGGGCTTCAACGCTCAGCAGGCGGCAGAGGAACTGGTGCAGTGCTCCTTCGTCACCCGTTGCGCCGTGGAAGCTCGGGTGAGTGAAGGTGAGTTTAGCTTGGCGTTTGTTTGTTTTTAAACCCTCGACACAATAGATCTCGGGAGGGCGGTGGCTGTTGGTCCTTCTTAGGTGGCAGGTGTCTTTTAATGCTGCAAGATCTTGTATATTGTACTGGACTGTATAATGTCCCTCATTATTACTGTAAGCTGCCTTGGATCCTTTTCCAGGGAGAAAGGCAGGGTAAAAAAATAGTCAAAAATAAATAAAGAAACGTCCATATCAGCAGCAGAACTACAGAGAAAACAGCCTTCTCCCTGTATCTACGTTGTCGTAAACGGAGGCCCTTTGTTGGGGGGCTGCCTGCGGAGGGACTTGGCAAGCACTGTTACAATGAGCAATGTTGTGTGCTACAGATTTCCTATCCACAATCAAAAGCTATTTAATCTCCAGAGCCTTTTAAATGTTTTAGATCGCTCCTTGTTTTCACTCCAATGGATGCATTTTTTTAAAGTTGTGCTTCATGACAGCCTCTTCACGGTTCTACTGTATTTCTGGAAATGTTGAAGCCATTGGGGGGGGGGGTTACTGCAAAAAATAGAAAAATTGGAGATGGGGGAGCCCCCCTTCCCGCATTCCCCCCCCGGTTATTTTACATCTCTACCATTCCCCTTGTGCTTTTAAAATCTTGCTTCTGCTGTGTCTCCTTGCCTGTAAGTTGTGATCCCTGATTTTATTGAGTTTATGTATTAGCAGATCGTTCCGGGTTGGCTCTCCTGGGTCCTTGAATCCAAGTGCTCTTATGCTCTTGCCTAAAGTGAGGCCATGGTTGGCAGCAGACTCCGGCACGGCCTTGAAGCAGCCGCCCCCCCCCCCGCCACAAGAGGAAAGGCCACGCAGCACCAAAAGGGGAGGCAGGCCTGCAGGCCTGGGCCTTGGGTTACTTTCCCCTCTTCAAACGGGATGGCCCACACTGCCTTTGTTCCCCTCAGAAGCACCACTGGCACAAATCATAAACACACTGAGATAGCTTTCACCTGGTAATCAAAGAGCACTTGAGGCAGCTGGCAGGGAGTCCTTCCAGGATGTGAGTCCAAGGGCACAGAATGCACGGCCGTAGGTGTGTCCTTGCCTGTTCTCTGGACTCAGAGAGAGCTGGGACGGTGCAACCACCACCACCACCCCCCCGCACTCTCAGGCTCACTTCTGTTCTCCAAACTCCAGTCTTTAACTATATTAAGAGACTTCCAACTTCTCTGTGTGGCTGCAGGGGTGGGGTGGCGGCTTGATTTTCCTTCAAGAGGCCCGGATGTCCTGGAAGTAATTTCCCCTGATTTTAACCCGGGAGGAGTGGGAAGCTCTTATTTATTTTATTTGCTTAAAGGTCTTGGGCCACTTTTCTCCCCAAAAGGACCCAAAGGCAACCGCCAAAGAGTGGGGTCTGAATTCAACGCCGATGGTTTTGAGCTGTTCCCTTGTTCTTGCTCTCTTTGTAAGCCTTGTGGTGGCATCTTTGCAGGGGGAACAGGGAATGGAGCCCTTTGGAAGAATGCAAAATGCCTTAGGGTCTTCCCTGAGGCCAAGAAGCCCCCCCCCCCCTGCTCCCACTGGGAGGATGCAGGAATACCATTGTGGTCATCTGTTTGAAGGGTTGACTGTAAAACTGTGAGAGAGGGCCACCTGCCATCTAGTGACTGAAGGGAGTAGAGCAAGATACACTCTAAAATCGTAAATCAATCTAGTCCAGCCTCCTTCCAGTGTGGGAAATCCAGAGGGATACACATCCAGCCTCTGCTTGTCACCTTCAGAGGAAGGGGATCCCACCAGCCTCCAAGGTCAGCTGGTGAACAGCTCTGGCCACTGGCAAGTTCCTCGTGTCTTGTGCATTAGATGCATTATCATCATGATCATCATCATCTGCCCTAGGATATCAGACACCCCCCCCTTCCATCCAGCCTAGCTCTCGCCAGCAACACTGAATTGTGAAAGTTCAAGTCAGGATTCTTTCCCACCCTTTACTGGAGGATCCCTGGCATTTCAAGCCACTTTCCTGTTTTCATGACCTGCCCACCTGGGCCTCTGCCTGGCTTCTAAAACCTGGTGGCTTAATTCCTAAACTGTTTAGCAACTTGTACATTGTACCTTGAAGTCAATGTGGAATGGGACTGGTAGCCAATGAAAGGCAGCCCGAGCAGCTGCGGGGTGGGGGGGATGTGTGGGTGCCTTCTTACCCCAGTCCATAGTCTGGCTGCTGTGTTAATCTGGACCAGTTGAAGTGTCTGGATCAGCCCCAAGGGCAGCTCCCCTGCAGTGAGGCCCTTGTAGGGATGCAGCTGGGCAATCCCCGCCCAAGATGGAGGCCAAAGGGCTGCCCTACTCCAGGGTCTCTGGTGCACGAACCCAGCAGCGCCAGAATCTTGGTTCCAACTTCCCTTGCCAATGCAGGCGCAGGGACCCTTTTATGATTAAGGATGTCATCCGGCTGGCTTTAACCCTTGTTTGTTGCTGCTTCTGAAGCCTCTATGGTGGAGTCATGTTCTTTGCCTGCTGTAGCCAATGTTTTAAGCACTGTGCTGTGCAAAACCATCCCCAACGCACCCCCCCCCGTTCCCTCCTTGGGCAGAAGGGAGCTTTTGCAAGGGGCCTAGTTCAGCCCAGCTGCCTCTCTGGCCTTGCAGGTGTGAACATCCCTCGGGACCAGCAACTCTACCAAGGACTGGTCAGCCTCCATGTCCCAGAAGAGGAACTCCTCAGCTCTGCCGTGCAGGAGAAACTTGCCCTTGTCCGGCACCGTCCTGAAGCCAGGCAGGTCAGTCTGGGGACCCTCAACCCCTACCTAGCAGGCTTGCACGAGAAGGGAGAGGGTGGCCCCCACAGAGTGCCGGCTCTTGTGTTGCCGTGTTCTGGATCAGATTTCCTGGGGGCATTCTGGGAACTGCCATCCCAATGCGCCTGGGAAGGCAGCCACATCAGGTAGGCCACCTCATGCTCCGGCCGGTGTCTGGGTCTGTCCTAGCATATAGGATGTCGTGTGTTCTCTTGTCCACCTTCCTCCTCATTTCTGTCTCTGGCCCCCGGCTCCCCCTAGGAGGCTCCCTGCTCAGGACCCGATCTGCTGGCCTTTTATCACCCCGAGGAACTCTTCACGGAGACTCCCTGCCTGGAGGTGGAAGGGCTGCCGCCGCTGAAGTTACAACCTCACACACGGGATCCAGCCACCACATTCTTTATGTACAGGAAGCTCCATCAATGGGACAGTTAAGAGGGGCCAAGAGGCCCCTCCCCTGTAAAATCTGGACTCTGTTTGCAATTTCTTTGAGGCTATTTATTTGCAAAGCAATTCTCTCTCCCTGTCAGTTTTATACATAAAACTTAACTGCAATGCAGCCTTCTGGTTTCTCTCCCTACCCCACCTACCCAGCGATTCTACCTCAAGGCTCAGCGGGCAATGGACTGAGTAGAGAGGACTCCCGACTGCTCACAGGTCGGGTACGTTCCACCAGGGTTTCCCTTGACCACGAGCAGAACTGCCGCCTTTGCTGGGAGGCTGAATCTGCAACCGAGCTCTTCACCCAAAGCAGGACAGCAGTTGGTAATAATCTGTAGGCTTTATTTATATATAGAATCAACATCTTTGTAAAGATAAAACTCCAGCTTGTTGCAAGAGCTCCCTGCTACGTGGGTGGGGTGGGGTGGGGTGGAGGGGTGGGGGGGGCAGGCCAAACCAGGCCATCTTCTGAGGCTTGCCAGAGGCAGCACCTGGGTGTGTGTGTGTGTGTGTGTCACGACCGGTAGGCTCTAGGAATTGCCCTGCTTGCCATCCAGGGAGGCCCTTTCGTCTGAGGCAGGCATGTCCAAACTTTGGCCCTCCGGATGTTTTGGGCCACAACTCCCACAGTCCTTTGCCATTGGAAATACAGGCTTGGAATTGTGGGAGTTGTGGTCAAACATCAGGGGGCCGAAGTTTGGACACGCCTGGACTCTGAGGGATCCTGTGACACCCCCCCCCCGAAGGAAAGCAGCTAGTATGAAGCCGAGAGGCGAGGGTCTCCTTGTCTTCCTTCCAAAGGGGGGGGAGACAGGGACCACCGAGGGTGCCGACCAAGGCCATGCCAAGGAAGGAAGCAGACCTGTCTCGCTGCTTCTGCAGCCAGTGTGGAAGAGACAGTGGCATTCCAGGGGAGGTGCTCTGTTAGAAGAGGGTTGGGCACCTTTGGCCAGTGGATGCTTCCCCCCTCTCCCTCCCACGGGTGTCGGTGCCCTTCGGAAATACCTGGGAGGCCCCAGGGGTCCACTTTTGTGCTCGTACCAGCTCAGCCCTTTGCTGGCCAGGTGCCCAAAAGGCACAACGCCCCCAGAGAAGAGGCACGGCGTGGCTTTCCAGGCGAGGCCTTGCCTCGATTTCAAGTCCAATCAGTGGGCGGCGGCGGTGGCTGCTGCGTGGAGAGGAGAAGCCAGCCTGGAAAGAATGCCATGACACTCGCCCCGAAGGGGAGGGAAAAGGGAAGGGACAGAAATATCATTCTTTCCACCTCCCATCCACTTGCAGACAGAAGTTGATCCCTGGTCTGCAGGTGAACCTCCACCTTCCACTTGTGGCCAGTCTTAAGTTCTCTGGGCCTCCGACGCCAGAGTGCCGAGAGGACCAAGCTGTTGCTTCTTCAGATGCAAAGGGCCCCCTCCTTTTTACAGAACTGGGGAGGGGAAGCCGGCCAACAGCCAACACACTGGCAAGGGAAATGCCTTAGCAGGGGAGGTGGCCTGGCTTGTGCTAGCCCTCCTTGGCCACAGATCCACTCCTGTGACCGAGGGGCTCGATAGCCCAGGCCAGGGGCCCTTCCCTGGCAGGTCAAGCTGTGCAGGTGTACCACAATCCTCTTACCATTTCCTGTCCTCGTGGACAGAGATGCCCCCCCCCCCCGCCGGAGATGGATTCTGGCTTCCCATCTGCTAGCCATTCAGCAGGAAACTGAGGGAAGCCAGCTCAATATGGGTGGGAGTTGTACAAAGGGAAACATGCCCCCCCCACAGGAACCACCACCACTGATCTCACCCGGTTCCCTGGAGCACACTGGTTTCTTGCCCTGTCTCTTCCCAGCGGTCCTCAGCATTCCGCTTCAAGCCACCCCCAGAGGCACTGCGCACTCCCATTAACTCAAGATACTTCTGGCTGCAGCCCAGGAAAGGAGCTCTCAGGGCAGCACCTCCTCCAGGAGAGCCACCAACAGTCTGCTCTGCCCCACCTGGGAGGAAAAGCTTCCACCCCGCTCTAGACACGTCCAACGTTCAGCTGCAGGGGCAGGCCAGCCCCTCCTCACACCCAGCCTGGGCAGCTCAAAAGACGACGACGAGGCTGGTGCTCCTGCCGCAGCCGCCTCCCTCAGCGGCCTCCTGGGCGGGCTTTGTGGAAGAGATAGATGGGGCGCTGGAATCCTGCAAGGAGAAGCAGCAAGTGAGAGGTGCACCTAACTGAACCGAGAGCTGGAGTAAGTCCTGTGTGCACACGAGGAGGACATGACCCCCTCCTGCCAAATGCCTCACTGAAGCAGAAACTTTCCCATTCCTCCACCATCAATGAGAAACAACACATCTTGGGTTAGGTGACTGAAACACCAAAAAGCATGCTTTCCTGGTTGTTTCACGCATACCCTTCTCTCTCTGGCTGCCACCTTGTGCTGAAGTGCCTCTGGCAACTGGGCTCCATCACTGCTTTCTGCTTTCAGGCTTTTGCAGCGCACGCTAGTGCCAATCCTCTGTGGGGTCTGCAAAGGTGGTGCCGACTAGATCCGTTGCCTTCCTGTGCCTGACTGTTTCCTTCCAGGATGCCTCAAACTTGGGAGGTCGCTCAAGAGCAGAGCTCAGAACACTTATTTTCTGGACTAGGGTTCCAGATTGACCTGGCCAGCATGGGACGTTCTGAAAATTTTATGCCCCCAACCCCCATGAAAGCAAAACACAAGCTCTCCTCTCGAGTTGCTGCTTCCCCGCTCTGGGTCCTGGCCATCTGGCCCACTTGGATCCATGTCCAGCCCATAAGGTGACAGACCCAAGGGGGAAGTGGAGGGCGAGGCCACAGCCCACTCCAGTTCTGTCCAATACCACCCCCACCTCTTCTGCAGTGGTTCTATCACAATTCAACTCAAGGCTCTGCAGGGCTGGAACCCCCAAATGCCAGGGCGGGGGGGGGGGATTCGTGGTGCTCTGGATGATTTGGCCTACCTCCTTCCCCATCAGCCCTTGCAAGCAATGGCCAAGGGCTGGGGTTGCCACGGAGAGGGGGTGCCATCTGGAGTGACCAAAATATTCCCCATGCCCCCTCCCCACCAGATCAAAGGGTCCTCTCCCTCAGGGCAAGCCTCCTGAAGAGTGCTCACTTCACCATTCTGTAATTCAAGGCTGGACGGCAACACTCCCCCTCAAGGCCCACCAAGTGTGATCAACGGTTTGCAAGTTGGTTGCAAAGGGCTGCATGGACCCCTCCCCAAATTACCTTTTGACGTATTCCTGGGCATGGCAACCAGTTCATAACTGGCGAATCCAACTTCAGAGGAGGTCAGGTAGGAGGGAAACTGGTCAGGTTTCAGCTTGATTCGGTGGTAATGCCTGGATATCGTTTCCTAAAACAGAATGGAGGCCGGGGAGGGTAGAAGGTCAGGCCCAGCTTCTCAAATGTGGCCGAGGCCGCTTTCCAACAAGGAAAGAACCTGCCCAGCCTGCTGCTTTGGGAGTGCTGAGGGGGTGGCCTCTCCAGGCCCAATGGACCCCCCCTCCCCCCACTGTAAGACAGCCAGGAGGGCGGGCAGCTCACCGTCAGGTTCTTCCTCTTCTTGTAGGAGGACCAGGCCTGGGGCTCCAGGACCAGGATGCCTCCCGGCCGCAGGTGGCGGTAGATGCGCTTGAAGAGGCGCTTCAGGCCCTCGTCCCCCCAGTTGAGGTGCACCCACTTGGTGAGGCTGAGGCAGAGGATCACGTCGTACTCGGGCTTCTGGGCCTCCAGCAGCTCATCGCGCTCCAGGACGTAGTTGCCCTGTAGGCGGAAGAGAGGGAATCGTGTCCCCAAGGGGCTCACACGCCAGCTCTCCCTCACAAGGTGGCGGCTCCAGCAGAACCTGGTTGACAGACTTGCACACCCGGAGAGGCACTGCTACCCTCCACCAAGGCCTAGGTCTCCTTTGCTGGCTCAAAGGGTTCGCCAGGCAGCACCCACGGGGACACAAATCACAAGCCTCCCTTCCGGTCGCTGCCTTTGGAGTGGCAGAGGTGGGGACAGCAGCAGCAGCCTCAGTCGACGGGCAGCCATCCTGGCTGGGGCCCAGCTTCAAAGCCAGGTAGACCGGCTGGGGTTATCAGGGTCCATTAGCCTTCCGAGCGCCTTCACCCAGCGACACTCCAAGGCACATCATCGCCTCGATTCGGCTCCTCACTCACTCAGTGGGGGCTGTGTGTGGAACTCTAGTTCACGCACAAAAAGCAGAGGGGGGGTGCCCTAACCTGGGAGATTGCGGAACTGCCTACAGCTGTGGGGCTGGCCCAGTGCCAGGCATCCTACCTGGCCCTCCTCCCACTTCAAGGCCAGGAGCAGTTGAGGGGAGGCTGTTTTGGATTCCAGGAAGGACACAGCTGTGGGGGCAGCAGCACACGTCTACCTTAGGGGTCCAGGCACCCTCCCCTCCCCTCCCGGTCCCCCAACTCTGCCCTTGGCAGCCCACCTTGCCTAGGCTGCTTTGCCTGCCTATTCACTAGAAGCAGTGGCAGCCAAAATGGAAAGGCACCCCAGCTAGCATGGGGCCGCGCAGGGCGCACACCGACCTGGGTTCTGCAAGGTAGATGATACCCTACCCACTGTGGCAAGCCGTGGCTGCAATGAAGGGGGCCCCTGGGGGGCCCAATGGAAGAATCCAAAGCATTTACCTCCCACACCTGATCACCTTCATCTCACACTCATCCACACACACTGACAAGGAAAAGGAGAACGGGCAGCTCATTCAATTATTGTATCTCCTTTGCTGACGTCAGGGGCTTAAGGGAGACCCCCCTGCCCTGTGCTGGCAAGCCTTCAAGGCCCTAAAGCTCACGGAACAGCTGCAGTCCCAATGAACGGCAGAGCTAAAGACAAAGACACACCAGCCCACAAGCCCATCCGGCTGGCCGGCCCCTCTTGCTGGGAATGCTGGGGCTGCCCCACGAGGGCCACTTCGAGCAGAACCTCAGACTCTCAGCGCACAGTGGCTTCCCTCCAACAAGGCAGGCGGCTGCCCTGGCTTTGCAGTTGAAACAGGAAGAGACATTTAGACAGGAGTCTTTTTGCCTCCTGCTGAACCTTGGTGGAAGGAAGGGTGTGTGCCCCGGCTGGTCCCCCGTCTGGTTCAGGTGGCGAAGGGTGGCCGGAAACTGCCTGGTGCGACAATGCACCCATTGCAAGGGCCCAATCCTGGCAGACCCGACTCGCTTCTCTGGCTTGAGCCTAGTGCTTGCACAGGGAGGCCTGGGGCGAGACCCTGGCAGGTCACCAGGACAGTGATTCAACTCTCTCCAGCCCAACACACTTCTGGGGTTTGAAGCCAGCCTGGAACCACAGGAGGAGCCCAGGAGAATCCTCTGGCTGAATCCTCTGCAACCACTCCCCCGCTGCTGCCTCTGCCAGAGGTGCTCAGGTGCTATCAGCCACCACCTCCTCCCCTCCCCTCCCCTCCTGCAACCTTGAACAAAGCAGCCAAGCCTTTCCTCCCCCCAATGGCCAATCCCTCTCCAATTATCCTGCCACATAAGCTGTGGTGACCCTTCTTTCTTGTGCCAATAGAAGAAAGATACGGGGCTTTGATGCCTCCAAGGCAAGGGGTCTCTCCTACAAGAGCCAATCTGACGCCCCGTGGCTGCTGCCAGCGGCTACTGCAGGCCCTGCTGCTGCCAAGGCTTTGCTCACCACATGGACCCACAAGGCTGACTAGAACCTGAGGCATCCTCCCCAAACGGGGTGGCACCAGCAGTGGCACCCCCCTCCGGTCCTTTAAGCCCTTGCTGTCTAGTCTCAAAGCCAGAGACCTGGAGACTTTCCACACACCGCGCACGAGTTGTGGCACTGAACAACGGGGCACACCTGAACTTAGAAAGGGCCATACTTAAGGGAAACAGCATCTGCCATTCCCCACCCAATAAAATTGAATGAGTAGGGTGATGACACGGAGGCTTCTCTCCCCACCCTTTCCCCTGCATCATCCAGGACACCAACTCAGTGCAGCTCAAGGAGCAGGATGCACAAGAGGGGCCAGTTTGCATTCTGGCTCTGTTGCCCCTACAGCCCTCGGAACAGGAATGCCACAGAGCAGGGCATCAGAGGTCTCTAAGAACAGAAGAGACTCCGCTGGGGGGGGGGGGGAGAAAACACCTGGTTGCATCTTCTGAGCAGCACCTGGAGGAGAGTGACTTAGCCCACAAGGGGGCTGGCATGGGACCTCTTTATTGTCAGCCGTAAATGGCTGCCTGCCCGCCCGCCTGCCCATTTCAGAGCTGCCAACACCCACTGGCAGCTGTGGCTCTCCAGAGGGTCAGGCAGGCCAGCCGGGCAGCCGGCTCCCAGTTCTTCCTGGACAGAACATCTGGGTTTCCACCTGGAACCCTCCACCGACCAAGGAGACAGCACATTGTGGATCCAGAACTCCTCTTGGTTGGCGCTGCCTCGCCTCTAAGTAAAGGAGAGGTCACTCCTATCCGTGTGTGACACCCCCCCCCACTATGACCCAACCTTCCAATTCACCCAAGGATGGCCAGGCTGAGGAAACAGAGGCACACCTGACAGGCTCCCCTCCTGCTCCCTTTGTGGCCTTGGAAGGATGTCGGATCCTCCTCTTCAAGCCCTACCCCCACACACACACACCTTCCTTGCCAAAGCACTGTTCTTTAAGGACATGTCTGCACACGCGGACCAACCACCCGCCCCTGCAGCACAGCTTGAACTACAACGCCCAGAATCCCCCAGAAACATCGTGGCCACTTCCAAAGCTTTGCTACAGAACAGGCAAACTCTACTGTTAAGATGGGTTTGATTTAAATCATTATTGGCTTCATTTAATCATATTTTAAATATAAAAACACTAATCAAAAATTCAGTTTTTTAAAAAAAAAATTAAAATCATTTGGAATTTTTAAAACCCTTGATTTTTGTCCACTCTGCCAACTGCAAAACTCACCAAGGAATTCTGGGATTCTGGAATGACTGCTGGCATGTGGTAAGAGGAGGAAGCAGCAGCTGCCAACGCAGGGCCTGCACCCAAGCAGTTCTGAGCTTGGAAGTGTGGCCACGCTTTCTGTAAGGGGGGGGATCCTGGAGCCGAGACACTAAGGCCCCCGTTAGCTGAAGCAGACCTCGAACTCCAGTCGCTGCCCCAGCAGGACCTGAGATTCAAACTGCTGCCATCCAGGCAGATCAAGATCAAGGAAGGTGCCCAGCTTTCCCGGGGGACCGTCTTTGCCTTACCTTGACAAAAATCACGTTGTTGGGGAAGACGGTTGCATCCACCCCCTCCTGGGGCACCCTCGGTGCTGCTATGGGCCCCCGGCTGGCCATGAGGGAGGCAGGGAAGGTCTTTTTGGCACCTCCAGGCGCCTTGCCCTCGCTCTGCTGCTGCTCCTGCATCTCTTCGGAAAGGTAGTGCCGGATGTTCTGGCGGGCTGAGTGGATGAGGGCCCCATCAATGTCCAACCCCACCATTCTGGCCGGGCCCCACTTCTTGGCCACACTCAAGGTGAGGTGCCCCACGTTGCAACCCACATCAAGCACCTCTTTCCCCTGGAACCACTCGGGCTTCATCACACGCAGCCGGACGTCCTCGCAGTCCGGGTTGCGGTAGCCGTAGTATTTGCAGTAGTTGCCGTACTGGAATTTGTGCTGAGGCTGCCGCCGGGGATGCTGGGAAGAGGATGCCGGAAGGCTACGGCACCGTGGCACGCTGCGGCCCCTCTCTGGGCTGGGCCGGCAAGGCTGGTCGCTGGAAGCCATGCCGCCCACCTGCCTGGTTCCCGACCCTTCCGATTTGCTGCAAGTCCTGCGCCGCTTGCGATGGTGGCGGCTTCCTGCACTTGCGGAAGAGGTCACTGAAACACAAGAGGGGGTGCCCCCGCCCCCTAAGGCTTGCTGGCTTGGCTGTGCTTCCCCTGAGGCAGGCAGGAGGGGAGACACCACCTCGTCCCTGCAGTTGATGGCTGTGTTGAGTTCATAGGGCTGCGGGGTGGCCCCGTTGCAGGCCTTGGGGCAATTGCTGCACGACGAGATGGAGGAGGAGGAAGAAGGGGCAGATCCGGCAGATGGGGCGGGCTTGGCCCCACCTTCCACGCTGCCCCCACGCTGAGCCCCCCGGTGGCGGTGGCGCTTCCGCCCGGTCTTGACGGCGGAGGCCGGCACTGGGGGGTCTTCTTGAGCGTTGTTGAGGCTCAGGGGGTCCGTGATGTCCTTCGGGATGAGGATCTCCACCGGGTCCCGGCCTTTGGCGGGCAGGGGCGACGACTTGGGGGTCTCGGCGTTGAGGGCCTGGTTGACCTCCTCGTCCAGGAGGCTGTTGAGGTTGAGGGGGTCGAAAATGTTGCCCCCCAGCAGGAACTCGGAGGGCAGGACCGGGTCGCAGTCGGAGTTGACGCGGCGCCGGCGCTTGAAGGCCGGGTGCTTGAAGCCTCCTCCTCCACCTCCACCGACGTTGCAGCTGTTGCGCCGCTTCCCCCCGCCGGGGGCCCTCTGATGCGGCTGCTGGAAGCCGTTGCGGGGTCTCTGCGGCTCAGCCCCGCCGCCGCCGCCCTCCTCCTCCTTGGGCAGGGGCCCGGCCGCGCCCCCTCGCCGCTGGCCTCCAGGAGGAACCGGGGCATGGGCCGGGGGACGGCACTCGACCCCCTCCTCGGCCGCCGCCGCCTCCCCCTCCCCCTCCTCCTCTTGATGCTGCTGCTGCTGCTGCTTCGTCCCTCCGGGAGCCGGGCTTCCTCCTCCTGCTCCGCCGCCGCCTTCCGCTTGAGCTACCCGGCGGAGCGGTGGCCCTCCACGCCGCACGTCCGCCTCCCCGCTGCTGCTCCCACCTCGGGGCGGAGGCTTCAGGAGGGGCGGCGGCGGCGCCGGGACACGGAAGGCCTCCTTGTCCGTGGCCATCTCGATCATCCCTCGCGCGGGTCCTCCGGCCGCCGTTGCCTGGCGCTCCAGACGCGGGAGCTGGACCTGCTGCTGCTCCTTCTTCCTCTCTGGCCGCTCTCTCTCTCTCTCTCTCTCCCGCTCTCTCGCTCCGCCCCTCCTGCGCGTGCGCCTTCGGCCTCCCCGCTTCCGCGCAGGCCCCGCCGCCTCCTCCCGCGCAGCCTCAGTGCCCCGCCCGGCCTCCCGTCAGGTCCCGGCGCGCACGCGCAGAGCCATTCGCGGGCCAACCTTCCGAAGAGGCTGCGGCAGCGCCTCCTCGCTCCCGGCGCATGCGCGGCCTAAGCCCTCGCCAGAGGAAGAGCGCTTCGCGCCTCCCGCTTTCCCGAGATGGCACGCTCCCCCTGTGTCCGGCAGTTATATATGCAGAGGGTGGGGTCGTCCGAAGACACGCCTCCCGCCCGCAACGAGGACCAATCGCAGACCAACGTTCTCACCACCCGCGTGAATTAAGAGCGAATCAGAGCCTTTTGCGCAGGGTGCTCGAGAAGCTGCCGCCCCTCTCGTTCGTCCCGCCTTCTTGCTTCTGTATTAACCAATAGACGGATTATTTGGGAATGCATTTATCCAATCACAGCTCAACACTCTTGTCAGAGTGGAAGAAGGTCCTTTTCTGTCCGCGGTGGTCCTAATCAAGCGCCTGTAGCAATCTTAGTTTACGCTTCAAAGCCCGCGTAGGTACATACAGTATATATATATATATTTTTTTTCCCCTGGCTCAAGCCATTCAATTGGAAGCCCTCCTTCCAAAGCCTAAGGTCTCAACTGCAAGGACTAGGTCCCAACAAAGCAGCATTGTTTTTTTCCAGGCAGTCAATTAGTCTCCTAAGCGAATATCCCGGATCTTGAGGGACCAGACCCCCCCCCGCCTGAAAAGTGCTGGAAAGACCTATTTTAGACGGCGTTTCTTAGAGGGATAGTGCTGAGGAATCACAACAACCTTTTGTGTTACGAAAAGAAGAAACAGATGTATATATATTTTATTTTAAAAGGTTCCCAAAATGGACATTTGACCAGGATCACGAGGCTTCGTCCCGAGGAAGAAGTGCGCAAAGCAGCTTGGGAGCTGTAGTTTCCGGGATCGGCCATGCTTCCCCCCCCACCCACCCCCGGCCGCGCATGCGTGTGAGTGGTGTAAACAATCTCGCGCAGGCTGCAGGAGGTGCCGCGCTCTCACTATGGATGGAGCGTGGAAGGGCCTGGCGCCGCTCTGGGTGCTCGCTCGCCGGGGTCGGTGGGTGGGCGGGCGCGTTCCCGAGCCCCTTCCCTTTTTGCACGGCGCTTGGCCTTCGGGCCAAGGCACGGGGGGGGGGCGGTAGGTCTCGGGCCCGGGCAGGGCTTCCTCCGCCTCCCAGGCAGGAAGAACCCGGAGCCCTGGACGGAAATCTCCATGTTGGGAACGAGGCGCCGACCTCGTGGCTTGGCCGGGCTTTCTATTTTCGATGTTATTTTGGGGCTGGGTCAGTGGACTAAGGCACCGAAGCTGTAGACTGCAAAGTCGGCAGGTCGGCGGTTCGAATCCCGGGTGCCACGCAGCTGAGCGAGCTCCCGCTGATAACTGTAGCTCCTGCCAACCTAGCAGTTCGAAAGCATGTAAATGCAAGTAGATAAATAGGTACCGCCGTAAAAAGCGGGAAGGTTAAACTGTTTCCTTGCAGCCATGCCGGCCACATGGCCATGGACTTGCACAGCACTGGCTGGCTCTTCAGCTTGAATACGGAGATGAGCACCACCCCCTAGAGTAGGACACGACTAGCATGCATGGGTGGGGGGAACCTTTACCTTTACCTTACCCCTGCACCCAGCTGGGGAGGGAGGGGTGAGTGGATGGGTGGATGATGCCAGTCGTCCCTATCCAGACTTGGCTTCTCTGGCCCACCAGAGGATCTCGAGTTGCCCCTCCGAAGGAAGAACCACAGTCCATCCATGGCAACCTTGTCCCTTGCTCCTGCCGTCCAGCATTTTTACCCCACTTTTCTCCTTGGACCCAAGGTGGCCTACAATAATGAGGGACAATATACAGCCCAGAACTTTTAAGACATACTCAAGTTAAGAACGGGGAATTAGAAGAGGCATCTTAGATTAAAAGGTTACATTAAAGCTACAAAGAGCACACGAAAAGAAAAGAAAATCCATTGCGGGGTGGTGGTGCAAACTAAAATGGAATACACTGGCCTCATGAAATTAGTCAATGTAACCATGCATGGTAATTATATAAAAGGCACATAGTAGGTTGCTCATTCAGGGAAAGATTGCCTGAAGAGGAAGGTCTTGAATTACTTCCTGAAAGACAGCAGAGATGGGGCAGCCCTGACTGCCTGGAGTTGTTCTCTGAATTAAACTTGGTGGTATAAACATCCAAAAATAAATAAAATAAAACTAAAATGGCTCCCACTTTTTCCTAAGCCGGTGCTCTGCTGGTGTCGCTAGTTAAGGGGACCCTGGGAGTTGTAGTCCAGCACATCTGGATGGAATGCACCTCCTTTGGGCAACTGGCAGGTGGCAGTTATGTGTGCCTTAGGCCCTGGTACTCACTCTGGCCTTCCTGATTTCCCAAGCTGAACGTAGGCTGACCCTATTAGAAATGTGTTTGTGCCAATTTTTCATCACCCTAAATAACTGAAATGCCCTAACTAAAGTACAGTGACAGGTGATAAAAAGGCTTGTGAAGCTTAAAATATGTTGGTATTTTTAAGCCCAACCCTTTTGCCTTTAGTCATTGGAAAGGAGTCCCAGATAAGATTTCTGGAACCACATTTGGCCTCAGGCAGAAGGAGTGTCTCTGCTCTTGGGCTACAAAGAGGTGGTAAGTGCAAAGCAAAACACAAGCCCTCCTGGCGCAAAATATGTTCTTTTGGTGCCAGCAGAAGGCAGTGTTGTTGCCGTATGAAGACACCCTGGGCTGTACTGGTGAACATGCACTGGGAGGCTGCCATATTCTCCAGTGTAACAAATTCATGTTGTGGTCTATGGTGGATCCTTCTAGGGAGCAAGACATGCTAGAAATTAAAGGAATAAAACTCTTGGTCAGGCTAGCGCAGTGCTGGCGAACCTACGGCACAGGTGCCAAAAGTGACACTCGAAGCCCCTTCTGGGGGAACCCGACATGGCCCCTTCACAGCCACCTGCATTCAGGTTAAATGGCAGTATTTGCACTTTGTGAAAAACCAGTGGGTTTTGAATCGCCGTTTGGGCACTATTAAAAGGTTGGCCATCACTGGGCTAGGTGGAAGGCACGGAAGTTACGGCAAGACTGGAACTTCCTTTCAGCCTCTCTACCTGATGCGTTGAGAAACTGACGGCCAGCACTTGGGCAAGATACTTTTTTTTCGACCAGGATCACCAGAACCCATCAGCCACCGTGGGTCCAAGGTGGATTCTGTGAGTTTTAGTGCAAAAAATAATTATTATTATAATCATTTTTCCATAACCAGCTGAAAGTGCATTGCATGCACGTTGCTCAACCGGAAAGTCCCATGAGGGTTACTCGCAAGTAAGTTTGCCCCCGCCCGATAGGACTTGGCACCCGCATCACCCAAGGTGCAAACATCCTCCCAGCCCCTTCTGCCTTGCCCCCCCCCCCCCACCGCAAGCAAGGCAGCGGGGCAACCATTGCACGCGGACCTCCTCCGCGAACGCCCTTCCCCGCAGCTCTTGGTAGGAAGTCACATGGCTTTGCAAGGCCGGACTCTTCTGCGCATGCGCGGCGGCCCGGGTTCCGTGAGAGTCACTCTTACGGCTCTTCCCTGTGTACGTCGCTCGAGGAACTGCGGGGAGGAGGGGGGGGGTTGGAGAGAAGGAGTGCCCGGATGGGAACGGCGGCGCCTGCGCAGTCCGGCTCTCGAGCCCGAGCGCCCTCGTTGGGCGGGTTTGGCGCGAAACTGCCCGGAGGGGAAGGGGGAGGGGCGGCTTCGGTCCGGAGGCGCCAAAAAAAACCGAGAAAGGCGCGCGCGCTTTACCTCAGTCAGCGAGTCAGTTGTTGATCCGATTTATTCCGCGTGTAATAAAGAAACGACCACGGTAAACCGTGGAAAAAAAGGAAAAGAAAAAGCTCACTTTCCTCTCCTCGCAAGAGGCGTTGTGAGAAAGTTGAGGGTCCTTTTCTTCTGCCTTAAGGGACCACAATAAGCGCTACCTCTACATGTTCCTATAGTATTCTCTTTCCCTCTCTGTGTCTTAAAATAAACGAAAGGCCCCAGGTTAGCTGGTGACAAAATCATCAAGAAACACACATTAATCACTCTTTGTTTTACCTCAGGAATTTACGGTCTATGGGAGGCTGTGTCCCAAATATGTTAAAAATAAATTATGCCAGTGTTGAACTGAAAAGCCTCCCCAACATACTTGTGTATTTATGAGGGAATCTCATGATTTACAGATAAATATAATCCGTAATTCACATTTCCCTCACACTCCTTTGACTGGACACTATATTCTGAAAACAAGCAAAAATTACTCTTTTTGGTTGCCAGGAGACATCCAAGAGAGAATATTATTTATTGATTTAATTAAATATATTGTGCACCTTACCACGAAGAGGAACAGAAAAAGATTTATTTAAATATAACACGCAAATAAAGTGTTCATATGATCTGAAATTTAACTCTCTGTGTACATTGGGGGGGGGAGTATGTCACCACCTGAGTAAAACCAATCCTCCATACACTCAAAAAGTTATTGAGTTTATTTCCTTCAGGCTTGCTGAAATCGACATTCCTCCATTTATTTTTATGAGAAGGTTGGGAACATTCCTAGCATGGCTCCCCATAGCCTAATTTGTTTCCCTCTTAACTCTGGGTATCCTTATCCCACCTTCCTACTAAAAAAGCTCTGAGGCTGTTTTATGGGCAAATAAAAATTCCATAAACACAAATAAAGCACGTCACAAAATTGTCAAAACCACAGCACGCTAATACAGCAGGAGCAAAATTGGAGCCCAATGTAGCCCCAAGGATAAATATAGGTGAACAATCTTTAAATGTCATTAAGCATCCATATTGGGATGGGGGGGACACTTCTGCTTGGTGCTTAAAACGAGCTTGAAAAGGTACCCTTTTGGACTACAGATCCCAGAATCCCCTAACTACATGGCTGGCAAAGGATTCTGGGAGAGATAATGCCTAAAAGTAACTTTCGGGAGTGCAACCTGGCAGTAAAACAGTAGGTAGTGCTCAAATGTTTATAGGTTTTTTTCTTTTTTGTTCTCCTGGCCATAGATTTCCATCAAAAAGCCAGCCTAGTCTTCCTCAATAGAGATATACAATACAAACAAACAAACTGCCCATCCATCTGTGAATGTTGGCCCTGCGGTTGCATAACTTTATTAAATGCTGGCTTGGCTTTTCAGCAGGACATAAACTATTCTCATATCTTCCCTTTTCTTTTTAAATCCTTTTAGAAAGCTGCTGCAGTCAATAACTGGAAAAACATGCACCTTTAGACAGATGGTGCTGTTAGATTTTGAAGGCTGATAATCTAAAGAGAGCAGAGCTCTGATTAAAACAGAACCGAAAACAGTTTTTTGTACTATTTGGGACACAAGGCTTTGGACTTTTGGACCTGTTAGTGGAATTCTCTCAGTCTTTTAGAGATATAAAATTTCAGGAGATTTTGAAGCCATGGAAACTTTTTTGGAAAACAACAAAAACATTGGGTGGAAACACACACACCCTCCATTTCCCCCAAAGTTTCTGGACATTTTACGTCTCTACTCCGTCTGCAGAAAAACACTGGCTTTATTAAACTAGCCTATCCTCATTTCCATTTTTTAAAAAGGCCTATAGAGCCATCATTGGATTATGGCAAATTTACTATTTCAAGTGCATTTCAATGTGTGGATCAATAGGTGTTATTTATTTATTTATTTATTTATTTAATTTTATTTAAATAGTTCATGAGAGGCATGGGATTACTCACAAAAACCCCACACAAGCCAGTGGACAACAGGTTTCTGCTTGTTCCTGAAGCCAGACATTCCTTCAGCTCCCTCTCTGTTCCTCACACTTCAGTCCTTAAAATTTCCTTTCCTGCCATTTATGGACACAAGGATTGCAGATTAGCACCCTGTGGCGAGTCCTTTATTTTGCAGGTTGTTTTTGTAATTCATCATATGCTTCTATTGACAATTTATTTAAGAATGGAAGAAAACCTCTGACTTGGATCAAAAAAGGCCTCAATGTTCTGGCGTCCTGGTCTGTATAGTAGCCAAACAGATGGGAAATGCAAAAGCAGTACTGTATATCATCTTCGTATTTCACATCAAGTGGTCATTTGGGGCTAGCATGTGGCCACTGAGCACAGTATATTTCAACCCTTTCTGAAGCCATGTTGGCTAGTGGTTGTCTTGAGGCATGAATTAATTTTATGCAGCATAGGTTCATCAATGAGGAAAACAGAGAAGTCAAGTAGGTTCAGATTTCTTACACCAACATCTTAAGTGTGGAAAGCACTTATGAGGATCAATACTGTTCACAAGTAGAGTTCCTTCGGGAAGATGGGCGGGATATAAGTCCAATAAATAAATAAATAAATAAATAAATAAATAAATAAATAAATAAATAAATAATCATTAATGAGCAGCGTTTTTAACCCTAACGTTGTATGTTTACTGATACAGAACCATATACAGTATATATTTTGTTTGTTTGTTTGTTTGTTTGTTTCTTATGTTAATGCATATTGTAATTGCCCGCAGGTATAAAAATGAAAATAAATAAATGGTTTAATTTAGTAGGGTATAAATAATGCTCTCTGTGGTTTCAGATTGGAAGAAAATGCCCCAGAGGACATTTGCCCCTCCAGTAGCTAAACCCTACAATGCTCCATTTGCTAAAGGAAAAACGGAGGAGACTCAACTCCAACAAGAAGATGGCACTGCAACGAAACCCGCAAAATCCCACCTAAGAAAATCAAATCAGAAACAGAAAATGAGCACAGCTCCCACAGCGACACCACTAAACTGCAGGAAGGATGGAGAAATGACCCAACGAGTAAGTGGACACTTAAAGATCCTACTAACTTCTAGGAAAGAGTTCAAAGCCAGGTCTTCATGCTTTGGAAACAGAAAGTCCTCAAAGAAAGCCCATCATCACCGGTGGAAAGACTCCCTGGTAAATCCATGTCTTAAATGTCTTAAATATCCCATCATGTCCTGCGGGACCCTCCTAGGGTCATCATCATCTCAAGTTGCTGGCGCAAGGCACACACTTCCAACATGAGGCAAGCTGACCATCTCTGAGGGCAGTTGGATAATCTGTGTCTAGACTGATCTGAAGGAGTGTTAATATTAAAGATGAATAGTCACTCTTGATGCTGTTCTACTGGTAACTACTCCGAGCAGCTTCCAAACTGGGCATCAATGCATAAAAATACAATATTAAAACCACAGAACTGAACACAAACAATTGAGGAAAAGGAGCCATAGGGACAACCAAGGCCCAAGAAATGGTGGCAGCAACAGGGCATGTCCCTTCTGTCCAAAGTGGCTAGGCTGCAAGTCCCTTCCTTTCTCCCCCATCTTTGCTTAGGGGTTGGCTGGGACGGATGGGGAGTTGTATACCGTCTGCAACTAATGGGATACGTTCCCATATCTGGGCTAGAACTTTAAAGCCCAAATCTGGCACCCTGGGGACAATCCGTGTTTCTTGAACAAAACCCAGGCTTAATGTTCTCCTTTTCCTTCATACCAAAACACTTGACTGCTATACTTAAAGCAAATGACGTGTGTTGATGTTCTGTTTGCTCAACTCTTTGGCAGAGAGAAAATTATTTCACCGATGCTCAGTACGATGAGATATTCCACAGCGTGCTTCAGAAGCCTTTGCAGGAGTGCATGGGTATGTTGAGAGAATGGATCAGTCACTTATCCGTTCATTTATTCATTGGATTTATTTCCCCCTTTATTCCACGGAATGTAAAGGTTGTTGAGGAACAAACTGAAAGGCACAGAAATAAGAACTGCAAAGCGTAATTTAAATTAGCCTTATAGCATTAAACTTAATTATACAGCTCTTTTGAGGGGAAACATAATACCAGGAAGCACTGTAGGTCTGTTGCGCTGTGTCCAAAGGTATTTCTGAATCATCTCCTCCCCTTAGCATTAACATAGTTCTGTTTCAGCAAACAGCAGGAATAATGAGGTGCAGTTTGACCAGGGAAAGGCAGGGCTGGACTAGTCTGGATCACTTGACTTGTATTCTGGATGACAGTTCAGCTCCAGAAGCACACACAGTATTTGTGTGAGAAAGACCAGGATACATTTTGAACTTGGGAGGAACAAATACTTAGTTGCATGTAATTAGCTATTTGCATAGAATCATAGAATAATGGAGCCTACTGTATAAGGTTGCCAAGTCAACCCCCTTGCTCAGTGCAGGGATCCAATTCCAAACCCAAGTTTATCTGACAATTGTTGGTTGTCTGACATTCTCTTGAACACTTCTTGTGTTGAAGTGCTCACCACCTCTCCTGTCCGGTCAGAGACTCTGAACATCTCCCTACAAGAGTCCTAAGGAAATGTATAGATCTCTGGGGGCGAGGGGACTAGAAACCTGTGTTCATCCAGGTGGCATTTGCCCCAGAAAGAGAATTCCAGAATGAAACCAGATACCAAGAGGAAATTTGGTATTATTGGAATTGGTTTTCAAGGTACAGGATATGCCATTGTTGCAATAATTCCAGGCAACATTAGTCTATCTATTTCTACAGCCTTTATTTATCTATAGTACATTGCTCTCATGTTCCATACACACAAAATCCAATCCCAAACATTGAAATGTACCGTCATGCAATTGTATGTTGTCTTGAGAACCATGACAATGGGGGTTTACTTTTCAAAAATCATTTATTAACAGTACTTAACTACTTTAGTGGGCTTTGAAACTGCAATAATAGTTCAAAGTAACTTTTCAAGCGTTGTGTGCTAAATCTGCTGCCCTATGCCCATCTAACGAGAAGTAAATCTCACTGAAAGTATTTTTAGCAATTTTCTTTGGAAATATCACTTTTTGAAGACGAAACTGGGAGTTGGTGTCAATGGTGCACATGGACATTTTTGCTCTTTCAGCCGAAAGTCTTAAACCTTTCGGGCCTAGATTACAAAACTAAATAAAGTGTATAAATAAATAAATAAATAAATAAATAAATAAATAAATAAAGCGGTTTCATGTTTATTTCTAGAAATCTCTGGGATGAAAGGTGCTTCATTGGAGGATAACGAGGAACAAAGTTTAGGAAGGTGAGTTCTAGAGTTTTGCTTGCATAGGGCTATTCTCAGAGGCATCCTCCAACGGCTACAGGCTTTCATTCTCCAATAGAAACCAATGAAGCAAAGAGGATGCCTCAGCGGTGAAAATTGCCCTTGAATTTAGAAACGCAAAAGTTCCGTGGCTATTATGGAAGCATCTTTTTCTTATTCGTTTTTGGCCAGAGGGGGGTGCCCAAGTACAGGCAATGTGCAAGCAAGTAGTTCCTAGGCAGGCTTCCCAGGGCTGGTTGTGTGCACATGCATGCCACTGAGCCCCGCTGAGGCTTTATTACTGATTTTTTTTAAAAAGTAAGAATATATAGTGGGAGGAGAAGTGGCTGACGTGAGAAGGTGCTCAAAATTATTTGCAGACATTATTTCATTTCCCTCCTTTTTGCTGTGTCTCTAAGTTCCTTCCATTCTGTGCAGAAGATTAAAAATACAGGTAAATATATATATGTATTTAAATTCTTGAGGAACTGTGTGAAGGAAAAAGGGGGAAATGCTCAAATATTTCCTTGCAAAAGCCAAAGTTAGCAAACGAGTGCGGGTCTTGTTTCCATGGTGCATCCCCTGTAGCCGGCTCCTTGGGCAAGGTGGAGCGAAAGCTCATGTTCCCCCCGTCCATTCCTCTCATCAGTGGCACTCAAGTGTGCAGGATTGCTTCGCTCTGGGTGAGCAACGAGCCCTGCTCTACGCTTCCTCAGCTGGAAAGACTGGGGAAGGGACCGTGGGTCTTGGAGGCACCGATGCCCTAACCCAGTGATGGCGAGACTTTTAGAGTCCGAGTGCCCATACTGCGATTCAAACCCCACTGACTTTTTGCAAAGTGCCAATACAGCCATTTAACCTGAATCCAGGTGGCTGTGAAGGGGACATGTCGGGTGCCCATAGAAAGGGCTCCAAGTGCCACCTTTGGCACCTGTGCCATGGGTTTGCCCACACGGCCCTAACCTGTAGGCAGTTCTTCCTTGAACCGTCTTGTTTTAACTGCTCCCAAAACTGCTCTGTCTCTGTGCCATTCTCTCAGACAGAATCTGGCCGCATCTCCAGTTTCCAAGGATGGCGTCTCTGGCAAGAGAAGCAAAGGGAACAGTGAGACCATGTCTTGTGAAGCAAAAAAGAAGGAGCATCCACCCAGAATGAAGACAGGCAGCAAACACATTCAGCCTAACAAAGGAAAGGAGAAAAGTATGTCTTCTCCATATGACAAAAACACATAAGGGGAAAGGCAAGGGGAAGGCAAGACTTGAGTACCTGCCACCATGGGCTGAATGAACTGGGAGAATATTAAGGCTGGACAAAATAAAACTACAGCTGAGTGAAAAAGGGCCACCCCTTTATGTGGGGCAATCCACATTTATCTACCGTATCAAAACAAGAGGGTCCTGTCCAATTTCGCCCTGCAGTAAGCATCAGTCTTGGCTGTTGCCATCTCCCCACTCTCCTGGTGTTGCAAGCAAAAAAAAACAAACCCACACACACATACACACACACAATCTGTACTTGTTTTTCTTTGTCTCCTGGCAGATGAAAAACCAGAAGCAGACAATGGAGGGTGTAAGGAAAACCGGATAGGAGCGTCCAAGAAAAAAGTTAAAGGCAACACCCAAGTCCTCATTGACCAAGAGGAAATGCAGGAGGAGGAGGAGGAGAAGTCAGCCAGAGGAAGTGGTAGCTATGAGCTGAACCCTCCCTGCTGCTCAAAAGGGTTTCAGGGAGGGTGGACACTTGTTGGAGCAGAGATCAGGGGCGTTAGAAAACATCGGTAGGCAAGCTGGGGAATTGTCTGCTGATTGTTTTGGCCTTGTTTTGTGGAAGGTTGGTCCAAGAAAGTCCCAGATTCCCGATGGGGATTTTAAAATATTCTCCAGTAACTTGCACGGAGAATGAGAAAAAGCAAGCTGAAATGCCTAGCAGAAGACTTGCCAAAGAGTTCTTTTGGTCCTTTTTTCTTTTTTTGGAAGCTACCAAAAAAGTTCCAACATTCAAACAAATGTGATGCTGACGCCTATATATGCCAGAGAATTAGGCAATCTGCTATTCCATTATTTAAGGGAAAACAATAAAAAGTCTTGCCCTCCTGGAAAGACGAGCAGAGCTATTGCAGCAAACACTTTTGTCAGTTGTAGCCCCTTTCGGGAGATGCTTCAAGGGCTGTATTCATTTGGCAGATATGTGAGGAGGCCTGCATGAAGAACAATGCCAGAAAGATCCAAAGAGATTATCCTAGTCAAGCAGAATTAATGATGAAAACTTATTACTGTGGTCTATTCTGTTTGACTGCACTGGGTTGCATATAATGGAATTCTGCTGTGAAGCACACCAGCGTAATGGTAATTAATACAAATGCAAACAAAAAAAAACAGTGAAAGATCAACAATGAAAGTATGAATTGTTACCAACCTTGGAGGTTGGTAAACAATGGGATCAGAGCCATACAATAAAAGCCACAGTGTAAATGTCCTGGAGCAGATTTCTTAAGATAAAGAATGTTGACTTGTATGGTCCTGTGTAGTCTCCATTCCAGTGTATGGGATGGACTATGTGACATTAGACTTTTTAGGAAAAGTATAAAGGTATACTAGACGTGAGGGTTTGTTAGGATGCTGAACATTTCTGGGATCAACAGTGTGAGCAGCAAGGAGGTTCTAAGATGGATAAAGCTGATGAAGTCATAAAACTCGAAATGCAATGAGCTAGAATAATTTGACTGTATAATGAGAAACAAACCAATAAAACCCCAATTTTTAATGCTGAAGGTTCAAGGTGAAATACATGGGGAAAATAAGTGCAAGAAGAAGTCCTTACTGACAAAGGAACCTAAGGGACCAGTTTGCAGTGCAACCTTTGTTTTGAGCTGCTGCATCCACGACCAGTAAATCTGTGATGACGTTCAACCTCCTGTAAGAGACGGCGGCACAGAAGGAGGAGGTCATGAATGATTCTCAATTATGCCACAAACTGAAGATTTATTTATTTGTTTAAAGGATTTCTCTGCCAGGACAGTCTTACCCAAACCGGCTGAAGTACTCCTAACGCATAAACAGCCTACTTTCAAAAAACATATTAGTACAGTATATTAGAAATAATGGAAAATGAAAACTCTGTTGCCTGTCTCTAGGAAAACAACAGTAGTTGTGACAGGCGAGTCTCTTTAGGGGAGACACCAGTAGTTGGACAAGTCGCTGCCTTGTGTAGTGCAGAGCCAGGAGGTATTGTACCATAAATCTGAAGTCTCCTCTTGGTCTCTTAGGTTGGTGCATTGCCTGGGTCCAGTGCTCTTCTCTGAACTGTCAGAAGTGGAGGCAGCTCCCCAGTGATGTCGATCCTTCAGTTCTGCCTGATGACTGGTCCTGTAACCAGAACCCAGGTAAGAAAGAAGGCAGAGGCATGAACCTTTTGCTACTGGAGGCCAGCTGTCATTTGATGGCCTCACCTTCAACTTAAACGCGTAGCAGAATTCCAGATAGACCTGAGTCTCTTACTGGTGAATGTGAGCTATCCAGGGACATAAAAGCACTGGCTTCTTCCTTTCACAGGAAGACAACAACCACAAAAGTAACTTTTAAAATTACAGTTACATTACACATGGCATTAAAATTATTCCTCGCTGACTCACCCGAATGGGACTGAGTTTTGTGGGAAGGAACTAATTTCAGATAGTGTCTTATTTATACAGTGGTACCTTGCTTTAAGGAATTCATTCATTCTGCGGACCGTTTTGTATTGCAAAAAAATCGTAAACTGAAATGCGGTTTCCCATAGGAATACATTGAAAACCAATTAATCCATTCCAGAGGAAAGAAAAAAGGCAAACGGGGCATTCCATTTAAAATTTTCTTAAACTGAGGCAGCCCCATTCTTTTCATCATGTGAACATCAGAAATCAACTTTTAATGCCTTACGGAAGAAAAAAGTAAACCGGGGCATTCCATCGAAATATTTTCTTAAACCGAAGCATCCCCATTTCCAATAATTTATTTTCTTAAATTGATTTTTAAAAACATGAGGAAGAAACACTTTTCGAACATGGCCAAACAGCCCGAAAAACTCATAACTACTGTCAGATCCTGGCCATGAAAGCCTTTGAGAATATTCTGCTATTTTTTGTTAACTGAGGCATTCTTAAACTGAGGTACCACTGTATATTACTTACAAATGTTGAGGTAAGAATGGTAAAGCTAAAAGGAAGAAAAGGTGCATTTATTTCCATAACGCTATTATTTCTAAGTAGAATATTTATTATCTGTGGCAGATCTCCAGTACAACAGCTGCAGCGTTCCTGAAGAGACATGGTTAGGATCTGAAAATGAGGTGGTCTATGCAGTTTACATCCCAGGGTCAATCGTGTGGGCAAAACAATATGGATATCCATGGTATGAAAAAGCTGATCATGTTAAAGTTATTTAGGGCTCCTCTCTCTACCTACTTTACTCTCTGCTTAGGGATCCTGAGCATGAGGGTGCAAGTCTTATTTGCCCCAAATCTTTGTACTCTGACTCTGCCAAATCATGGAAAGGAAAAACCATGAACAAGCCAGGCTGCAGGGAGAACAGGCTTTGTAGTACGACAGTAGTAAGAAAGTGTGGATTCTTTGCGCAGCACACCACATGGTACTAAACAGACCAATGATCTCTCGCCAGCTTTTTGGGATGAGGGGTGGAGCGCAAAAATCGTCATCCCGCTTCCTGACCCACCCTCACCCCGTTGCACAATATACTTGGCCCAGTTCCTCCTTGGATTAATAAACAAACAAACAAGACCTCAAGTCTGCTAAGAAGAAAAACCCAGTCCAGGCTGGTCCTGGGCAGCCTTTGCAGCTGCTGACCCTCCTTGGGGATCTTCGCCAAAATGGTCAAGCTTTCTTATAGCTCCCTTCCTTCCTTGCCAGTTCAGCAGCTGCAGTTTTCTGACAGAATACAGGCCAAGAATGAGGCCTCAGATCCAAGACCCACCCTCTTTTTAATGTTCTCACGGTACTTAAAGGTCTACCGTGTGAGTACAGTGAACCCTCGTATAACTAACGGTTGGTATAACATAAAATCTGTACAAGAGTTGTGATTTTCAACTCCCCTTCTTTTTGAAACATGTGCCAAGGTTCTCATCAAGACAGGGGAGCAGTTAACTGAAGCCAAGCAGTGTCCTAGGGGTGCCCTTACATCCGTGTTTTCTGCTCTTTATTGGTGTAGGTGGCCTGGGCTCATAGAGGCTGATCCTGACATTGGGGAGTACTTCCTGTTTTCTTCCCAGACGGACTCGCTTCCTGTTAAGTATTGCACACATTGGTCTGACATCATGCTTGCTGGCGTGCCCGTGGGATCTTTGGATAGATAAGCATAAGCAGCTGGCTTTTCTTCAGAAGCAATTGCATCTCGTCTGTGGGTGAAGGGCTCTTATACAGAATGCGAGAGCTTATTTGGCGTTTGGAAGGGAAAACAAAAAAAAATATGCCATTTGTAAAACTGAACCAGAGTAGCGTGGAGACTTGAGGCAGGCAGATCGCCAGCTGAGCTTACACCTCTTGTTTCCTCTTGTCCTTTTAAAATTATTGACATGCAAATCACCACATCCAGGCTCCCCCCCCCCCCATTCTTGGAGATTTCTTCTTCGCCAAGGAGTAGAAGTCCATGGAATTCTAATAGCTGGAAGTTTAGCATAGGATTGCTGCACTGCTAGCATAAATAACAAATATTTTCACATCAACCGGTGGCCATTTAGTACTGTGCCCTGTCCTGCTCTTGCTGACACGCCCCGTTTCCTTTCCTCTTTCAGTCTAAGTACCACGTGACCTTTTTTGGTCGCTCTGTGACCAGGGCTTGGATCTCAGCCTCCAGCCTAAGGAACTTTGGTGGAGCAAATGTGGAGGAGAATGGTTGGGTAAGGAGGCTTTTCCTTGTGGTGGCTTCTCCACTGTACAGTACTCTTATGACACGGCACCCGGGACCCCCCCGCGGGGGGGGGGCACTAAGGCAGGCCTCCTGGAAGGGGAAAACCCTTTGGAAAGGGACCACAGCGGTGTGGAAGGTGCCAGAGAGTGATGGGACGATCGGAAGGCAGACTCCAAAGGCCTTTAGGCAAGGGTTTCTTTTATGGCTACTACCCACCTCATCTGGCTTCCCTCTCTTAAGCTCCCACCACTGCCACATGTTGCAGCTTGGAGTGTTTCTTACCCAAAACAGGCCCCTGCAACACAATGAACTTGAATTACTTCCAAAGCTGCCTAGTAGCCAGCATGACGTCCTTCAAAGAACCCAGGGAATTGTTGTTCTAGGAGGGGCAGATGACAGAAAACGAAGGTAGATTTACTTATTAAAAACTTAGGGGCTGCCTCTAACAGCAAAAATGGCACATTGGTGAGGAATGCAGGTACTTATTTCTCCAGAGAGTAGAGATGGGCACGAATAAAAAAAAATGGCATTTTGTTTGTCATTTGGAGGGTCCGTTTCGGTTCATTTCCGTTTTTCACAAATTTTTGCAAAAAATTCATTTTCATTTTCGTTCGTTTCATTACCGTTTCGTTACCATTTATTTAAATTTTTTGTGATTTTTTTTTTAGGATTTTAAGCAATTGACTCATATTGCAGTAACGGAAACAAAACGCACGACAAAATTTCCAGTGTTTCTGTTTGTTTCGTTTCATTTTAAAGACAAAATTCATTTGTCGTTTCGTTACGTAATGAAACAAAAAAATGAAAACGGAAACGAAAAATTGTTCGTTTCGTGCCCATCTCTACCAGAGAGTGTTGCTTCACAAGTAAAGAAAAATGGACTCAAAACACATTGCAGGGAAGAAAGGCACAGGCAGAAGGAGGGTTTGATCTTAAAACACACACACACAAGTATAACACAAACAAAAAACTGCCATATGCAGTCGGATCTTTTGACTCATTTGTGATTGATTTGGATATACAATACTGTACAGAAAATAAAAGGGTGGATCCACTACTTTGGCCCTGAGATACTTCGAATCCTTGAAGTGTTCTTCAGCTTTCCCCCTTAGAACCATTATCCGCAGAGTCCCATCAAAAGTAGCTGAAAGGATGCAGTTCTCAATAGGTTGACTGTGGAGACAAATCCAGGGGTGCGCCATAAGGTTGTAAACCTTTATTTTGGAATAGGATGGAATGGAAGAAAAAGCAGTATAATTCTCCACCCAAACTAACCCCACCCACCCCCCACCTATCCTTTTCTGCGTCTTCTCTTTCAGGCTAAGCTCAAGAACAAAAGTGACAAGAGGGACCTTGAAACTGCCCTGAAGATGGCCAAAGAGGCAGAGCAGAAAAGCATCCAGGTGTGACTGGAGCAAGGCTGAAACCCTTCATGTTAGAACATTATAAGAACAGCCGTTATACTAATGTTATACTAATCTGCTTTCATGTTATACTTCCCCCCTCTGGAATAATTATACAGTCTCCTTTTTCTCTTGCTTTTTGCACAGCCTCTAGTATAGACAATGTGAGTCCTTGTCAGATGTTTATAGCCCACTGTTATTCTGTTTTTAACTCCCACTGCACACCTCAACCCACGGTCCTGGCAATTTATTAATTTTTTCATCATTAATGGACATTGCACTACTACCCTGTCTGATGGGCTGGATTAGCAAAGTTCTACTGAAGCCACTAATTAAAAGACTTCTTCCTTTCAACTTCTACCCATTACTGCAATTTCTAGAACAACCAGGTGGCAACTCTGCAAGCACTGTTCACGCACCGTCTCCATTAATTTCTGCGTGTGTATATAAAATCTAATTTAATCAGTGGAGGAGTTACCATGTCAATACTAGACAAACCTTTTCATTTTTCATCTGAAACTTGAAAACAGGCAATACTACTTTATGAAAGTGTCCTCAGTTTGGAGCCTGATTAATAATAATAATAATAATAATAATAATAATAATAATAATAATAATAAACAAACAAACCAGAAGGAGAAAGAGTGGCAGGCACAAATCACTCGGGGCACAGTGTTCCTGCATAGTGAGATGCCTTGTAACGCTGTTTAAATTTTGCACAAAAGTATATTTTCTAAGCTAGCATCATTACATATAAATTAGCATTTGCAGTTTTATGCAAATCAGTGTCCTCCTTGGACTCTTTTTTGACAATGAATGTCCTGGTTTTTGACTGATAGCCAAGTGGCTCCTCTATTATGTTGTATGTTTGGGAAGAGGAATTGGGTGGTAAGTTCCCCGAGGCCTCAACTGAGTGAATTTTCAGAGCCAAGGCTCTACTTTGGAATCTGTGATGGAAGAGGGGAGTGTCCTTGAGACGGTGCAGAGTGCCCTTCCCTCCAGGCCACCTGGATAACCACCATAACCTGTGGCTATAAATCAGGAATTGTGGCATGGTCGAAGGCGTGATATGTGGGCCTTCTGAAGCTCCCTCTGTCTTGGCAGCATCAGCACATAACTTATGCTCTTTCTTTTTCACAACACCAGGAGAGAATCAAGATGTTTGGATTCTTCAGTCGATACAATGGGGGAGACTCACCCAAAAGCTTAAAAGGTAGTTTTTGATATCCGATGGGGAGCTGTAAAGCAGAGCCCCCACCTAGGATGCCCCTTGCTTGTGCCCAGTCTCAGCACACCTCATCTTAATTGTAGATCGTGTCAACTGCAAGCCTCCTGCCAAGAGAGCTCGGGGAGAACCGGAGGATAAGAACACGAACACAGCAAGATCAACCAAGAGCCAAGAAAAGGTTGGCTAGGAAAACTTTCAGTCCTCGCTTTAGCAGAACACGCTCAGGCCCATTTTCTTTTTAATTTGGACACTGCAGAATACCACCTTGTCTTAAATGTCCCATAAATTAAAAGAGCTGTTTGCCAGGAGGATGCTTTAGTAAAATACATTAGTTTGCTACATTAAATTTCCATTGTAGTCTTTTCCCCCCCGATTAAGAAGGAGTATCCATTGTAGTCTTTTTTTCCCCGATTAAGAAAGAGTATCTGTATTCCAGCTTCTTCCTGCTGTACCACTGACAAAGCCTGATGGTATCGACAAGAAGAAAATCAACAAGAAAGGTGAGTGTTACCAATAAAGCCAACTTTTACTGCAGTTTCTACCTCTGGACTTCTCTCGTTTGTTGTTTACGCTTTGTAATCTTCAGTTCAAACAAGCCGAAGTTCTCGACACCCTCAGCTGGGTAACCTTGAGTGCTAGAAGCATGCTTTTAAAAACGAAAAAACAAAACGGTCTGTTTCTAACTTGTTCACGCAGGGGAGAAAAGCAAGCTGGAAGCTCAAGGTGCCACCACTTTGCCAAAGAAAAGCCAAAGAGAGATGCCTCTCGACAAAGTGATAACTGTGGCCAAAGGATCTGGCAAAGAAAGGGGACATCTGAATGACCCGAAAGGTAAAGGAGAGAATTTTCTAAGTCACAGAGGGGACAAGAATCCTACACTGTAAAATATTTTTGTGCTATAAAATCTGTTTAGCATCTGTGCAGGCCATAGAAAGTCTTATTTTGCTCCAGGATGACTGGAATGGCTCCATATCATCTTAAAGGGATTGATCTTCCTACACAGAAAGAGATGACCTTTTGGTTCTCTAGAAAGCTGTAACTGGTTTCTGTCTTCCCCTCAAGGTTTAAAGAAATCATTCTCAGTGCCAGCATCCATGAACGCCAAACCCAAACCCCTCAGTCCTTGCACAGGCAAGGGCACATCTCCCATGGCACTGTCCCATTATACAAACAGTAAGGGCTGTTGGGACAAAGTTAAAACTTCCCCCATGCCAGGAAACGAGGACATTGCGGATCGTAAGGATGAAGCATTTGACAAAAAAGAGGAAGAAGAGACCTTCAGCAGCCAAGACCTGTCTGTTTTTGCCGTGGAGCAAAACGACTGTCCTGAAGACTTTTCCTTAGTCTTATTTGAAGAGTAGTTCATCCCCAAAGTGAAAGGAATGGATTATTTCCTTCTTCAGTATTTACTACACATCAGTTTCAGGGTCAAAAGCACTAATAATGGCAAGTAGAGTCAAAAATAGCACCAGATACTAGAGACTTAGCAAGATGCAGGAAAAAGACCATTGCAGTTTCAATTCTTTAATCCGCCTAGGAAGTTGGTGACAGCTTGTTTTTAAACAGGACTGGAGGCTTTCCACTTTTCCATTTCTTGGCTGAATTTGTTAACTTGAAATGCTGCCATTAACAAGACACAGAAAAGAAATTCACCCTCTGATAAATTTGACTGACTCAATGTTTATTGCAAAGGAGAAACTAAGGAAATCAGCAAGCAAACTGTAGAACTTTTAAAGTTGTTTTGGACCTCTTTGAAATATGTCAAGCATTGTTGTTGTTGTTGTTGCTGCTGTTGTTGTTGTTGAAAACCAAGAGCTCCAAACCTTCAATTGTTTCAGCAAAACCCTATTAAAAGTTTGGATTTAACTGGGATTCTTCTGTGTCCTTCAGTTTTACTAACACCTCAGAAGCAAGGCTCTGTACAGGTACTGAGTTTAAAAACGAAAGTCTTGAGGAAAGCAAACCGTTGTCCCCAAATCTAGAGGAGTAGGTTAGAGTCATTTGTATAAACAGGGACTGTCCCTTGATAGTCTTCCACCTACAAGGAAGGTGCTTAGTAGTTTTGTAACAGAAAACATCGGGAGGCAACTTATGAAGAGCTTTGCTTACCAAAATAGTCACAGTTTGTAGAAGTCCTTGAAGCACTACTCTGTGGTCCTCAGACTCCTCACCATACAGTGACATACGGAATAGATACCATCCTGTTAAAAAGCCTTGACTTCTTAAATACGTAGCTGCTAATAACATTCTGAATCAATCATTGAGCCACTGTTTATGTCACTAGTTTTAAACTACATGCTTTTCCTGCTGCCTAGGAGAAGGGAGCGTAAATAAAAGAAATAAGGAAAAAGTTTCTTGCTGGCTTGCAAATCTGGTTTGATTATTAAGCCATAGCTTGCCGTGACACGTAGACCCACAATGATGGCTTATCCCTAGCTTGTCTTCCCAGCTCACCTCCCTGAAACAGGAGCTGGCAAAGGGGGCAGAGGGAAATAAGGCAGAAGTAAACAGGAAGCGGGGAAGACAAGCCTCCTCTGAGTTAGCTCTCCTTTCTGCAATTCATTATTCAAGCAACATAATTTATTAATTCAAACCACCTCTCATTGGGACCTGCAGAAGTGACCACTCAGGCTAAGGAATCGCGTTCTGTCTCATATCACAAAGAACTTCCTAAACAGCAAATGTTTAAGATGATTCACCAAACTCTTTTCCATGCTCCATTCACACAGTGGCTTTGTGATTAGTACCCAAGTACACTGGAGTGCATGACACAGCTGTTCTTCTAAGTACAACATGAGCAAATGAGGGGGTTTGGTTAACTGAACTACAAGAAATGTCTCTCCTCCATTCTCGTCACTGTTGCAGATGCGAGCTCAGCCTTTCCAGAGTCGCGCAAGGGAGGGATTAGAGTATCAGGGCAGGGCCTGGGACATCGGATTTGAAATTTGTGCCATGAACTTTGTTAACCTTTTGATCCAGATGTGAGCTCTCAGCCTACATCGCACAGTTGCTGTAACAAGAGAATGGAGCAGGGAGAATCCAGCACCCCCGCTTGAGCCCTGGGAAGGGAAAGGCAGATACAAGAGGTCTAGAAATGGCAGAGCTCTGGTAAGCTTCTGAAAAAGAGCTTACAAATTACCCAAGCTAAACAGCTAAAACAACTATAAGATACAATACTTTAACTGCATAGTATGCATTCCAGGCAAAAAAATCAAAACAAAACAAAAGACAAAAACATGTGGCACCTTAAATACATTTATATTTTAATTTCAAAGAGGGTAGCCGTGTTAGTCTTTTCAAGAATTTCAGGCAAAATTCAAAGAAAAACAAAACAAAACAAAATAAAAGACACAAACATGTGGCACCTTAAAGACTAACTTTCATATTTTAATGTAACGTTTCGTTCACATGTGAACTTCGTCAGACATATATAGCAGCAGAATATTTTAATGTAAGCTTTAGTGGACACATCCACTTCTTGAGACGTAGTATCTATATTACACAGTTGCTGTAACTGTAAACTAAACAAACAGGAAATTGCTCTCTGAAAACAATGTTTCAAGTTCTGAGCTTCCCTCTATGGACTCTTGGATGACCTTTGTTTTATTTTATTTATTTTATTTTGTATATTTTTACCCCGTCTTTCTCCTTGGAAAAGGACACAAAAAGGCAGTTTATTGACACAAACTGGCAGCAGTCTTCCAGGGTTTCAGGCCGGAAGTTTTCCAGCCCCACCTGAGAATGGCTTTATTTATTTATTCATTTGACTTTTATACTGCCCGTCTGGCTGCCAAAGCCACTCTGGGATGTTTACAACATAAGAAATAATTTAAAAGGAGTAGATGTAAACAATTGCATTGTAACTGAAAAGTCAAAATTAGCATCATTGCAAATACAGATGTGTGGAAAGCAGATGCCATGCCATTAACTAGATGGCGAGGAAGAGCTTGGCTGAGCTTTCTTGTGCAATGTTCTTCCTGCCTTAGCGTTACAGCACCCGCGCAGCTCGACTGCTGGGATCGGGAGTGGCCGTTACATGGTCAAGGTGTGCCTTGCGTTCAGGGTGGGATGCCAATGGATCACTGCTTCCCCAAGGCAGCGGCATCTGGAGAAGGCCCTGGTATTGACACTCCTCTCTCTCTCTCTCTCTCTCTCTCTCTCACACACACACACACACACACACACACACACACGTTCCAGCCATTAGCACCCACTACCTTCACTGGCCTGGCCTCCTGACCTTTTTAAAGAGAGGGCTGCCTTCCATTTGTCGCTCTCTCTCTCTCTCTCTCTCTCTCTGAGGTATCTCCCTCTGGAAAAGCCCTCCGTATTTATCCACACATGTGTATAAGTGTTAGCAGCAGCATGTGTGGAACCAGGCGGATTGGGGTCCTTTTCCCAGCCCTGCCTTCCTTGGCGCTTTTCCTACTTTCAGGGAGCACCCCCTCCGCTGATCTTCGCCCTCGGTCACCTCGCATCC
>JAHTLZ010003326.1:629510-647915 GCA_023846285.1 Phrynocephalus versicolor
CCCCCCCCCCCGAAGCAGGGCCGGGCCTCGGAAGGGAGGAAGGAAGGAGCCCTGATCCCGATCCTCCTCCTGGCACAGCAGCCTGAGCCTGTGCGGGCGGGGGGGGGGGGGGGGGGGGGGCGGAGAAAAAAGGGGCCAGTGGGGGGGGGGGGAGAAGGCCCCCGCCGGGCTTGCCTGCCTCCCCCCCCCCGCCCGGACCCTTCCTCCGGAGTCAGTAAGTGCCTTGGGAGGAGGAGGAGGAGGAGGGTGAAGAGGCTGGGTAGGTACCCAGGCAAGGAGATGCGCCCTGGGTACCCGAGGGACCCCCCCAACACACACACACATGCTGGCGGAGGGGGAGCCCCCAGGTGGGTGGGGGGGGGGAGAGCTTGGCTGACTGTAAAGCCCAATGGTCTGGTTTGCTGGTGGTGGGCTGGTGGTCGGGGGTCCTGGGCCCTGTGTAGGGATTTTGGGATTTGCATTGCACCCCCCCTTGGGTGGGTGCTGGCATTACTCGGTCTTGGAAATGCACAGGGTGCAGCCCCCCCAGAGGTGCCTTTTGGTGTTTATCATGCATGCGTGGTGGGGGGATGGTGTTTTTGTTTTTTTTGCAGGGTGGTGGTGGGGGGAGTGGAGCCCTTTGTCCCCCACCTGAGCCTTCTTGGGATGAACCCGGACAGGGATCCACTTCCTCCCGGCAAGGGGTGGCGTGAGAAACCTGCCCCCCAGACCCCTCTGGTTTGGCCCCCCAAGCGAGGAGGGTCACCAGAAATGCAAGGCTGGCCAGAAGACAAGGCCTCAGAAGGGCAGAAGACGACCATCAGGCATGCCCAAGCTTCGGCCCTCCAGATGTTTTGGACTACAACTCCCACAGTCCTTTGCTATTTGCAATCTAAGCTGAGAATTCTGGGAGTTGTGGTCCAAAACATCTGGAGGGCCAAAGTTTGGGCATGCCTGCTCTCTCTCTATATATATACAGTTGTATCTCAACTTACAAATTTAATTCGTTCTGAATGCATGGTCTTAAGTCAAACTATTAAGTCTGGGTACCTTTCTAAAAAAATTGAAAAAAAATAAGTTAAAAAATGAAAAAAGAACATTTGTAAGTCGAGCAGACCATATCTAAAATTTGTAAGGAGGCAGTTAAAACACCAACAGTTTTCGGCTCTTAAGTCGAATTGCTCTTAAGTCTGGGTACCACTATATATATCCATCTGCCCCACTGTCTCGGACCCTTATTTGGTCCGCTGGCCCGACACCCCACCCCCACCCGCCTTCCAGAAGAGAAAACGGTTGCTCTTGGGTGCTGGGCTGAGAATAGAGACTATGGTTCTTCCCTGGGGTGGGTGGGGGGTCAAGACCCCAGCCTCACTTGCGCCAATCATTGCAAGACTTTGGTTTCATTTTGGACAATTTATTTATTCATTTATTTGACTTTTATACCGCCCATCTAGACCAAGGGCTCCCACCACCGGTGGTGGTAGGTGGATGGGGTGGGGATTAATCATTGCTGCCATGTCCTTTCGTTTGTCTTATGTTTTTAAAAAGGTGCATGTTTGCTTTTTTCTTAAAAAAACAATGCAGTGCTTGTCTTCTCTGAATGTGGTTCCTTCTTGGCTTGGCTTTCCAAGGTAGGGACCTGCCATGTTGTTGTCACCAGCTGGCTTGGTGAAGCGAATTTGAAGGAAGGCCGAGGGTGGGAGCATTGATTGGCCCAGAGTCCCAGGGGTGGCAAACCTTCGGCACTCCAGATGCTTTAGACCAGTGGTTCTCAACCTGTGGGTCCCCAGATGTTCTCGGACTGCAACTCCCAGAAGCCTCCACCACTCACTGTGCCGGAAGGGGTTTCTGGGAGTTGTAGTCCAGGAACATCTGGGGACCCACCGGTTGAGAACCACTGCTTTAGACCACAACTCCCAGAATTCCAAGCTTGTGTTGCCAATGAGAAAGGACTGTGGGAGTTGGGGTCCAAAGCATCTGGAGGGCCGAAGGTTTGCCACCAGTGGCCCAGGCCTCTCCTCCTCCTCCTCACCACCACCACCACTGCGACCACTCTTCCCCTCTTCCAGAAAGGCTCAACTCCAATCGTCCCCCCCCCCACAGGCTGCATCTGGAGGCCAACCCAGGTGTGTGTGTGTGAGGGGGGTTGTTCGATCTAGACCAGTGGTTCTCAGCCGGTGGGTCCCTGGATGTTCTTGGACTGCAACTCCCAGAAGCCTCCACCACTCGCTGGGAGTTGCAGTCCAGGAACATCTGGGGACCCACCCAACGGGTGGAGAACCACTGATTCTAGCCCAGGGGTCCTCCCTCCTTTTCATCACGTCCTCCTCCATGAGAGATCCTTGCTGTACTTAATGGCAGCAGTCTCCAGTTGTAAATTGCGCCAATGGGAGAATATGATATTTATTTATTTTATTTTATTTTATTTTTATACTTGTTAACCGCCCGACTTTCCCTCAGGAGCTCTGGGTGGTATACAACAAATTCTCCTTCTTCATAGCATTTTCCCACAGCTCGGGGAGAGGGGGGAGGGGGAGGGCCTCCTTTTCAGATCCTGAAATGGCCACTTTGCCACATCTTCAGGGCGCAGGTCAATAAATCTACATGTCCTTATTGACCTTTGACCTTCTCTGGATTTGTTGTGCCACTCATTTGCTTATGGTATTTTATCTTTTGATCTCAGGTGAGTGTCCTGTCCTGTAGGGTAAGGAGATCAGCGAGGATAGCCTTTGTGTTGGATACAATGGCGTTTCTCTTTTACGTCTGAATTCCTTAAAATAATAAATAAATAAATAAATAAATAAATAAATAAATAAATAAATAAATAAATCTTATAAGTGCAGACCCTCTCTGGATCATCCAGTCCACCTCCTCTCCAGGAGGCCCCGGTGTGTGTGTGTCAGGAATCGAACTCCCTAATCTCTGGCTCCAACCCTGAGTTGTCCAGAAGTCATCTTTCTGGCAACTGTGGAGAATTTTTTTGTGTGTGGCCTATCTGGTTCATCCAGAGTTCCTTTGGAAAGTCGAGCGGTATATAAATATAAATGAATAAGTAAGTAAGTAAGCTTAGTGAGCTTTCGCAATTATGGGAGAAAAGGCAAAACTTTGAAGGCTTACCCAAGATACAGTGGTACCTCAATGTACGCATTTAACCCGTTCCGAATGCATGCTCTTAAGTCGAACGACTCTTAAGTCAGGGTACTTATCTAAAAAATTGTAAAAAAAAAAAAAAGTTTAAAAATTGGAAAAAAATTTTAAGTTGAGGAGACCATATCTAAAATTGGTAAGGCGGCAGTTAAAACGCCAACAGTTTTCCGCTCTTAAGTTGAATTGCTCTTAAGTCGCAGTACCAATGTATACAGAATCACGGCATTGGGAGGGGCCCGTGAGGCCATCCAGTCCAACTCCTTGCTCGGCCCACCAGTGTCAGAAGACAAATAATAGGAGAACAGACAAAGGAAAATATTTTTTACCAAGTGTGTTGTTAGTCTGTGGAACTCCCTGCCCCAGGACGTGGTGATGGCATCTAGCCTGGATGCCTTCCAAAGGGGATTGGACAGATTCCTGGAGGAGAAGTCCATCCCAGGTGATAAAACCATGATGGAGATGTGTGTCATCTCCCCGGTATTCACAGGGGTTTGTCGACGCGGAGATGCAAACCGGCACGACCAAGGGTTGGGTGCCCCTGAGGTGCTGAGTTTGTCCTTGCCCCCCCCCCGTCACAACAGCTCTTCAGGCCAAACTTTCTCCTCTCTGTTTTTCCCCCGTTTCCCGCCACCCCTCAGCCGGCCAAGATGCTTTAGCTCCTCCTGTTCCCGGTGAGCCTTCCGCGACGCTGCGAGGCCTCCCGCCAACGTTGCCGCCATGCCGCCCCGGCCCTCCTCCGGGGAGCTGTGGGGGCTCCACCTCATGCCCCCCCGGATCATGGTGGACTGTTGCCTGCCCAACGGCATGATCGCCACCCTGGAGTGCCTGCGGGAAGCCACCCTCCTGAGCATCAAGCACGACCTCTTCAAGGAAGCCCGCAAGTACCCGCTTTTCCACCTCTTGCAGGTGAGCCGAAAGAGGGCCAGGGATTCCGGGCAGTAGCAGGGGAGTGGAAGGCATTGGGGGGGGGGGGAGGAGAAACCCCTCTTGCCCGTCCCGGCAGAGAAAAGAGCAACCAAGCCGGCTCAGGGGGATCCTGAGAGTTGTAGTCCCAAAATGTCACTTTGTGAAATTTCTTGACCTTTTCCCCAAAGCCCCAAGGACGGCGGGGACCACTGGAGTCTGCGTGGTTCATCCACATGCGAGTGGTTTCAATGGTCCGGTCTCTGGGTTTTGTTCCTTTTTTTCTAATTCTTTATTTTCAACTCTGGCATCCCCAGGAGTTTCATTGTCACCATCTGGAGCATAGTTATCTTGCCTGCTGTGTGATGATTAATAATAATAATAACAACAATAACAACAATAACAATAACAACAACAACAACAATAATAATAATAATAATAATAATAATAATAATAATAATAATAATAATAATAATAATAATAATAATGCTATTTACAAAAAAAATGGAGTTGACAAAGTCACCATCAGTCAGCTGCAGAAAGCCATCTTACTGGGATCTGCTTGCATCAGTTTGGATCTGGAAATTCCAACCTGAGCTTGACTTTGTCATTTTCTGAACCCTTCTCGACCTGGCGATTCCATGAGTTTTGTTTGTTGCCGTTGACTGGTTGACTGGGCCTGCTCTCTTTGAATAATAATATTTTGTTAGTTCTTCCAGTTCTTTATTTTTTAAAAAAATCAAAACATCTCGCTTGAGGATGAAACATACCTCATCGCCATTGGCTTTTTTTAAAAAATGCCCCTGAGGCATAGGACTGCCATTGATCCAACATAAGTCATTCTGGGGCCTTTTGGGGGTGAATAACCCTTTAGGTTTGCAAGAGACTGGAAATAAGGGTAAGGAATCGCGAAGGGTGGTTGGATCTCTTGAGTTGCGGCTGGAATCCTGGGAGGCTCCAGGGGTCAAGGGTGCTGGAGGTGGTGCTGGTGCTGGATTGGGCGAGTGGGGAGAAGTGAGCTCCCCAGGGTGAGCAGGGGACGGATCCAACCCTAACCCTAACCCTAACCCTTTCCCCCCAGGAGGAATCGTCCTACATCTTTGTCGGGGTGACACAAGAAGCCGAGCGGGAGGAGTTCTTCGACGAGTCCCGGCGTCTTTGCGACCTGCGCCTCTTCCAGCCCATCCTGAAGGTCATCGAGCCCGTCGGCAACCGTGAGGAGAAGATCCTTAACCGAGAGATTGGTGAGGCCACGGGGCCCCGACGAGACAGACCCCCTCGGGGTTGCTAAAGCAATCCGTGACGGAACAGGAAAGAGATCTTAGTGTGTTGGTGGGACATCTCCATGAAGGTGTCTCCCCAATGTATGACAGCGGTGAAGAAGGCCAATTCCATGCTAGGGATCATCAAGAAGGGGGTTGAAAATAAAACAGCCAACATTATAAATGCCATTATACAAAACAATAGTAAGGCCCCACCTGGAGTATTGTATACAATTCTGGTCACCGCATCTCAAGAAAGACATAGTGGAACTGGGGAAGGTGCAAAAGAGAGCGACTAAAATGATTACTGGGCTGGGGCACCTCCCTTATGAGGGAAGGCTAAAACATTTGGGCCTCTTTAGTCTGGAAAAAAGGCTCCTGAGGGGGGGGGGATATGATTGAAACGTACAAAATAATGCAGGGCATGAGTAAAGTGGATAGAGGGAAGCTCTTCTCCCTCTCACAAAATACCAGAACTAGGGGACATCCACTCAAATTGAGGGATGGGAGAGTGAGAACAGACAAAAGAAAATATTTTTCCCAGCGTGTTGTTAGTCTATGGAACTCCCTGCCACAGGAGGTGGTGATGGCATCTGGCCTGAATGCCTTCAAAAGGGGATTGGACCGATTCCTGGAGGAAAAGTCTATCCCAGGTTACAAACCATGATGGAGATGTGTGTAAACTCCAGGCTTAAAACCAGGGTACTTTAAGGGCCAGATGCAGGGAAGTGGTATCAGGAGACAGATGTCTAGTCTCATGCGCTTCCAGATGCATTTGGTGGGGCCGCTGTGAGATACAGGAAGCTGGACTAGATGGGCCTTTGGCCTGATCCAGCAGGACTCTTATGTTCTTATGTTAGAGGGCTTCCTTCTGTAGGGGGGCCCCCGGCTCCTCCCTCCCTCCCTCCCCCAGCCCTGTTTTCCCAAGGGTCTCCTTTGCCTCCCGACTCCAGGGTTCGCCATCGGGATGCCCATCTGTGAATTTGAGCTGGTCAAGGACCCTGAAGTGCAGGAGTTCCGGAGGAACATCCTCTCGGTTTGCCGCGAAGCCGTGGAGACGCGGGGCTCGGCGGGGCCCCCAAGCCAGGCCCTGTACGTCTACCCCCCCAACGTGGAGTCCAGCCCGGAACTGCCCAAACACATCTACAGCAAACTGGACAAAGGTGAGGAGGGTCGGCCGGCCGGGAGGAAGGAAGGAGAGGGTGGGTGGGGACCTGCCACAGTGGGGGGGGCTCTCTCGGGTGTAAGGGCCAAAGGGTTGCTTGGGGGGAAGGAGGCCGTGGGGTGGGCTTTGTGGTGAAGCAGCAAATGAGCACGACTGGGTTGTTGGCCTCAGGAAAGACAGAGACACCTTTGGGGCAGACACAGGAAGATGTTTCCATTCCCAAAGCTCAGGGGAGTTGTTCTTTGGGACTACAGCTCCCAGAGAGCCCTGGCCACCTGCCATTGTTAGCTTGGGGGAATTTGGGATTTGTAGTGCAATAATATTTTCTTTTTTAAAAAAAGTCATAAGGGATTTTTCCTCCTGACTCATTTACAAACCACTACCCCAGCATGCCCTAAGCACCATCCGATCTCTCCTGATTTCAGAAGCTAAGCAGGGTCGGCCCTGGTTAGTACTTGGATGGGAGACCACCAGGGAATACCAGGTGCTGGAGGCAGTCTGGAATGGAAACTGGCAAGCCACTCCAGGATTCCTGCCAAGAAAAACTCCATGGACACGGGGTCACGGAGAGCCAGTCAGGACTGTAACAACACACACACACACACACAAGAGAGAAAATACCTTGGAATATACCTTGCCCAAGCCACTAGGAGTTCATTTAAAGAAAAAAAGTGGCTTAAAATATTTTAACTAAATAAATGCTAAGCAAGTTTGTCTTAATTTTTTTAAAATAATACCCAAAGGCAAACTGCTGAAATGTAGGACTCTCCAGGGGATAGAATGCCATAGAGTGTTTTTTGTCCTGGGGGCCGAGTTCTGCGTGGGTCCTGCTGCCAGGGTTGGTGTGGCTTGGGTGCATTTAATTGCTCCCCCCCCGAATGCCACCGCCCCTTGTCGCACGAGGGTTAGACGGGCCCCCCACGCGCAGCCCCCCTCCTCCTCCCCGCCGTGCTTGGCGCTCCCAAAATGACGATGCCTTGTCCTGCTTTCCCCCTCCCCCCCTTCCATTTCCTGAAGGTCGGATCATAGTGACCATTTGGGTTATTGTGTCTCCAAACAACGACAAACAGAAATACACCCTCAAGACGCCGCACGACGCGCTGCCGGAGCAGGTGATTGCCGAGGCCATCCGGAAGAAGACGCGCAGCATGCACCTGTCGCCGGAGCAGCTGCGCCTGTGCGTGCAGGAGTACCAGGGGAAGTACCTGCTCAAGGTGTGCGGCTGCGACGAGTATCTGCTGGAGAAATATCCTCTCAGCCAGTACAAGGTGAGGGAGGCCGTGGCGCTGGCCGGCAGCCTCCGCTCCTTCCCGCAAGCATGGTGGGGGGGGGGGCAAGCCCACTGAGGAGGCCCTAGAGAAGGACATTTGGACCCCGGCCCCTGGGCCCTTCACAGCCTGCCCCCAGGTCCAGCATGGGCCCTCAAAAGCTGGGGGTGGGCGTGGGGAGGGCAGGATCAGAAGCGCCCGGCTGACCCTCAGAGGTAGAGATGGGCACGAATAAAAAAAATATAGCATTTGTCGTTTGGAGGGTCCGTTTCATTTCGTTTCCATTTTTTGTGAATTTTTGCAAAAAATTCGTTTTCGTTTTCGTTCGTTTGTTACCATTTCGTTACCCTTTAGTTCATTTTTTTGTGATTTTTTTTTAGGGTTTTAGGGTTTTAAGCAATGCACTCATATTGCAGTAACGGAAACGAAATGCACGACAAAATTTCCGGTGTTTCTGTTCGTTTCGTTTCATTTTAGAGACAAAATTTGTTTGTCATTTCGTTACGTAACGAAACGAAAAAACAAAAATGGAAACGAAAAATTGTTTGTTTCGTGCCCATCTCTACTCAGAGGTATAGCAAGGTAAAGAGAATCAAAAGCACTCATACATCTCCATCACAACCATGACAACTCCCCAAGGTCACATGCCGTTGAGAGGAAGGGACGCTTGTGGCGAAGCCGTGGCAGTGCCGTGGCATCGCCGCCGTCCCCCCCCCGCACGCATGGCATCCTCTCAGCCTTCCTCGTTAGAGATGGGCACGACTCAAAAAAAAAGATTTTTCGTTTTTCGTTGAGGGGTCCGTTTCGGTTCGTTTTCGTTGATTTTTTTTGCAAATTTTTCGTTTTCGTTTTCGTTGCGTAACGAAAAATGGAAACAGAAACGAAAAATTTCTGTTTCGTTAGCATTCTTTTCAGTTCAATGTACTTGCTGCAACGAAAACGAAAAACACAGCAAAGTTTTTCGTTTCGTTTCCATTTCCGTTTTGGGGTTTTTTTTTTGGAAAGTTTTCGTTTTCGTTTTCATTGCGTAACGAAAAATGAAAACGGAAACGGAAATTTCGCTGAGTCGTGCCCATGTCTATTCCTCGTGTCTCCCGGCAGTACATGAGGAACTGCATCGCCATCGGCCGCCTCCCGCACCTGATGCTGATGAGCAAGGAGAGCCTCTACAAGCAGCTGCCGGCCAACGTCTTTGTGCTGCCCTCCTACGCCCGGCGCTCGGCCACCTCCGCCCACGTCAACGGAGACGTCCCTTCCAAGTCGCTCTGGTCCATCAACAGCCTCCTGCGGATCAAAATCCTGTGCGCCACCTACGTCAACGTCAACATCCGGGACATCGATAAGGTGGGGCAGGAAGGAGCCCGGAGGTTTCGCTCGGCCCCTTCAGGGAACCCTGGGGGGCATCCCCCTGCCCGCCTCAGGGCGCTGTTAGGAAGGTCCGGCCCACTCCCAGGTTGGCAGGCCCTCCCGGTCGCCGCCTCTCCTGGGCACCTGCTGGGCCTCATGGTGACATTGTTGAACGGGAAAAGGGGCAGAAGAGAGTGACTAAAATGATTGACTGGCCTGGGGGATATCGCTTATGAGGAAAGGCTACAGCCTTTGGCGCTCTTTAGTCTGGAAAAGAGGCACTTGAGGAGGGATAGGATTGAAACGTACAAAATAATGCAGGGCATGAGTCAAGTCAATAGAGGGACGCTCTTCTCCCTCTCACAAAATACCAGAACTAGGGGGACATCCACTCAAATTGAGGGATGGGAGAGTGAGAACAGACAAAAGTAATTTTTTTAACCCAACGTGTTGTTAGTCTATGGAACTCCCTGCCACAGGATGTGGTGATGGCATCTGGCCTGGATGCCTTCAAAAGGGGATTGGACAGATTCCTGGAGGAAAAGTCCATCACAGGCGACAAGCCATGATGGAGATGTATCTCCAGGCTTAAAACCAGAGTACTTCAAGAGCCAGATGCAGGCGAGTGGATAAGCAGCGAAACATTTCAACCTAGCCAGAAAAGAAGTTTAGTTGCTTTGACTCAACTGCCGGGTCCAGCGTTGGAGCTCTCACCACCCACCCCAGGCCACGGGTCCCTTTGTTGTACTGCTCTAACAGTTAGGAAGTTTTTTTCTGGCTTACTTGAGCCCATTGTTGTAATTTCCGGCTCTCTGGGGTGATTGGTTGAACAGACCCTACCCCTCCTCTGTAGAGCAGCCTCTCGGGTCTTGGAGGAGTGCTCTCCTATTTCCCCCTGTGTCTTCTTTTCACACATGCCCAAAGCAGGACAAGGGTTCAAGAGCCCAGCGGCCAAAGTGCAGGGTCTCCAAGCCACCTTGCCCAGCTTGGAAAGATGGGGGCTTTGACCCTCCCTGCCAGGAAGGAAGATTTGTAGAGCTTGGCTTGACTGGGGAAAGAAGGGGGACTGGCCATGTCAAGAGGACCCCTGAATCCTGTTCACCTTCTCCTTCCTTCTCTCTAGATCTACGTCCGGACAGGGATCTACCACGGGGGCGAACCCCTTTGCGACAACGTCAACACCCAGCGGGTTCCCTGCTCCAACCCCCGGTAAGTGTTGCCTATGGGGTGGGTGTAACTTTGCATAGAGGGGGGGGATTCCTGATACCAGAGCAGACCCTCCCTCCTTTTCATGCCGCCTTGCTGTCTTTGAACAGCCGCTGGGGCACCTCTTTAGGCAAGAGTCTTTCCTGGCCCTTCCCAGATAGAGGTTCCTGGGAAGCTGAGCTGGGGGGGGGGCTTATTTTTGCAAAACGACCCGCATCCCCACCGCGGGGCGGGGGGCGAACAGAGGGGTGCTCGGACGCTGATCCCAAAAGAGGGAGTGTGCTGGGACAGGGGTCTCTCTCTCTCTCTCTCTCTCTCTCTCTCTCTCTCTCATATTCGATGTCAATCAATTTCCTTCCATCAGTACCGAGTCCTTCCTTGCTCCCGCAGGTGGAACGAGTGGCTGTCGTATGATATTTACCTCACGGACTTGCCCCGCGCCGCCCGCCTGTGCGTTTCCATCTGCTCCGTGAAAGGCCGGAAGGGAGCCAAGGAGGTGAGCCTTTTGAGGATCGGGACCTGGGAGGCGCTGGGAGTGTGTGTGTGTCGCAGGGGGGGGGATGTCCCTTGGAGCTTTGGGGTAAAAGCCAGCCCTCCTTGGCATCATCCTCCAGTGGGGGGGGGGGCTAAGCGGGCAACCAGAAAAGTGCTGCTCCTGACCGCTGGTCAGCCTCGGGCATCCGTGGCCTTTTGCTGACGGCCAGGCCCTCAGGAAACGTGGGGTCTCCAGCAGCTTCCGGGATCGTTGCTGTCGCGCTCGGGAGCCAAGTTCCGCTCGGATTACGACTCGGAAGAATAACGGAGGTGGAGGGGGGGGGGCTCCTCGAAGGCCGTCCAGTCCAAACCCCTCCTCAAGGCAGGAATCCAGATCAAGGGAGACACGACGGGCGGCAGTTTATTTATTTATTTATTTATTATTAGGCTTCTATACCGCCCATCTTCCGACAGGGAACTCTGGGCGGTTTACATAGACTGAACAAGATCAGTCGGGCAAGACACAAATAAGACAACAATACATATACAATATTAAAATGTAGATTAAAAGAATCTGACCCTGGCACGTGCATTTGGCTAATTGTTCTAACAGATGGCGAAAAAAATTTAAAAAAAAACCCCCTAAACTAGAAGAACTACGTTTCCCCTTGCCGGCCTCTCACGTCGGCATGCTCGCTACCTCGCACCCAGTTCATGGGCTTCCGTTGTTGTACCGCTCTAACAGTTAAGACGTTTTTCCTGGTATTCAGCCAAAATCTGGCTTCCTGTACCTTCATCCCCTTATTGCGTCCCCTGCACTCTGAAATGATCATATCCTGAGCCTTCTCTCTTAAATGGCCTTTGAAGTACAGCGGTACCTTGTATCAAGGAATGAATTGGTTCCAAATGAAATTCTGTTCAGCAAATTTCCCTTTGTACAAATTTCCCATAGGAATGCATCGAAAAGAGAGTAATCCCTCATCGCAACCGTTTTTCTATTACACGGATTCGCCCCATAGGTGATTCCATTAAGCGATTTCCCCCTATCTCCAGATTTTTTTTCCCTTTAAGTGGATTTTCTTTTAACCAAACTGCTTATTACATGAGGGTCACTGCATTTGAAAAGTCTCACCCTGCCTCTTCAGAAATGTGTGTGGATGTTTGCATGCACACATATATTCCCTACATTCAAGGGCAGTGGGTATCAAGGACATGGTAGCAGGATTTCAGGGCTGGGTGGGTGTGCTTTGGAAGGGGTGGGGTGTATCTAATTTTCTGTTTGGATAAATGGTGAGGACCGATCTTGCCAACAGCTTTCCTAGGTAGCTTCTTGCAGCGTCGTATGGCACACAGAATAGTTTCTTTATTTCTGGGATGGGATTGGCTATAGAGTTTCTTCTGATCCATCTTGGATCCATAGGCACAGGTTTCCTTGTGACCCAAACAAAAGCAGTTGTGTCGGGTGTGGGGTGTGTGGAGAAGCCCTGTGTGTGTGTGTGTGGTTTATTTATTTATTTATTTATTGGATTTTTATACCGTCCATCTGGCAGCGAGGTCACTCTGGGCGGTTTACAACAATTAAATGTAGCAATTAACACATTCAAACAATTCATACAATAAAACCATAAAATAGTAACACAATAAAAATAAAAATAAAAATAACATTAACATTAAAGTGACATAAAACAATGCATTATTATTGGCAGGCTAATCAGTGTGTGTGTGTGTGTGTGTGTGTGTGTTTGTGTGTGCGCGCGCATGCGCGTGTGCATGCAGGGGGTGGGGTGGACTGGGAACCTTGGTGCCTGACATCCCCATCATTGGCACACCCCTGAAACCCCCCCTCCACTGAACCCCCTCCATTTGTGCCAAAGACGGAAGTTCCCAGCGTTGGCGCTGGATGGAGCCCACCCTTCCGCTCCCTGGCCTTCGGTGCTCCGTGTCAGATAAAATAGGGCTGGGTGGGAAGTGAGTTCAAAGCGGTGTTTGAGAGGTTTCTTTTCCCTAAAAGGGGGTGTGGGCTTAAAAATGAGAACAACATCCCCCTAAACGCAGTTCCAGGGTGTGGGTATCTCATGCGCTCCCAAACGCATCTGGTGGGGCCGCTGTGAGATAGAGGAAGCTGGACTAGATGGGCCCTTCTTGGCCTGATCCAGCATGATGGCTCTTCTTAGGTTCTTATGTTCTTATGTGTGGAGGAGGAGGGTCTCCCCGTGTCTTACTCAGCCCTTTGCTATTATTTCTCTCCCTCCCTGCCTCTCACCCCACCCCACCCGGCACAGGAACACTGCCCCCTGGCCTGGGGCAACGTCAACCTATTTGACTACAAAGACACCCTGGTGGCCGGCAAGATGGCGCTGAACCTTTGGCCGGTCCCGCACGGCCTGGAGGACCTGCTGAACCCCATTGGCGTGGGGGGCTCCAACCCCAACAAGGTGAGACATATGCGGGGGCTTTGGGCGGGCCATGGTCGGCCCCACCTGCCATGCGCCAAGCCTCACGTCGGACAACAAGTACACGGATGCAGCCAACGGGAAAAGGCCGAGAGCGCATCTAGACTGCCCCATCACTCTTAAAACACTCTCCGGGGGGTTAATAAGTTAAAATTGTACTGGTTACATATAGCCCGCCCCACAGCCACCTGGGTCCTCAACTGACTTGACCTGGGAAGGATGGAAGACTGAGATACGACTCCAGCTGGGTTGTGAACAGAGTTTCAGCTGCAGTTCTGCAATTTAACCATCCCACCAGCAGGTTCCTTGGTGCCCATTGGGTGGGTGAGGAAGGCTGCGGCCCCCGCCAGGGAGTCACTTGCCCCAAGCTGGCAAGTGAACCCAGATCACAAAAAGGAAGTTTTTGGCCCTGTCCCTTCGGGAGCCCCTGGCCCCACAAGCTGGGCCATTGTTGTCCTGAGGGAGATTCAGCAGGGGGGCCGCAAAGAGAGCAAACCTGGTTTCATCCCCCTGCTGGGCCATGGGAACTCACTGGGGCTAACGTGGGGCTGTGCCGAAACTGCCCCTGGAGCGCCTCTCGTGCCTTGAAGGCCTCTGCCTGGCCCACCAGATCTGAGCTGTGCTTGGAGAGTGCAGAACGACCCCAGCCCCCAAAGTGTCACTTGGCAGGCTTTGGATCGGGAGATGCTTCTCTGTGCTTTTTCCAGGGGGAATTCCGTTCACGGGGAACTGGCCGTTCCCTCTTGCAGAGGCCGGTGGCGGTGAGGAGGGTGTTGGTTGCATTTCTATCCTGTTTCCTCCGTGATAGAATAACATCCGAGTCGACTTCGGCCCATATTTAAAACCACGTCGCAAACCAAGTTGAAGAAGGGAAACGTTAAAATACGGCAGCCGTGAACCCACTCAGGTCCATGCAAGATTTAGTCAATGCGGGCGGCTTCAGAGGCCGCCAGGAGGGATCTCTCTTGAAGCCCTTGCTTCAGGCAGCGGGAGATCCCACCTCAAGGCCGGAGGGAGGGCCTGAACCAGCCTGGAAGTCCCGGCCGGACTCTCCTTTCCAGTGGGCCTCTGCAAGCGAGGTGGTGTTCTTACTGCATCAGAAGTTCTCTCCCTTCCTCCTCAGCCCCCCTTTGCCCCCCCCGTCCCTCCTGGCCTTGGGGCCCCAGCTTAAAACGTCTTCTTTCCCGTCCGTGAGCTTCAGCTCTCTCTGACCCTCTGAGCTGCCTTGCATGGGCTTCTAGCCAGGAGTGGATTTCCTGAAGTTAACTAGAGGCTGAAGGATGGGTCGTCTGCCAGACCACGAATTAAACTGCCCACCTCACAGCCCTCGGAGGGAAGCCCGGGGGGGGGGGTCCCCGAACGCCCCTGTGGATGCCTTGACGGGCTGCCCCTCTTCCACCCCCCCTTTGCAGGAGACCCCCTGCCTAGAGCTGGAATTCACCTGGTACAGCCACACGGTGAAATTTGCAGACGCTGCAGAGATCGAGGAGCACGCCAACTGGGCCATGTCTCGGGAACTCGGGCTCAACTACTGCATGGTGGGACTGGTAAGGCTTCTGTTTGTCGCCCCCCCCTGTCTCCCTCCAGGTGGTGGGTCTTCCGCCTTGCCCTTCTTTCTCCCGGGCGGCTGAGGGGAGGAATGGCCAGGTACCTGGGCCCTCCTCAGCAACAGGGAGTGGGCAGGGCTCGACGGAGGCTCTGCTCCGCTTCAAAGATGCCACCCCAGGCCCTGCTGGAGGGAGCGATGCCTGAGGCCACAGGATTGGGAGGGGAGACTGGTCCGTAAGGGGGAAATGGGCACAGGAGCCCCACTGGGCTAGTCGGGAGGGGTAGACGGTGCTCCTAACCCTAACCCTAAAACCTAAAATTTTAAACCTAAAACCTAACCCTAACCCTAACCCTAACCCTAACTTGCTCCTGCATCCCACTCTTGGTCTTATCCTCATGGAAAGGCGCAGGCAACCTGCATCATGTGGGATGCAAGGAGCGGTTGGGTGAAGGCATTGCTTCATCCTGTGGACCAGACGGGCCACCCCAAAGATAATAATCGGGGAGCCCCCAAGAAGGACCCCAAGGCAGCAGCCCTCTCTGTCCCGTCGCTGGTTAGAATCCAGAGATACAGTTGATGTCCTTCTGAACACGGAAGCCCCACTGGAGTCACCACCGAGCCTGCTTTCCTTAAGACGTCCACTTCCCATATCCCACTGGCTCTCCTTGCACAGGGAGACTGGGGTCAGAAGAACCAGGATGCTCCAACCTCGTGGCTGCCTGCCGTGGAACGGGCTCATTGGCTGTCACTTCCGGAGTTTACGATATAAGTTCCACAAACTGGTTACTTGTCGCGTTTATCAATCCTTTGTTAATCCTTGTTGGATCTGAAGCTTCTGGTTTTAGGCTTGGCGGCCCTTTTCAAAACGGACGAGGGGAAAATCGGAACTGTTAGAATATGGGACGTCTTATATTCCCCTAACATTATGCATTTTCTGCACCCTTTTGTCGATGGTGTAGGAGAAAAACAAACCTTCCGGTGGGAAGTATCATGTTTGCTGGAACAGTTGGGTGTTATGGAATCTGTGACCGAATTCCCAGCTGGGATAAGTGGCAGGTCACAAACCAGAAGACACAGAGCCTTTGCAATAGGTTTAATCGCACGCGCACGCACACACAAAGTGAAACTCTTTCCTAGTAGAGAGAGAGCAGAGAGATGAAGCCATGAGGGAACCTGAATGTCAGGCACATGGATTCAAGATGGCGCCTGTGAAACGTAAAGGCTTGATCTTTGACCTGGCTTGTTTTCTGAAAGGGACTGGGCAGCTTCCCAAACCGGGAGGGGTCTGAGGTTGCATATCTTTTTTCCTGGGACCACTGGGCTCCGAAGGAGCAAAATGGGGATGGGGGGAGGGAGAGGGGGGTGCCTGATGGGCCGTGTCCTCTCCTCCCCCCTCTGCTTCCTCCCAGAGCAATCGCTTGGCCCGAGACAGCTCCCTTGACGAAAGCGAACTGGAGCAGCTCCGGAACATCTGCAACCGGGACCCTCTTTCTGAGATCACGGAGCAGGAGAAGGACTTCCTGTGGAGGCACCGGTAGGGTTGCCCAGGGGGCCCTTCCCCGGTCCGAAGGGGGCAGCGGGAGGTGGGGGGGCTGTGCAACAGGCAAGCAGGCAGGACCCCTGGGGCCGCAAGCCGAGATGTGCAGGAGAGAATCGCGTTTCCCTCCTTCCTTCCAGGCATTATTGCGTCAACATCCCTGAGACCCTTCCCAAACTGCTGCTCTCGGTCAAGTGGAATTCGCGGGACGAAGTGGCCCAGGTAAGGGAACAGAAGAACACAAGAAGAGCCCTGCTGGATCAGGCCAAGAAGGGCCCGTGTAGTCCAGCTTCCTGTATCTCCCAGTGGCCGCACCAGATGCGTCTGGGAGCGCACGAGACTAGATCTCTGTCTCCTGATCCCACTCCCCTGCATCTGGCCCTTGAAGTACCCCGGTTTTAAGCCTGGAGATGACACATCTCCTTCATGGTTTGTAAACTGTGATGGACTTTTCCTCCAGGAATCTGTCCAATCCCCTTTTGAAGGCATCCAAGCGAGATGCCATCACCACATCCTGGGGCAGGGAGACTAACAACACAGTGACGGGGAGGAAAGGCCACCAAAATCAGGGCCAGGCAAAGTGGGTCTTTTCAGGTGCAGCTAGCTGGCTGGCCGGCTGGCAGGCGTGCCTCTCTGGGGCTCCCGGCTGGGCGCTGTCCCTCCGTGGCTGGAGTTTGTCTTCCTGGAAGACAAAGCAGGCGCCATGGAGAAACCTTTCGGACCCCCCATCCCTGTGTCTATACAGCCAGGGATGGGGGCACCTTCCCCTGCCCCCGCTCCCCCCCATCCCGCTGCTGAGGTTTCCCACCGCCCCAGGGCCACCCCGTGCCTTCCACGGCCCACCCACCTCTGTCCTCCCCCCACCCCACCCCCCGTGCAGATGTACTGCCTCCTCCGTGAGTGGCCGCTCATCAAGCCGGAGCTCTCCATGGAACTGCTGGACTGCAACTTCCCAGACCCCGTCGTGAGGGAGTTCGCCCTGAAGTGCCTCGTTAAGGGTCTCACGGATGACAAACTCTCCCAGTACCTCATCCAGCTGGTGCAGGTATCCCTTCCGTGTGTGTGTGTGTGTGCGCGCGCGCGTGCGTGCGTGTGTGTGCATGTGTGTGTGGCCTCACCGTGGCACGCTTGCCCGGGCGCAAGGTCTGGGGCGAGGCCTGCATGAGAGACAGGCTCAGGGCATCCTGAGGCCTTCGGTCGTGCCCTCGGACCACCTTTCATAAACTTGTTGGCTTGTTGGGAATCTAACCCTTCCCGGCTGCCTTCCTGATGGATGGAGGGCTCCATTGGAGGACGATTCAGCTGGGCTGAGCCTTAGGGAACAGCCTGTGGTACAAAAAACTTTTGATCTAGACCTCCTTCCCCTGATGCCTGGCTTGCCACTTCCTGGATGGAGCAAAGCAAAGAGTGCTACATAGGTGCTGCCCCACCGGAATTCAAACACTCTCTGGGCAGTTTACAAGTAATTCTGGCAGGTTGCACATGGCTTCCACCCCTCATTACCACCACCCCAGCCCAGCAAGCGTGGGTACACTGATTTTAACAACCTCAGAAGGGTGAAAGGCTGAGTGAACCTTGACTCGGCTCCCTGGGATTAAATCCCTAGCTCATGGACAGAGTTTTGGCTACAGTGCTGCAGCTGGAGGCTGAATAATGCAGATTATACACCTAGTACAGTCTCTGGCTCTCTCGTGTGGCCACTTCTAGTACTTTCACTTTTAGAAATCTTCATTTCTACGGGTTTTTCTTTGAATATTCTTAATATTTGCAGACTTTGGATACGAGAATCCATGGCCCCTGATCCCACATGTACTTCACTTTAAGAAAGCATGGGCAGGGCTTGCCAAAATACGACCATATCTGGGCAGGGTGGAGGGAAAGAGGGGGAAAAAGAGAAGTTTCACAGAAAAGCAATCCATTGCAAGGAGCCAAGAGGGTAAATTCAGGGTGAATTCAGCGTTACAGACCTGCCTCATGAAGCTGTTAGGATGAGCAGCGAAATGTTTCTATCTCTCAAGAAAAAGAAGTCCAGTTGCCATGACTCCACTTCCAGATAAAAACCAGTGGTTCTCAACCGGTGGGTCCCCAGATGTTCCTGGACTGCAACTCCCAGAA
>JAHTLZ010003326.1:676191-704814 GCA_023846285.1 Phrynocephalus versicolor
GATAGATAGATAGATAGATAGATAGATAGATAGATAGATAGATAGATGGATGGGTGAGTGAGTGGATGGAAAATGGCCAGTGTTGGCGAACCTATGGCATGTGGGTTTTGAATCGCAGTTTGGGCACTCGGTCTCTAAAAGGTTTGCCATCACTGACCTAGGGCGTCTCAAGAAGCCAACAGAACCAGAGTGCCTTGCTGGTCTGTGGTCGTTCCCTCATGGTGGTGGTGGTGGCCTCCGGCATGAAGCCACAGTGTCTGCTGTTTGAGAGCAATGGGAGATGTAGTCCACTGTGTCTGTCTGCCCTGAGCTGAGGAAAGCTGGTTCAGGGCACCTGAGCTTCATCCAGCAGGCTTTGCATGTGACGTGGGCTACAAAGCCAAAAACAGGTCCACCCCATGTGGGAATTCAGCACAGGGGAAGTGCATCGCCCTGGGCTCCCTGCCCTTGTGCCAAGCCCATGGCACATGGCACCGGGGAAGCCCCCTGCCCGCCCAGCCGCCCCCCATGCCCCAGAACAGAAGACCGGAAAGCACCAACTCCCCAAACCCTGTAGATTTGCAGGAGTCACCAGGTCAGGGCAGCTGTTTGCATTGCACAAGGAACGGGCAGAGATAAGCGGGGGAAGCGGCTGGCCAGCCAGACTTGGTGGCACCAAAGAGGCGGAGCCTAAAGAGGAGAGACCAGCCCTTCCCCCCCTTCCCCCCACCCCCAGCCCCTTTTCTCTCTCTCCCCACCTGGGCACCATATATGAAGCCAAGGCCGTTGGACTCAACCTGGTTCTCCTCCTCCTCCTCCTGGGTTCTACAGGTGAGTCCTGGGGTGGTATTTCTCATGCCTGCCAACCTGCCTGGGAAAAAACAGGTTTTAACCTAGGCAGGTAAGCAGCAAAGTTTGCTTTATTTAGCTTTGTTTTTCTTTGCTTGAACCCAGATCCCTGGCGAGTGGCCACCTATCCACCCACTTACCTGGTTCAGTCACATATATTGGGGCTGGCAGGATGGCTGCATGGGGTCATTTTAGGCCTTCATGGAAATCCCCCCACCACAATTTCCATTCCCCTAGATCAGGGGTGTCCAAACTTCAGCTCTTCAGATGTTTTGGACCAAAACTCCCAGAATTCCAAGCCTGTATTGCCAATGACAAAGGACTGTGGGAGTTGTGGTCCAAAACACCTGGAGGGCCAAAGTTTGGACACCACTGCTCTAGATCCTCTGGGCAACACTGGCAGGAGTCCCATGGAAGGGGTCTCAAGACAGCCCAGCTAAAAAAACAAAGCAAAACAAAACAAAAAAACTCAATCCCCCCCACCCCCACCCCCATCCCCAAAAAAATCAAAACTGAAAGTGAGCAACATCTGGTTCTGGTTTTTATATTTTAAACACTTTTTGCAATCAGTGTTTTCTGATGTCTTTGCTTGATGTGACCCAGGTCAGGTTCCAGGCTGAACCTCAGGTCCCCAAAGGGGGCCAAATGTGCCCATTCCTGATTCAGGACAATCGAACCACCTTGGGTTTCCGGGTCAGTTTGTTTGCAAACTTCCCTCGTTCCATGGAATCTTCATCCACAAGCCATTCCGTTAAAGCGCTTGTCCTCTGATGACTGAAGGCTTGCCGGGCGGTGCAGACTCAGAGCTGTCATGTGGGTGGGCCCACTGATCTTAAATGAGCCCCCTAAATTTTAGGTCAGGAGGGATCAGTTGGGGTTGGTTGTCCTGCTAGCCAGGTGCCCACGAGGGCAGGGGTCCTACACCTTTAACAGGTCTCGAGGGGGGGGGTAGGGAATACCTGTTGAGGTTTAATTTCCCAGAATCCCCCAGACAGCCGAGCTCTACATCTCTGACACAGCCGTCCTGCGGGGGGGGGGGGTCTTTTGGACACCCCCCACTCCTCACCTGCACAGCTTCCGGCTTGTTCTGCTTAGTGGTTCTCCAGTAAACCAGCTCGGCCTTCTTTCCTGCCGTGTTTTCTTAAGATAAGGAGGATTTGATGGAGGGAATTTCAAGGACAGAAATGAACGCAGTCCAGCCACATTCTGGACAAGAGAGAAAAGGCCCTTTGACCTGGAAAGATGTGTCACCACTTGACGCAGTTTCACACCAGGAACAAACCAGCCACGGAGGAAGACCCAGGCTTTGGCATGAGTTTCCCGTCCATCTTCCCGGGACCAAGCCAACTGGGAATCTCTCTTCTTCGTCTCTGAACAGGATGAGCATTCCTCAAACAAGGCAACGGTGGGTGGTCCAGGATCTGCTCAGTCCCAGCGGGGTAGGGTGGACCCACACACAGTCTGGCCAGAATGAGTTCCACTGCCTGGTGGTACAGTATTGTATGCTATTCATGTACCATGTTATTGACCTTACCAGCAGGTTGGGAAAATTACAGAGAATTACTCTCTGGTTCTCTCTAGTGGCTAGTTTTGACATGGCACCTTGGAAGCATTCACAAAAATGCAGAAGACAAAACCTTGCTGCTCAGGATGGACACGAGAATTGCACACCCTCACAAATCCCTATCAAAATATTTTTGTGCAAGCCTCAGAACATGCCAAGAAAAATTAACCGTTGGAAGTAACCAAGTTGTTCCTAAGTAAGTGCAGTGATAACTTTTGACCTTTAGAAAGTAACATTGTAACTAGTGGTCGCCTGACTTGTTATGTACAAGCAACTATTTCAGTTTACTACTTTAACTGTAATCATCCTGTTCTCTGAAGCAAATTGTATCTTTACGCTTTAACTTGAATAATTGTAGAATGGACCTCCGGCATTTCCCTGTCATACACAACCTAATAAATTATGTGTTTCAAACAAGTAAAATAATAATTTGCAACCTATTTCCTTTCTCCTTGCTTCTGTACTTCTCTCCCCCTCCTCTCTCTCTCTCACACACACAGAGTTAAATGCGGATAATGCTTCCTGTATATGGGAGAGTTATTTGTTCATTTTATAGGGGACTGGAAGACTGGTCGTGTGCATTCTCCTAACAAACCGTAATCAAGAGATGCTTCCTCAGCCAGTCTCATCCAGAGGTGAAGGAGATGCCGTCTCTTCCAGGCTAGGGGCAGTGTGGCCAGGAGTGATGGAATATGTAGTCCAATGCTTGTGGAGTGTGGCTGCCTCTCCCCTGCAAATGATAACTTTTCTCTAGTGGCAGACCCTTTAAACACACACACACACACACACACACACACACACACACACACACACACAGAATGCTTGCTCTGCCTGCTTGTTCTCGTCAGCACAAGGCCTGGCCTAGGTTCTTCTCACTTTGCAGAGGCTGAGAGCTAAAAATGGAAGGTGCCAGAACCAGCCTAATCAGGAGATGAAGAGGGAGAAAGGAAGGCTGGAATGCTAGCCTTCCAATGCTCCACGAGAGCCTGTTCTCGTAACCTCCTGGCCCAGCTTCCAGAAGAAGGGCAGATTTTTTTAAAAAATAGACCATACCTGGTAGCTTTGGACCACAGTGTGGGAAAGGTTTCTTTTTACATGTGGGTTTTGTGCATGTGTGTGTGTGTTTGTGTGTGTCATGCCAGTTTGGAGATTCTTGGAGTTGCCACCTTACAACACCAACATTTTAGTTCAGTCATTTGTACAGGGTTTTCCTTAGACACTTCATAACCTGTTTTCAGCCTCTGGCTGCATCGACAGAAGATGTGCACAAACGCTACAGAGCCCTGCACCTCTGGGCACGTGCAGAGTTCCTCTCATTTCCTCTTGCCTCTCCACAGTGGACGTCTGCAGATGAGTGAACCAGGGCTGGAGTGGAGGGTTATTCTTTGGAGGCCGTGAGAATTACTTCCCCTCAAGCCTTCCCGGCAGGCCTGATAGCTCATGTTGAGAGAAAAATACAAACCTGGCAAAACTGAGCTCTTTCTGGGAAGCTTAATGAGCTTTAATAAAGATAAATGAAAACTGTGGGGGGAAAAAACCCATCCACCATGAACCTTCCCTTCCCAAGAACCAGTTACAAACCAGCTGCTCCCTGAAGTTAACAAGATAAATATACAGAAAAACTGTACATATTTAACTTAGTATCAAATACAAACTCTCATAAAGTCCCTTAGAACAAAATTATACATATATACACCTAAGTATATATAGCGGGTGAGCTCAGGGGTCCTTTATTTCCTCCTGCTTAATCACCACCACCACCCCCTTCTTAAAATGGGCAGCTGCCAACTCTTGACGGTACAGAAAAGTCCTGAAACCTCTCCTGAAACATCATCTTCTTTGGAAAGACTGTTTTCGATGTTTCTCCCCTTCTGACTATTTGTCCTCCAGTATACAGAAGAGATGGACAGCTGCCAGTCATCTCTCTGGATTTCCGTGTCCCCCCTGGTACCCCACAGGACACTTTCCGACCTCCCATCGCCTGCTTTTGGTTGCCACCTCGAATGTTCTGCTACATTCCCCAAGTCACGTGCAAGAGGAAAGACACCTGGCAAGTGTGCCTCCACCCTCGCCTCTTTTTTCGTTCCGCCCTCCACTGCTCCACCGGCCGCCCAACCCTGAGCCCCGTTCCTCAGCAGTGATGCTTCTAAACCCAGTCTGAGTGCTTCCCAACCACGGGTCTCCTACTCCACAGGGCCAACCGCAGAAGAGAGGTGGGCAGATTGGCCCTGGATGGGAAGCAGCCCTCGGGTTTTGCTTTTGACCTTTCGGGGACTGGAATAAACTGGAAAGAACTCAGAAAAGATATCAGCAGCTTCCCAGGAGCTGAGTGTAGGTGTGTGCAAGATATATATGAATAGACCACTCAGGTCCCACCCTCCATCCTCAGATCTCACAAGTTGTGGCTTCCATCTTGGGGGTTCCCAGAAACTGGTTCTGGATGTGGTCACCAGCGTTCAACTTTCTGAGCTCTTCATATGCAGTGAAGAACCTCACAAGGTATCCCAAGGCTGAACTGGGAATTGGTGGTGAATTCCTTCCTTCCTTCCTTCCTCCCTTCCTCCCTTCCATCATCAGTTCCTTCCTTCCTTCCTCCCTTCCTTCTATCATCAGCTCCTTTCTTCCTTCCTTCCTTCCTTCCTTCTGTCCATCATCAGCTCCTTCCTTTCTTTCTTCCTTCCTTCTGTCCATCATCAGTTCTTTCCTTCCTTCCTTCCTCCCTTCCTCCCTTCCTTCCATCATCAGCTGCTTCTTCCTTCCTTCCTTCCTTCTTTCCTTCTGTCCATCATCAGTTCTTTCCTTCCTCCCTCCCTCCCTTCCTTCCCTCATCAGCTCCTTCTTCCTTCCTTCCTTCCTCCCTTCCTTCTAGAATTCATAACATTTACTCATGAACCTGCTGGCCAGGGAATTCCTGGGGCTGTTGCTTGAAAAAGTAATTTTTTAAAAGGTGTGCTCCCCCTCGCAAGGCCCTGTCTGTTCGACTCCCAAGTCAGTGCACAGATCTTTATTCTTCTTCTGTACACCTTCCCTGCAAAGCCTTTTCACCTTCCTCCCTGCCTTCCTGCCCTCTCGCCAGCACCCTAAGCAGACCCCCTCCGCAGGACCAGCCTGACCAGAGCTTAGAAAAATGACCTTGCAGACTACAACCCCCAGAATCCTCTAATCAACAGAGGGGATCGTGGCCGCTCTGACCATAGAAAACAACGAGAAAGAAAAGACCAAGCTTTGGGGCTAAGTGGGATCGGCTGCTTAGAGGCGAACTCTCTCTCTCTCTCTCTCTCTCTCTCTCTCTCTCTGTGTGTGTGTGTGTGTGTGTGTGTGTGTGTGATGCCCTCAAAGTGCCCCAGCAAGGTTTGAGCCAAGCCTGTTGTCAGACCGGATGAGAACCGTGACCAGCACCGTTCGGTGCAAAGGTTTGGGGAAACTCAGGGTCGGAAGGTTCTCGTCTCTTCCACTTCCTGACGGCCTCTTTCCTGCTCACGTACCATGAATCCTGTCCTGAGTGCCGTGGCGGAAGACGTCTGATTCTCCGCCACGGGACACCTCACGGGTCTGCCTTCCCCAAGAAGCAGCATATTCCAAAATCCCAAAGGCACTTTTGGCTTTCACAGCCTTCCTCCTTCCCTGCTGGAAAACCTACAGCCAGCCAGGGTGGGGTGGAGTCAACAAAACAAACCCTTCTTGCTCGCTCTCTACCTGGCGAAGGCCTCCATCCCTGCAGGCTCCCTTGTAGGACCTCAGAGAGAGAAGGTGGGACGTGACCAAAGGGCATCTCTTCCTCTGCAGGCCAACCTCAGCCAGGAACCACCGGCAGCGGCTCTGTGGGCACCACAAAAGCCACTGAGACAACCTCTTTCGTCAGGCAGGAAAGCGGGGGCCAGGTGTGTGAGGATGTGCACACGTACACAGGTGCGTGATTTCATCCTGCCGGCCACTCGCTCCATCGGAAACGTCTCCCCTTCACACGGCGGGGTCGGGTCCCGGAGAGCAGAGTGGGTCGTGCCGCCATCCCGCTGTCACCTGCTGTCGCTCTGGCAGGCCCCCGAAACGAAAAGGTTGACTTTGCCACGCAGGAAACTTGAGAAAATGTTCACTAGCTTTTCCACAGTCCACACACGCAACGTGGGGCCCAGGAGCTCATCTTCAGCTGCCGCCTGGAAGAGAAGGCGCAGAGCGGGTTAAAAACACAACTGCCAAAGATGGTTACTTTGCACTGGACCCCCTTGAGGAAGGAGGGGCAATGTGCAAGGCTTCAGGCTTCACAGAGCCCTTCCTTGCCTCTCTTTGGACACTGAACAAACTTCCCAAAGAGGATGCGACGTGGGTCTGGAGCAGCTGCATCTAAAAAGACTCATGGGTTGTATGTGGCCAAACGTTTGTGGACGGTCGGCAAGTTTGTCACAGCCGTGACCAAAATGTAGGCCAAGGAAAGCTTGTAAGTCATTGAGGGGCCACAAGACTCCGCCATATTGTTCCGTCAAATGTCCCCTCCTCTCCTTCTTCTCTCCCCTTTCCCAACAGAGAAGTTTTGAGATCTTCAGAGCCACGGAGACCCTGCCCCCAGTTTCTCTGCTCAAGACTAAAACTTCTCTTCTGGAGACTAAAAACACCCAACAATCTTGGCCATTCCTCGCAGGGCTTGGCTCCCAGACTCTTAAACCCTCTTGGTCTCCCTCGGCTGGATCCGATCCCGCTCAAAAGTGGCTGTGGCGTTAACAAAGGCAGGGCTCCAACCCAAGGGTGCGTTGTTGCTGTTTCTTCCCTTGACCCGGATGCCATCACCCTGTCACTGTGTCCAAGAACAGCATGTGCTCCCAGAGACAACCATAGTCATTCCAAGCACAGTCACCTGTTTGACTCACTCCTCCCCCCGCAGGATGGTCTCCTGTTCAGTATCCACGCACACCTGGAACCGCTCTTGCTCAAGGTGCCACCGCCACCAAGCGCAGCGCCGGTTACGTGAAGAGGCGCATGGCCAGCACCAGCGGCTCTTTCCACAGTTGGGGCTCTCTGCCCAGGTAAATATTGATACCAATGAGGATACCAACGGGGGGGGGGTTCAACATTAGGTCGCCTTTTGTAAAGACCAGCTCCGGATGAGAAATTTCCTTTCTCACTCCCATGCCTCCCTCCGCAAATAATTTCCCTGCTCATGCAAACCTGTGGCCTCCATGTTGTGCTCCATGCGTCCGAGGAAGTGAGTGTGCAAAACCAGACAACAAGGTCGTTTATACACGACCCCTAAGCTCCGCTGGCTCCGGAGCTTAAAAATGTTTCCCCACCAGCTCCGGAGCTAACAGAAAATTAAGTGCGACCCTGCCCACCTAAGCGCGACCCAGCGCACCTTTCAAGTACCTGCTCTGGGAGAGTGAAAATTTTTGATATGGAGAGTGCTGGGCTCTCCTCACTTCTTCTTCTTCTTCTTTTTTTTGCCTCCCGCCCCTTTAAGAGGAACCAGGAAGTTTACGGGGTCGGAGCAACTTCCACTGGCACTCCGGAGGTAAGAGTGCATTCTTTTCTCCCCTTTTTTCTCCCTCCCCTCACGCAGAGAGAACAAGGAAGTGCGGAGGGGGTGGGAACGCAGGGAGAGCGACAAACCCCCCAAGATCTCTGGTCCGAATTTAAGGGACCAGCGGATCTTAGGGGTCGTGTAAAAAGGCCCAAAATAAAGTCTTAATGCAAGACCCTTCTGCTTTGATTTGCTTTCATCACACTCTTTCGACACAGTGCCTCTGAGCACGTGTAAAGTGCGCATATCTCGTCCAAGAGCTAGGGGGTCAGCAAGCAGAGCTTCTGAGGCATGGCAGGGAAGCATACTTCTCTCTCCCCCCCCCCGCTTCCCTCTCCTTGGGATTGGATTCTCAGGAAACCCCCTCAGCCAGCACTGCCTGCACCTGCATTGCTGCCCTACCGCGGCAACTTAAGCCCCACCTTTCCAAACGGCCAGGTTCTCCTGGCAAAGCAAGCAACCCTTCTGGTCCTCAATGCCGCCAGAACAACTCCAGCCCGGCCTCACCTGAACATGGTGGCGCCGAAGGATCTCTCGAAGGCTCCGCAGGTAACTCTCGATCACCTCCAGGTGTTGGAGGAACGCTGGCTGTTGCCTTTTGACTTGGCTGAGGGCCCTGGTGAGGAGAGCCTGACCTCGCCAGACCTCTGACCCCTGCCTCGACCTCTGAGAGGAGGAAGGAGACAGTCAATGGATGGATCCGGACCCATCGAGGCTTCCCCCCCCCCCCACCGGCCGGGCGTGGGGACCCCAGGGCAAACTTACATCCATGGCTTTCCATGCCGGGAAATTCACCTTGGTGTCCAGCACCGTGACGGGTTCCGGGAAGTTACAAGAAGTCCTACAAAGCCGTTCCTGTAAAGAGAGCAGTGTTTCCTTCACATCAAGCTCAGGATGGCTTGGTTGCAAAGGGTTTCCTCAAGGATCCTGGGGAACTGTGCGGTGCAGAGATGATCGACTGGACCAGACTGCCCCACCCCCCGGCACCTCATTTGGATCCCACACTAGCCACAAGAGGCCTCGAGGAAGCCCAAAGCCGATCACGTGCCCCTTCCATTGCTTTTCTCAGCTATTCCAGAGTTACAGGTAGGTGGTCTTGACAGTGGAAACTTGACACACCCATCAAGGCTAATGGCCATCTGTTGGCCTGTTCAGTGACCCTTTTTGGCCACAGTCTTTTGCTAGCAAGCCCTGTGTCCCCATGCCTTAGGGCTATGATGAGAGCTCAGCATCCCCCCCGCTCCTCGCTTTGGAACTACATATTCCAGAACCTGGCTAGGGGTCTCTGGGAGCTGTGGTCCAGCAAGGAGTCTTTTTTCAAGCTCTGGACAGAGTTCACGGCTGTTAATGATTTGAACCCAGAGGGTTGAGGCACCTTAAGAATGCCAAGAATGCTTAGGTGCTGTTTATTTTTTTTTTTTAAAGCAGGGGTCCTCAAAGTTTTCAAACAGTGGGCCGGTCCACCACGACCCAGACATCACTGGGGGCCGGACCACATTCCCCCTCCAAAAAAGTGGGGGACCTTGTCGTAGCCCTCTCCCTTTGAATGCCCCACTAGCTAGCATGCTGATCATCTGGGCGGTAGTTGGGGGGAGTGGGAGAAGCGACATAGCCCACTGCTTTGAACTGCCTCAGCAACAGAAGCAGCTGTGGAGGCTGGCTTGCTCGCAAAGCTGGGGGGTAGGTGGGGGGGTTGCAATTGGTCCCGGGGGGCGGATTCAGGACCTTGGGGGCCGCATCCGGCCCCGGGGCCTTAGGTTGAGGACCCCTGTTTTAAAGCATGTGTTAGAGGACAGACAGCAGGACATGAGCCGCAAGGGGAGAACACCATTCCTGACTTACAATTTCACTTTCAATGGCGCTGGCATCTCGGATGTACTTGTCCATGACGCTTTGGTCACACACGGGTTGGAGGGGGACGAAGGAAGCCGGGCGCAGGATTCCGAGTGTCAACAGGAGAAACGTCAGCCCTGGTAAGAGACGAGCAAAAGGTGACCAGGTCAGCCTAAAACCAAGGGGCTCTTGTGGAAACCGTGAGGCAGGGGGAGGGAGGGATGTCACCTCAGTGATGCCGGGTGGTGACACAGACTGGAAGGTGGCCCATCCGCCCTCCATGGAGACATTAAAGCAGAAGCTGAACTGGCCCGTAGGGACGGATCCCCAGGGACTGGACAAACCATCCAGACATCCCCAGTGGATCCCAGCGACAGCTCCACTGGGGTCACACTGTGACAAAGCAAGAAAGCAAAAAGCCGATTTCCCCTGAGGAGAACGCGGAGAGGTTTGTAGCTGGCCTTCTGCTCACACAGTGGCAAGAGGCAGAGAGGCAGAACCCCAACTGGTGCTGGTGGCATGCCTGGCTGGGTGCAGCTGCCACCCTCTCCGATCCCTGCAGCGTCTTCCGAGGACAGGTAGAGTGCCAGAGACCTACGCAAATACCAAACTGGCTACTGGCCATTTGTGTTGATCATTTCTACTGAGTTTTAAGAGCCCCCAAATCAAAGCCGCGTGATTGGGAGCAAGGAAACACAAACAGAAATAAGACACATATAGAATTCAGGACCGTTAGAATGGGCCTCAGGAATGCGGGCATGTCAACTGGGTCCAGAGGTTTTAATTGCTGGTCCAAATTCCCTTTTGCTGCACCGTGGTAACACGGAAACCCACAGAGAAGAAGGGCCACCAGTTCCCCAGATCATCCACCCAGGTGGCAGAGGATGATGGCCTGAAACTGTCTCTGATGGAGACAGCTGCTAAGGTCAGTTTCTGCTCCCTGGCTCTGGGTGCAGGGCTCAGAATGGGGAGTCCTTAGACCAGTGGTGGTGAACCTTTGGCACTCCAGATGTTTTGGACCACAACTCCCACAGTCCTTTGTCCTTGGCAGTGTAGGCTTGGAATTCTGGGCGTTGTGGTCCAAAACATCTGGAGTGCTGAAGGTTCACCACCACTGCCTTAGACCCTTCTTCCTCCAGCTCTGCCCTCCTCCTCCAGACTGCAGGCCCCCTGTGTGGCTCACCAGCACCCATGCGGGCTGTCCACCTATCCACCCTGCCTTCTCTTTGCACCCCCCCCATCTCCATCTCTTCTGTGCCCAAATCCTCACATGCAAAACTTGGAAGAAGCACCAGATCTCCAAGAGAGAGGGCAGTGGGGGGGTCATTTGGAGGTTTGAATTCAGTACCCAGATCTAGATTTTGGAAAGGCATTGTTCTGGTTCCCTCGCTTTTTGTGTGCTTTTAATATTTGCCGGTCGGAAAGAGGCAGGCTGCCAGCCCTCCAGCCCCTGCCTTGTCCTTTTTGCCCAGGGTGCTTTCCGAGGCTCCCGATGAAACCTGGGCCTTTGGTGCTGGAGTCTTCTTCCTGATTTCCCTTTCAGCCCGTTAGGTCTGTTATTCTGGTTTGTTTTTGTTCTCAGGGTGTCCTGCCAGATTCTTCTCCTGGTTTCACATTTGGCATAACACGCGCTACTTCAGCGGCCCTTTAGAAGCCGAACAGCGCTGACAGCCTGCTTATCGGCACCTTTGCTCCGCTCTGACTGGCACGGCCAACACAGTGGCTCTGAAGGGCACCAGCGGGCAGCCCAGCCCAGGGGCATGTGTGGAACTTCCAATCAGTCCGGATCATCTCCCAGTTTGGTGGGGGTTGAGCCCAAGCAAGTGGCTTTCCTAAGGTCTGATCCAGACAAGTGTGCGCGCACGAGCCGTGACTTCTTCTACAAGAGCCACTCCGGATGCACCTCTCCAGAGGGACCTTCCTTTCCACCTGGCGTACCTGAGCTGTGTGCCCACCATTCTGACATTCACACACACACATCCCTGCAAGACGATCTATTGGCCTTTGAGAGCCCACTCCCAGCCCGCTTTCCAACATGGAGGTGGCCTCCAGCTTCCACCCACGTCCCTCTTCAGCCTGATTCCCTCTCCCACTGGACCCCCGGCATCTATCTCTGTGTTTACATCCTTCCCCCCCTCTCCCAGTCCTGTTTCCTCTTGTGTTGCACCTTCCAGCGCAAGCTTGCCAATGGGGATTTAAATGTTTGCTTACATTTGTCAGCACCCTTTTGGGTAGAAGTATAAGCCGCCTAAATGACACCAGCAGGGAATACAACCTAGCTGGACCCTAGCAGTAACCACTAGCCCTCTTTGCTGAGGGCTACTTGCCGCCCACCGCCCCAAGTCACTTGGTTGGCCCCTTGAATGTCCAGCAGAGCCAGGCTGGTCAAACTGGAATGGCCGTGCCTCTTCCCCCAAAACGCAAGGGTGACCCAGAGAGGCAGCCAAGAAGAGAGCTCCCTCCGGGCTGCCGTTGGAGGGCAGAACATCCTATTTGCCTCAAAGCCTTCCGAGGGGGCTTGGCCAGCATCTCCGACGGGAAGGACCCTGGAGCAAGTGCTGGTGGTGGGAGCTGCCCTGCCCTGCCCCCGGGCCCAAGGCAAGCCGATGGCAGCCAGGCGGCCCCCGAGCCCAGACGCACCAGCTCCGCGGGTGGTGCTTTTTGCCACCCACCTGTCCCTTTTGGCTGGAGCCCAACTCCATCGATCGCCTCCCCGGGACGGCTGCCTGGGGACCGCCCTCCCCCTGCTGAGCAGGCAGGCTACTCACCAGATATCCCCATAGCCAAAACTTCATGGTCTTAGGAGCTAGCGCACGCCTCCTGTGCCATGGCGAGCCATGGGCAGCTCCTGCGGGGCGAGTGGCCCGGCTGATGTCCAGGGGCAGCGAGAGGGAGCCAATGGTTCTGTCCTCCCGTCTCTCTCTCCCTCTCTCTCTTTTTCACTCCAAGGTTCTCAAAGTCCAACCTGTTGGCCCTGCTGAGAGCAGCCGCAGGCGATCCGCAGTAATCCAGGGAGCCAGGTAAGCTTGCAGAGGGCTGGCCTTCCGAATGAAGACCTAACTTCTCCAGCACTTCCTTGCTGTCCGCTCGGAGGTTGCTCAGCCTCCTTGGAAGCCGGGCGGCCTTCCTTTGGAGAGAGAGGGTCTCGGTGGCAGGAACCGGGCGAGGGGTCGTTGGTCTCTCCCAAAAGGGCTGGACTGGAGATGTGCTCTCCCTCGGGCAGTCGCAGTGGGCCCCGACCTGCACTTTGCAGATTCTCCCACCAGTGTTTGCTCAGTGGGGGGGGGGGGAGAGGAGACACCCCCTTCCTCCTTTGCCTTTGCAGCCCCCAGTGCAAAGCTGTGACACCCGGCACGGTTAATGTTTCATCGGCCTGTGGGAAACCTGCTCCTTCCTCTGTGTCCCACCGAAGTGGCCGGCTTCTCTCTTTCTCTCTCTCTCTCCTTCCACTTCGGGGAAAGTCACTCTTACAGCTGTGGGTCCGAGAATGTCACTGGAGGAGACCCGGGCGAGAGGGCCAATTTCTCCTCCGCGGTGGCGGTGGCTGCTGCCGGTCCGGAAGTCCCCTGGGATCTTTTTGTCCTTTCTTTCTTTTTTCTTTCCCCGCCGCTGCCCCCGGTCAGTCCCAGCCCAGCTGGGGAGGCTTCAAGGGACACCCGAGGGACCATGCAAGACAAAGCACGTCCTCGCTGCTTCCTGGCTCCCGGCCAGGCAGCCGCAGGTCCAGGCGCGAAGGTGGAAAAGGTCAGCGGGCTGGCCGGACGCCATCCCAAGAGTGAGCAGGATCCTCCATGCCAGAAGGGACCCGCCCCCCCTTGGGGTGAGAAGTGCCCCTTCTGCAGGCCGTCCCGGTAGGAGGTGTGACGCTCCTGGGATGGTGCTGGCCCGCCTAACGCCCCCTCCCTGACCTCTTGACCCACCGAGGATGATGGCTGCTGGCATCTCCAAGGGAGGCCCCGGGCAGGGAGGGCCCAGATGCCCAGCTGTCTCTCGGCTCTCCCCCGGCGGGGGGGGGGGGCAGAACTGGGTTCGAATCTCAGCTTGGCTGTGGAAGGTCCCTTGCCGGGAGAGCAACAGAAGAAACCTCTCTTCAAATATCTTGTGCACCTTGAAACTCTAGGGGGATCGCTGTAGCTCCAGAAGCAGTGGATGGGACAGGAGAACAAGAATGTTGTTGTTGTTGTAGTAGTCATCATCATAATCATCATCCTTACCCAGGGGGAGCAAGCTTCAGGCTGGCTTGCCTTGCAGCTTCCATGGCTCTCCACAAATCCCCGAGTCCTGCTGGTCTTTGGCAGCTGTGTTGCCGGCCTTACACTCAGCCCAAGTACCTGCTTTCGAGTCCAGAAAGTCCGTTGACATTGCTGTCTTCTCTCACACACCTCCACAGCTGCGCACACACCCCCACGTGCACACACGCACACCCATTCCCAATGTTTGCTGTACTCACTGTCAATTTCAGTAGCTTTGTTTTGGGGGACCACCCTGTTGATACCCCCCTCCCCCTCTGCCCTCGCCTGACAGCTATGAATGTTCTGGATGCCATAGTCCAAAAGAGATTGCTTCTCCGAGCTTATGGAACTCCCTGCCACCAGAGATGGCGAGGGCCCACGAGGAAGAGGCAGGTTCAGAGTAATGGAGACACGGCCAAGGTGTGTGGTGTGGGTGTGGGTGTGGGGGGAAAGGCTATAGACAGAACCTCCATGTTCAGGAGCAGTCTAGTGAAGGAGCGACCCGGAGCTGTCATCCAATTCAAGGTGGCTGGTCATCGTTGATTCTGTGTCAGGGCAAACTATTGGATTTTATTTTCTGTCCTACACCTGCCGGCGTCTGTCTGGCCGACGTTAAAGGCCCTGTTAAGAAGGTGGTAACCTGATCGCAGTTCGAGTTCCAGGCCTCCCCCATCCAGCTCATGAGATGAGGGAAGCAGCCGGGCACTCTTAGGGGGCAGGGGGACCCCGCTTGTGTGACAACAGCCCCGTTCCTTCCAGGGCTGGCATGTGGAAGTGGGTCCTGGAGTCATCCCCCCCACTTCCCATCCTCCTGTCCCCCTTGCCAGAGTTGGCTCCCCACCCCCAACCTCTGACCCACTCATGCTTCCCTGCCTGCTGCATTTGAACTGAAATGCTGGCCAAATCTGTCACCCCTGGCTCCATGGCGGGTGCTCCATGTTCCTGACTGTGTGTATACACAACACGCCCCCCCTCAAACCCTCCCTCTAATCCTGCCAGGATCACCTGGCATCAGATTGCACAAGCCTGGCACCTCCCAGTGGTGTCTTCCGAGCCCCGTGCAGCTGCAACCCCCCCCTCCGTCGAAGTCAGAAAAGGGGGTGCCAAGGATGGGGAGAAGACCTCCAGGGCTGAGCAGGTGGTGGTGCTGGGACTGGCAGGGGCTGCCTTCCTCCAGGTGGGAGCTGGCATGTCAAGAAGGAGGCAAGTGGGGGGGGGGTCCCAGGCCTCTTTGTGCTAAATCCCCAGGCTGGCAGCAGCTGGCAGGGGCTCCTCCATGCCCTGCGTGGAACAACAGCCAAGCCTTCTGCCCGCCCCCACCTTTGAAATCTCAAGAAAGACATAGTGGAACTGGAAAAGGTGCAGAAGAGAGCGACTAAAATGATTACCGGGCTGGGGCACCTCCCTTATGAGGAAAGGCTAAAACATTTGGGGCTCTTTAGTCTGGAAAAAAGGCGCCTGAGGGGGGATATGATTGAGACGTCCAAAGTAATGCAGGGCATGAGTAAAGTGAATAGAGGGAAGCTCTTCTCCCTCTCCCAAAATACCAGAACTAGGGGACATACACTCAAATTGAGTGCTGGGAGAGTAAGAACTGACAAAAGAAAATATTTTTTCACCCAGCGCGTTGTAAGTCTATGGAACTCCCTGCCACAGGAGGTGGTGATGGCATCTGGCCTGGATGCCTTCAAAAGGGGATTGGACAGATTCCTGGAGGAAAAGTCCATCACAGGTTACAAACCAGGATGGAGATGTGTAATTCCCCAGGCTTAAAACCAGGGTACTTCAATGGCCAGATGCAGGGGAGTGGTATCAGGAGACAGATATCTAGTCTCGTGCGCTCCCAGAGGCATCTGGTGGGGCCACTGTGAGATACAGGAAGCTGGACTAGATGGGCCTTTGGCCTGATCCAGCATGGCTCTTCTTATGTTCTTATGAAATAAGACGCTGCTGCTTTCCTAATGTGCTGGCTGACAAGACCCATCATTCTGAGGACGGGAGTCATGGGGAGTGTAGTCCAACCTCTCTAGAGGGCCCCAGCTTCAGAGGGACAAGATAGTTCCCCCTCACTGCCTCCTCGTTGCTGTGCTTCTTCTAATCAGAGAATTGAACCACTGGTGGGATACATCTTGTCCCCTTAGGATGCTGCGCTTTAGGAGATGATTAGATGTTTCAGGACATTCTGCTTGAAGGGTTTAAAAAAAAACCCTGATTTTACAGAAATACTGCCGAGTGGAGACTCAGAGGAGCCCCGGAACTGGGTGAGACCAGAAAGGGTCTCCTTTGATTGTCCTGTTCCCACTGGGATCAACCCGGATACCCAAGAAATAGCGCAGGAACCAAGGGCGCCTCAAACGCTGAGAGGACATCCTTGGAGAGTCCCCTGCTTCCTAAACAGAAGGCCACTCAGGTACTTGCTCCCGGAGCCCCTCTGGTGGCTTTTCGGCCTCTTCTTCTCCATCATCATCCGGGCACACCACGTTTCATCCTAGGCCCTTATCCCACATCCACAAAAAGGTGCAGAACCAAATAAGATGTGTATTTTATTTTGTTGTGGTCACGGACGTGGGATAAGCGCCCTACTAGTTGCAAGATGGTCAGATAAGGGGGTGCCTGAAGAAGCAAAGGCCATAGTGCCTGGGAATTCCTCTCCAAGGAGCACTGTTTTCCTTCTTTTCAGCACTGTTGAGGCTTCCTCTCGAGTCCTGTGTTCAGTTCTGGGCATTGCACTTGAAGAAGGAGGACTGGCAGACAGGAGCTCGCTCAGAGGAGGGCAACAAGGAGGAATGACGGGGCTGGAAACCAAGCCCAGGGAGGAACGACATTTAACGATCCTCAATGAGTCCCAAGTTCGTATGACTACTCTGGGTCACACACCGCGGCTTTGCATAATCCCTACTTGTCCTCTTTTTGGCTGTTCCAGAAGTGTCCACATCTCTCCCCTAACCCTGCAGGGAGCCTGGAATTGTTTCAAAATAAAACAAAATCAAATCCAGACAGAATGGGCTTATGTATACAAGCCAATTTGGGCCCATTCTAGGAGAAAGGCAAACAGAGAATCAAAACACATGCATATCGGGGAGTGGGGGGGGGCACTACATGATCAGGAAGTTGAGTCATGGCAACTGGACTTCTATTCTTGAGAGATCGAAACATTTTGCTGCTCATCCAAGCAGCTTCATCAGTTTGATACAGTTCACCTTGATTTCACCTGGCGCTAACCTGGATGACTGAGAATCTTCACAAAACACATGCATACACACACGAAATAGCACCATTAGGTGTAAGCTGTTGATACAAAATTGTTACTGCTATACAAAGAAGGAAGAATGTGTCCAATATTTTAAAAATATTTTTAAACATAAGAGAAACAAAATATGATTCTTCAGATATATCCTTCTACTTGTCCTCTTCCTGATGCAACAGTAACACCTTTACTGTTAACAATTTAAATGTGTCACTTTCACTTCTTCAAAATAATAGCAGTCTCTCTCTCTCTCTCTCTCTCCTGAGACCCAGCTCACAACAGCACCTACTAGAATGAATTTCTTTATTTGATACTTATACCTCCCATTTGGCTGCAAAGGCAACTCCGGGCGGTTTACAACAACAACAGCAGCAGCAGCAGCAGCAGCAGCAACAACAACAAAAAATAATGACTGAAAACACAAGTACACAAAAAATAATCAAACCAAATTAAATTGCACACTAGTCTAGATCAAGGGCCATAAAGAAGCTTAAGATTAAACTTATTCCCTGTGCCTTTGCTTGTGGTCATTTTCTTCAAGCCAAGCGTCTTGTATGCTGTCATGCAGCAGTGAGTTCCGTAGGCCCATGGTACCCTGAATGTGCTTATTTGCTTCATGTGTGGCGATGGGCTGCTTTGGAAAAGGCCTGAGAGGCAAACGCCAGAAAGTCCTCCTGCAGTGACGCCGCCGTTCTTCTCCGTTGGCTTAGAAGCCGCTGCCTGGGCCATGTGGGTCAAACAGGCGGCAACCCACCCCCTCCCCCACCCCACCGGCAGCCATGCTCTCCGCCTGCACACGTGCAGCCCCACCAGCCGACACACAGGCCCCCTTCCCCTGAGCATTGTTATGAAACTTCCTCCAGCCAGAGGTGACGGGAAGAGTGCCTCGGAAGCCACTCATCATCGGAGCCGCTTTGCAAAGATCATCCTTCTCCCCCACCCCCACCCCCGCCAAACAGAAGTTATGGTCCCACGGGGACCAGTGCACGCGCCAGACGCTCAATCAACAGGCTGCGTGTCTGCTGCCTACGTGCCCCGAGCGCTGTGGGGGTCCCTTTGGAGCCGACACCATGAATGGGGTGGCAGAGGTTTGGGTTCTTAGGAGCCAGGATTCCTGACGCCTGGGTCACGTCCCCACATGTGCTGGCTGGGAAACCCAACGGCTCTGGCTTCTGATATGCGCGGCCTGCCTGGGCTGAAGCCACCTCTCCCCTGCCCCAACCCACACAGCCCATGAGTCCCATTTGATTCCAGCCCGCTTACCCTCTGTTCTTATGGGGTGTCCTCACAGTCCTAATAACATGATCGGGGGCCTTTTTTTCATATGGAGAACTGAGGCGGAGTGTGCCTTGGCTCAGCCTGTCATGTTATCCTTCGGCTGCTGCCTGCAGGATAGATGAGGGGCCCATTTGGCTGGATGAGGAGCCCCCATAACAAAGCCCCCCCCCAGCCAGGCCAAGCCACGAGGCCCCTGGGACTGGCACCCAATGAGCCCCACTGCCTTCTCCACCAAGCTGCACCCCCCGCCCCCAAATCAGAGAGTCATGAAGTCGAGAGGAGCTGGAAAGTTCACCAAGTCCAACACTCAAGGCAGGGATCTGAGAGACGATGGTCCAATTGACTCTTAACTTAAGAACCTAAGAGCAGCCTTGCCGGTAGCCCATCCGGTCCAGCATTCTGTCTCACACAGTGGCTTACCATTTGCTTCAGGGTACTCCCAAGCAGGTGTCTTCACCTGCTTACGATTCCCCGCAAATGGCATTAAGAGATATCCTGCCTCTCTCTCTCCAACCCGGAGGTTGTCCTTAAGCATCCCATAATGATAGCCATCAATACTCTTGTTCTCCATGAACTTGTCCAATCCTTTGTTAAAGCTGTCAAGGCTGACAACTGTCACCACTTCCTTCTGGCAGGGAGTTCCTCAGACCAGTGATCCTCTGGGTGAAAAAGTGCTTTCTCTTATTTGTTTGAGATCTAGCAACCAAAAATTTCATGGAGTGCCCCCTAGTTCTAGTGTTGTGTGATAAGGGAAGTGATTTTTCCTTATCTACTTTGTCCATACCATGTATGATTTTATAAAATTCCATCAGGTCCCCTCTTAGACGCCGTCGTTCCAGAGTAAAGAGGCCCAGCTGTTGCAGCTTCAGATGGTAAGGAAGGTGTTCCAGTCCCCTAATCAGCTCATATGTCAGCTGATGCATCTAAAGAAATCCCAGGGACACTTGCATTAAAACATAATAACTATTTTTAAGGCACAGCAATGTTCTTGTCTTTTTAACCCCCCCCCCCGGCACTGCTTTTAAACCATGCAGGAACAGCACAACTTCATCCATTGTTACTTTTTTGTGCAAACAGCAGCAGCAATAATCTTAGAAGTGCAGACCCTAAAGATGATTGAGTGTAAAGCCACATCAGTTGAATTTCTGCCTGCAGTGTTGATGTCCAGGTCACCGTCCTGTTCCCCCTCTGATGTCCACACCCCAGTCCTGTTCCCCCTCTCCAGCCTGGTTTCTTCTGCCACAAAACCCAGGCGTCCTCCTCCCAGGGATGCACTGCAGAGCTCCCTGTGGGACCAGGCCAAGGCAGGATCCCGGACACACCCCAGTGCATGACAAAGCATGAATGAGAGAGGAGCCAGGAGTTCCCCTCGCTCTGCGGATGGGTTTTCTGCTGCGGCCGCCGCTGCTGGGTCCGGGCCAAGGATGGAAGTGGCTCCCGGAGGCTCATACGTGCTGGCCTGCACACGCGGAAGCCTTGATCTGCCGACCCCGGCGGCCTGCTCCATCGATCCTGGCCTGGTCTCCAAACAGGGAGAGGCCCCTGCGGCGCCAGCGACGGTGACAGATCAACCCAGCCAGGCGGGAAAGGGGGGACCTCTGGCCTTTGGCTGCCAGCCCTCCTGCGCGCGCCTCCTTTCCGGGCAGGCCGAGGTACACAGAGAACGGGAGTGAGCCCTAACAGCTACAGCAGGGTGCCACTACTAGCCACTCTGCCTCTTCCAGTGTCCGGGCAATGTCTCTGCGCCTTCTGTTTGGAAAGAAGCTGCGCCACTTCACGCAGCTCTCGCGCCTCTGCCAGTCTGGCCCTGCCGAGCACAAGAGCTGTGGCACAGGTCATGTGGGGGGGGGGTAGATCGTGGGAAGGTGTCCCATGGGACACTGAAGCCACGAGTCAGGATTTGAACCCAGGTCTGGCCACCTCATCCACCTGTCTCCAGAGCATCCTCCCTAAGATGTTGAGAATCGTGCTGCAAGAGGTCCCACCTTGATCGTTAGCTCTCCAAAACTGGCTGTTAATGCCACAAGACTAGTCCTCATTTATTTTGTCCTGCAGCCCCATGCATTTTCTCCTCCTCCTCCTCCCCCACCCCTCCAACTTCTTGGCTTTGCAAAGCCTCCTCCCTGATGAAGAGTCCTTGATGGAACCAGGAATCCCTTAGCTTCTTTTTGACTGACTGACGGAAGGCAGCTTCGTTCCCACCCCTGGGGAAGCCACCAAACTCAAGCTGCAACCTGTTCAGAATATTTTTTTAAAATTGTGTTTAGAATATACCTGACACCACTATACTTTTCCCTCACTGCTGGTGCCCTAATTCATCGGAGGGGGCTCGCCCAGCTGCAGTGGGGGTAGTTATGACTCACATTAACCTGGTAGGGAAAGGCCTCCCCCTGATAGTTAAGTCCTGTCGTTTCCAACTCCTCTCCCATTTGTAAGCCAAAGAACCAGCGTTTGTCCACAGATGTATTTCTGTGTTCATGTGGCCTAAACACCGCCCTGAGTAGCTGTTTGCTAGATGGGCGGCATAAAAGTCTAATAAATAAATGAAATAAACAAACACAAAAGCACACAGAATGCCTTTACCTTCCCATCAAAGCGGTCCCCATTTATCTACTCACATTTTACGTGCTTTCGAACTGCTAGGGAGGCAGGAGTCATTTTGTACAGGACGGTTATCTGACTTCTTTGGATACTTATGTGCTTTCCAATTCCTTGCCCATTTCCTGCAGGTTCGGCACTTGCCAACAAAAAACATGGATTTCCTCATCCTAAGACACTTTTACACTACTGGAAGGATGAATGCCTTTCCCCCCACAGCCTCTCCCTGTGCCCCTGAAGCCCTCATGGGATGCTCATCCGGGTGGTTGCACCAAAGGGGGCCAAGGAAGCATGAACCGGACACTGGGCCCTTTGGGCGGTGGGCCCTGCCCTCTGGAAATGACCCCCCCCTTGAGCCTCCGTCGGGCCCCCTCGCTGCCTACATTTCAAAGGCTGCCAAAAGCAAAGGTCTTGAGAGATGCCTTTGATGATTTTCTTTGCTACTCTCTATCTGTCCTTTGATCAAGCACAGCACCAATTTCTGTACAGTATTTGATGTGTGCATCTTATTTCTGTCTTGTATTTTTTTTTGTTTGATTTATTGTCTGTTTTGGTTGCTTTTAGCTTGTTCATATCCCAGAAGAGTACATCACACTTAAGGGGCAGTGAAGAAATGAATGAATGAATTAATGCATTAATGAATGAGCGCTCCTGCCAGTCAACAGATTGAGGACTTTCTCGGCATATCAAGCTACGATCACATGGCATACAGACAACATTGTACAGAGATATTTATAGATATTCTGATGCCCTTTAAAGCCAAGTTCATGAATACAACTTTTATGGTGATTATGGTTGTAAGATTCATCCCTTATACTTTTAGCAACATTCAATTTTAACAATACTTTTAAAGCAAGATCCAGTCTTCTCTGGGGCAGCTGGATGACAAGGCACTATCTTATGCAGCCAGGAAAGGGGCCTAAAATAACCCCTAAGAAGTCCATTAGCTTCCAGGAACAGCCTCTTCCTGAAATCTAGTGAAAAAGGAAAAGGAGACACACAGCACCAGCAGTAACCCCCGAGAATTCGAAAGTGGCAGGCAGGGTTGGCAGGAAGTCCTGGCCTTCATCTCCGTAGGACCATCATCTTATTCTTAACGCTGCAGAAGAGTTGAAAGGGACTCCCCAGATCATCAAAACCCAGCCCCTCCTGAGGAAGCCCAGTGGGGGAATTGAACTCTCAAACTCTGGCACTGTGGCCAGACGCCAAAGCCACCGGGCTCTCTCCACCATGCACGTCTGAGCACCACGCAGGGTGCTGAGCGCCAAGGGTTTCTAACCATGCACCGACTGCTTTGTCTGTCCCACCCGGCAATGGCTGCCAACCACCAGCATCGAAGATCCCTGGGAGAGGAGGCACCCAAGGCCACATCCCCCTGCTGCTTTCCCAGATGGACAAGTCAAAAGGACATCATGGGATTCTGACTCGGGCAAATGGGGGGGGGGGAACCTGGCCGGCCCAGAGGCCAAAGGGAGCTCCCCTGGAAGTTCTCCGGAGGGCCTTTTGGCCGTCCAAGGAGAAGGCCACCACCTGCAGCTCCAGGTGAGCCACCTTCCCTGCATGCTGCACCTAAAGCCAAATCCCAGGCAGTAGGAGCTTTAAGGCAAATTCTCCAGGCATTCCGGCTTCCCACCCTGTGGCTTCTCAGCCCTGCCCTGCTTCGGAAGACCCATGCACCCCCTCCCCGAAACAAGACTTGGCCATCTGGGCTGAAGGGGTTCGTCTCCAAGCTGGAGGCCACCGATTCCGCCGCTCACGCTGGCTTTCTATGCCAAGTGCAGTGGTTTCCTGGCATCTCTGACAGGAAAGGTCATGAATCCCTGTTATCATCTGGCACTTGGTATCTTTTTTTGGAATTTGCTCTCCGGAACCTTCCGGCATGAGCCGTGTGCATAGCATTGCCTCCCTGAAAACCAGCGTTTCCTTCCGAGAGGCTTGTTCCCAAAGGTCTGAAAGTGCCAGAGAATGGTGGCCATTTCTCCAGGCGGGGAAGTCGCTCCGTCACCTGCCGGCTGCCGAAGGAAGGGCCTGGCCTCTCCCGCTGAACGCTGCAGCTCTTCGGATCTTATCAGTGGCTCCGGCCAGGGCATAGATATGGGCAAGCGCTCAATGACCGCACGAAAATGCCCGGGGAGGGTGGGGGAAATGTTATTTCCGACACAGTCTTGATAACACAGCTTCCCAACACACCGTCATGATGACAAGCGGGAGAAGCCGTTTTCTCTCTGGATCCGGGACCCGGAGCTGAAGGCCAGAGAGAGCAAGAGAGTGCTCTACTGCTACCGCCCGCCCACCGGGTTGCTCATCTGTTCGCCTCTTCCAAAGAATGAAAGGTGAAATTCCCCACCGGGCAAAGCTCAAGAGTTCTTTTGTTCAAGGGGGGGGGGTCGCCCAGCTTCCAGCTCAAGAGCCCACTTCAGCTGCCTCCAGATGAGCTCCACTGTAAGTCCCATAATCCCCATGTAGCTTGGTTAAGGTCCCTGAACTTCAGTCACAATAAGGAAAAGGAAGTTATTTTCTTCAAAATTTGGCTCTCTGCTGAGAGCTGCATCTCTGAAGGTCAAGGTTCCTCCTGACGGTTAATCCAACCACTTCTTCCTCAAGGGGGGGGGGGCTGGGCTCATCGCCCGTTTGTAAACCCCAAAAACCAGCCTTTTTCCATAGGCACATTTCCGGAGTTAGGTGGCCGCCATGACTAGATGCACAAGCGCAAAGTGTTACCTGTTTATCTACATACAGTAGGACTCCAGTATCCACTGATTCAGTTATACACGGTTGGCAAAGGAAAAAAATAAATAATTCAGCAGCCATAAAGCAAGCTATTGTCACAGATAGCATCTATAAAGCACGCTACTGTCACTAATGGCAGCCATAAAACAAGCTACTGTCTCAAAACAGCAGTCATAAAGCAAGCTACTGTCAGGAAACAGCAGTTTGGGGGTGGGTGGGCAGGCGTTCTCTCTTATCCACGGTTTTCATTATCCATGGGAAGGCCTGGAACAAATCTCCAGCGGATACTGGGGTCCTACTGTACTTGCATTTTAATGTGCTTCTGAACAGTGAGGTTGGCAGGATCTGGAACAAGCCACTGGAGCTCATCCGGTCACGTGGAGTCAAGCTGCCAACCTTTCGATCAACAAGGCCAGCAGCTCAGGGGGTTTAACCCGCAGTGCTACCCCCCACCCCCACCCCACACTTATTTTCTCGCAGTTTCTCTGCCCCCCCCCCATTTTTTATCTTCACAACAAGTGTGCGAGGGAGGCCAGTCTGAGACAGGAAATGGCCCCCAATCACCCAGAGATCCTGGGAACAAGGTGGATTAAAAGGAAAACAGTAAGGAGAAGGAAAGAATCCAGCAGGTGAGCTCTCCTCCTAAGAGTAGCTGCCGATGCTAGGGTTGGTGGGGGGGGGAGAGGCCAAAAACAAACATCCGTCCCCCCCCCCCGCCGGGCTGGGCTCGAGGTTGGCACACAATGCTCTACCTCTCCTGACCACCTTAGCCTCTGAAAGACAGCATTTCCAAAGGTTTGAATTTCTTCCTGTCGTGTAACAAACTATCAGGTCCCAAACAAGTGGTTTAAAAAACAACAACTCACTGCCCTTGTGTGATATTGAACTCTTTCCCAGCTGTGGCCTCCACCGGACACACGGATGGCATGCATCCAACATGCCGGACCAAGAAAACGACCCCCCCCCTGCTCTGGCCCAGCGGCTCCGTCTGTTTATCCCCCATGAGGACGCACTGGACTCAAACAATGCCGGCAGCCCCATCCCAAAAGGCCTTCCTGTCATGACGGCAGCACCAAGAGAGCTCTCTCCACACATAGAGACAGGCGGGCGCTGTCCAGGTCAGGCTGGGTGAAGGCGAGCCACTGACAGAAACATCGTTGTCAGGGGCTACGTCAAAAAACTCCCCGGGTGTCAAAAGGGAGAAGCCGCGGCGGGTGCTGAGCCAGCAAGGAGGGATCTCTGTGGAACTGAACAGGCTTGGCCCATAGCAATGGGGTGCTGCATCCACAGGAGAGGGGAATCTCTTAGGAACTAGGCCAGGGGGTTAGGCAGGGACACCTAAACCTCTCCAGTGTAGTTCCCTCCAGCCGTGAGAAGGTACAGTGCTCCCAATTCCCATTGCATGCATCTGGGATAGGAGTCCAAACATCCCAGACCTCAAAGCAACCCCCTCCGTGGCCCTCCTCTGTCCTGAGCTTCCACCAGAACCAGCCGCCCACGAGAAACGGAGCCTCTCTCTTCCTCCTCCTCATAAAACACATGAGAATGATTTATTCATCTGATCTCAGCACAAGACAAGCTGATGACTTCTAAAAACACAAGACGCGCAAAGAGACACACACTTTGAGATCTTCAACCAGCAAGGTCCCAGAGGTCACCGCACAAAAACTAAAAAACCAGTCCCGATAGCCAGCCATAGGTGAAGGGGAGAAGATGAGACGTAGGCAGGGCACGTAATTCACAGGAAGGAAACCAGCCAAGATCCGCGCCTGGGGAGAAGGGCCAGAGTGACATCCTTTCCTTGCATTCCTTGAGTGTCAGGTGGCCAAACAGAGGTGCCCTTTGTGCAATACCTAACCCAAGCCAACCAATGGTGCAGCCGTCAAGGGAGAAAGGACAGCAAAAGCCAGGGAACCACAGAAGACTCCTGGGTAACACTGCACTCAAGACAGAAAGGACGATGGTCTCCCCTTTTAGGCGGGTAGTTCTGGTGGTGGTGGTGGGGTGTTACTCTGGGTTGACGCGACACACTCTGATATGGATGGCAGAGTTATTCCTGGTCCTGGCCATTGGTTCGTCGCTGTCTCCCTCCGGCTCAGCCACGTCAGCGAGCTCCACCGTAGAGGTGTTGGCCGACAAAACCAGCGAGCCTCCGCCGCTGGCCTCCAGCTGGAGGGCGATGTTGATGGCCCGGTTGATGGCCAAGCCCAGGCCGTGGATGCAGATCTCGGAACAGCCGCTGCCGCCGCCGCCACTCCCTCCGAGCCCCAAGAGCTTCTGGCAACGGCTCAGCTGGGCCTTGAAGTCCGTCTTCATGTTGACATAGATGTCGCTGTGGCGGCGAGGGAGGCGGCGGGGCAGGCGGCGTCGCAGGGCGTACTCCGTCTCTGAGGGCGGCGGGGCCGGTTCCGACATGGCAGCTGGAGAAAAGGTCAGGAGGGGCTCCGATATCAGACACGTATTTGCCGAAAGCACCCCCCCTCCCCATCTCTCATCTTCTCCCTGCTCCCATGATCATTGTTGGGGAGGGTCACAACATTTCCAGAAATTCTGAAGCCATGAAAAAAAATTTGGGAGAAAAATTGATTGTGTGTTTGAAGGGGTGGGGAAACAGTTTTCTTCTGGTTTTATCCCCCCAAAGTTTCTGGAAATTTAACACCTCTAACCCCTGTCATGCTCCGATTTCCACCCATCCCCCTCTATTCTATCTGAAGCTGCCATGGTTCCAACACCTTGAAACAAGGTGTCTCCCCCCCACACACTTGCTGCCTTTCTGCCCTAGGGGAACCCAGTTCCCCGACCCCTTCCCATCCCCACTCCAGTGACCAGAAACCAGACTCCACGGCTCCTGCTGGGCAGCCCCAGGATGTCTTCACGGGGGGGGGGGGAGGCTCCAATGGTTGCTCTTCTTGTCCCACTCGGGGCTCCCCCTCTGCCCCACATAAGCCACCTGCGCACACCCTGTCCTTCTGAACCTGCTTAGAGGTTGAGAAAGTTCCTGCTTGGGGTGGGGGTGGGACTACAATACCCATAACTGGTAGGGGGTGTTTTCAAGAAACTGTAGCCCAACCATGGGGGGGGGAGGGGAGGACTGAAAGTCCCATAACTGCCAACTACAAATCCCATAACTGGAGATTGTGGGAATTTAGTGCAAAACCCGGGAGCGGAGGGTGACTGCCACTCCCGTAACTGGGGATTGTGGGAGTTGTAGTCCAAAACCCGGGGGGGAGCGGAATCCCCAAGGCCTTAAGAAGTCCCGCAGCCCCAGTTCCTTCCCGCCTCCCCAGAGGGACGCCCCCCTCCCGTTTCGCCCCCCTCCCCCCCGCACAACCCCTCCCCTCCCCCGCCCCCACCTTTGCAAACGGGCTTCCCAACCCCCACGGGCACGAAGGGCCGCCGTCAACGCCTCCTGCGCGCATGCGTGGTCCGCGCCGCCTCGCGCTTCCGGTTTCTGTTTGAGCGAGAGAAAAAGTGGACACAGGCTCCGCCCCTCTCCTCCCCCCAATGCGCACGCGCGGCGGCGGAGGCTAAGGGACGTCAGGGCGGCGTACGAGCCGGAAGGTCGGAGGCCACATGGAGTTGCGCGCGCATGTGCAGCCTCTGCCTCGTAGACGCAGGAAAAAGTATAGAGTGACCCTCGGAGAATGGCACTTCCGGGTCCCTTAGGAGGCTCAAGAGAACAGCGTGTAGGGGAGGAATGGAGGAGGAGGACCTGTCCCGCTGGAACCCGGGGTTATGTGTGTGTGTGGAGGCGGGGGGGGGGAATAAACCTCTGTTGGCAGCCGGTTCAAAAGACACGGGCAGGCATGTTAGCCGCCGGGAACCGATCCTCCCGCAGGCATGCGTGCCCCGTCGGGCCACTGAAAGGGTCCCAAAAGCGGACACGTGTGTTCTCCAGGGCAGCTCCACCGCCCCTCCTCCTGTCTTGCTGCGACTGCCTCCTCCTCCTCCTCCTCCTCCTCCTCCTCCTCCTCCTCCTCCTCTTCTTGGGTCTCCTGCTTGCATTGCTCGGGGCCGCACCCACGCCGCCTTCGGATCCTGTGGGGGAGGTCCAAGTTTTGGGGATGGACTGGACTGGTTCTCCACCCCCGCGATCCAATGTCCATCCAGGCCTCCCCATAAAGCCCGTTAGCAAAAAACAGAACACGTCAAAACCACCCACAAACACGCTGAGTTAGAGAACCCCCAGGTCAGTCGGTAGGAGAAAACAGGCCCGGAAGTTCTCTATCAGCAATCTCGCTCTTCTTTTTTCCTGCCTCTGTGCGCTGGAAGGAGGTTGCGCATGCGCTTTGCAGAAGGAGGCGTCCTGCCCGGCCCCTGGCAGCAGGCTCGCTCGCTCGCAGATCTAACCTTCGCAACGAGGATGCTGCCAAGTGTGGTTGTGCGTGTTTGGAATCGATAGAGATCCAAACAGAGCAGCAACAATACAGAGGTGCACATTTTCTGGGAGATGGGGCTCAAAGTTCTGGAGGATTCTGGGACTTGTGGTTCATAATTTCAGGGGGATTCTGGGAGTTGTAGTCCCCCACCTCTCCATACAAACCATGTCCTCCTGCTGGAAGTAGAGTCGTGGCAACTGGACTTCTTTTTCTTGAGAGACTGGAGCGTTTCGCTGTTCATCCAAACAGCTTGGTCAGTTAGACTAACGAAAGGAATAAGCTCACCTGGATGACTGAGAATCTTCACAGACATGTCTTGCTGCAGCTTCCGGAGAGAAAGCTCTGGTTTCCAGGCTCTCAATAATAATAATAATAATAATAATAATAATAATAATAATAATAATAATAATAATAATAATAATAAT
>JAHTLZ010003326.1:705719-729380 GCA_023846285.1 Phrynocephalus versicolor
GGCCTGGACCTCACCATCTCCAAATGCCAGCAAGGTGGTGAGAGTGTTCTGTGTTTCTCTCCCCCCCCGCCACTCCTTTTACTGCAACCAGCTCTACCAAAGTTAGAACCCCCCCCCCCTGAGAGCTCACTGATTCTTCCTCAACGTACATGAGTTGGCGAGATGCCTCCCTCGGCCGAACTGCAGCCACTCAGCAGGAATATTGCCCTTTTCTCCCTTGTTCAGTCTTCGTCTGGAACTGCACCCAACAGTATTGCTCTAAATCAGTGGCGGCGAACCTTTGGCAGTCCAGATGCTTGAGACTACAACTTCCACAGTCCTCTGTCATTGGCATTACAGGCTTGGAATTGTGGGAGTTGTGGTCCAAAATATCTGGAGTGCTGAAGGTTCGCCACCACTGCTCTAAATACACCACAACTGAAGGGCAGGGGGGATGAGAGAGAGAGAGAGAGAAAGGAGGCATTTTACAAAATATCTGTATATTTAAATAAAGCAGCCATTTGCAGGCAAAGAGTTGCATAATTCATCTTGAATGATCAGCTGTAACAATCTGTACTCTTTATTTCTTATTAAGCAAAGTACTTTTAAGTTTCTGCATTTAGAAATTGGGTGGTGGTGGTTGTGGGGAGGTTGCCTGTGTGAAAATTGCAATTTTGTGCCCCGATAACAATGCGTGTCCTCGAAGCGAGCTTTTAAGTTTTTCTTCCATGTCCGATCTTCGTCTGAAAGGAAACGGCACCAAACGATCGATTCAGCTTTACAAGATAATCCTTAAATTGTAACACATCCTGGCAGAGGTTTTTTTTTGGGGGGGGGGGAATAAGAAATTAACTGAGTCAGCGACACAGGGAATCACACCCCTTGGTGGATCGTGTCTGTGAGTGGCAGCGGTGCTTGACGCCTCTTTCTCCTACGCCGGAGTAGCCAACCTGTGGGTTTATGATGAGCTGGCGGGGTATCCCTACCTGCAGTACCTCTCCTGGGTTCTCTACCATGTGCTTCTGATGATGGTGTCGGCAGCTGCGGCCAAGTACATCTCGCCACAAGCAGCTGGTGAGTGAGCACTCCGGATCCCAGTTGTCTTGGCTTTTTGGGGGGTGGGGATCACACCTGTCAAGTTTTGGATTTGATAATAATGGAAACCCGCTGCAGGCCACGGGGGGGAGGGGAGGGGAGGGGAGCTAATTGCCTTAAGGGCAGGCAGTATGACCCCCGTATCTGCTGATTTATTATCCACTGATTCACTTATCCGCGGATTGAAGGGGAAAAAATATAAAAAACAATTACTGTAAAAATAATGACCGTAATTACAAATAATCACAATAAGGCGATAAGAATCTGATAGGCCTACCTTTGTTGACATTGAAATTCTGTGAACAGTGGGCTGGGGAGATTATGGGCCTCGGACTAAAGGGCAGGTTCAATCAGCTCTGGTGCTGTTGTGCAGTTCCGATTCGTATCAATGAAATATGCACAAGACAAGATTCGTAACAAACCATGTCCAAGAGAGATTACAGGATTCACTAAAATGAGATACTGATTCTGTTCTGTCATTTTCTCCAAATGCACAACTTCTTATGTGTGTCTCTCGTGTGTTAATACTTTTAATAAGTTCTCCCAGTTATACCTTTTTTCCCACCTGAGGGAGCACTGTTTTTAGATACAGGCTCATACGTCTTTCACTGAGGTCCTCCTATGGCTGCAATGGGGAGTCATGTCTCTCCCCCCATCCCTCTTCTTCTCTCCTCACACAGGCTCTGGGATCCCTGAGCTGAAAGTGGCGCTGCGGGGTGTCGTGCTACATGAATTCTTCACTTTCCGAACGTTTGTGGCAAAGTTGGTAGGCGTTATGTGCACTTTAGCCGCAGGAAGCACCATCTTCCTGGGGAAAGTGGTGAGTTCCATCTTCACCTGCTCCTTCAAGGCAGCATAAGTGCTCTTTAGGGTATAAAGAGCCATTTAAAAAAAAAATCCGGCCAGATGAATACTAGGAAATAACAGAATGAGTTCTCTCGCCTTTTCCCTTTAACGGAGGGTTCATCGATTTCATTTTGAATGTAGCAGACTGAATAGGAGTGAATGGGTTTTACTGCCATCATGAGTTTTCCCCTTAATTAGAAAGTTATTTTAAACATGCCATTTGGAGGCATTTTTCAAGAGGTTTCCAAGGAATTTTTCTAGCTGCAAGCCATTCTCTTGCCAATTCTAAAGAGTTCAAAGAAAGCAATGCAAGTGGAGGTGTCTGCCCTTTTTATTTGGACTTACGTGGGGATTGTAAGTGTGCTGCCTTTTCCATGCTGCGTCGCCAGTAACTTTCCCCCTTCTCTTCCCCCCCTCCCCCAAAGGGTCCCTTCGTCCACATGGCCACGATCCTGGCCCTTCTGCTTGGCAAAGCCATGGTCAAATTTGTCCGTTCGACTGAGGTGAGGCCGTCCCCCCCACCGACAGAGGCCTGCACGCGCTCCCCTGCATGGCTGGATCCAGCCCCTCTTGCAAGGCATCCCAAGGGGGGGGGTCTTCTCCTCCTTCTCAAAGTGTTCTTCTTCTCCTTCTCTCCAGAACCCCGGGCGCAAATATGAGCTACTGGTTGCAGGCTCTGCAGTAGGTGTGGCGTGTTGCTTTGTGGCTCCCGTTGGAGGTAAAAACAGAGGTGCCAGTGCTTGGATGAAGGGTCCCCACCTCCCAGCACTTGGGCACATTCCTTTTCTGGGACTACAACTCCCACAATCCCCTTGGCTGGGGCACGTTAGGGATGCCTTGCCCTTATAGATAACCCATCCTTAGAAGATGGGTTCCTTCGGTGCTGAGGGTGGGTGATTGTCACAAGATGAGTTTTTCTCTCTCCCTGTTTTCAGACTAGCTTTCTTCCTTTGGGGACTGGCCTTCAGCATAGACACACTCTCCTCTGGATGTCTCGGGCTGATTTCTGAGACCCCAAAGCCCGTGTCAAGTCCCCTGGGGTTTGTGCTCCTGCGATGGTTGATCTGTCATGTTGCATTTGGATCGCTCTCACATTTAGCTGCCTCCTTTTCACTTCTCTCTCTCTCTCTCTCTCTCTCTCTCTCTCTCTCTTGCAGGGGTGCTGTTTGGGGTGGAGGCCACCGGCACCCACTTTGCCGTGCGCGATTACTGGAGGGGGTTCTTTGCCGCCACCTGCGCCGCCCTCGCCTTCCGCCTGCTGGCCGTGCTAAACAACACGAAAGGTGAGAGCCGTGGCTGGAGGGGAAGGGGCAGCTGGCCAGAGGGGTGGCCTGGCACGGCCACCTGCCCTTCTCGATGGGAGGCAGAACCTGAGCGGGCATCCCTTTCCCTTCTCCTTGCTCTCTGCTCCTTGGGGGGTGGAATCCCCCCTTCCTTGAAATCCTGCTGGGAGATCTGGTTGGAAAATCAACTTTTCCTGTGTCTGATTAGCCCTGCCTGGCCCGTCCCTTTACCAGCCTTCCTTGGGGACCCAGACCTGACCACGTAGGAACCCCCCTCTGCCAACGTGTCTTGGGGTTCCCCTTCTTTGCCCCCCAAGTTCCACGTCGCCTCACAGGAGCCTTGTGGCGCAGTGTTTAAATGCCTGCACTGCAGCTAAAACTGTGCTCACGACCTGGGGTTCAGTCCCAGGTAGCAGCAGGCTCATGCTTGTCTCAGCCTTCCATCCTTCTGAGGTTGGTAAAATGAGAACCCAGCTTGCTGGGGTGGGGGGGGGGCAATGTGTAGCCTGCTTTACTGTAATTAAAAATATGTAAACCACCCAGAGACTACTTGAAATGGTATGGGGTGGTATATAAGCAGAATACTTTGCTTTTGCTTTTTTTTTTTCCTAAATGAGAACAATTTCTTACCATGAAACCCTTGATTTAAAATGTATTATTTAATTTGAATTGTGTTTTATGGTTGACTTGTGCCTTAATTGGTTCCATGGTTTTTTGTTTTTGTTTTTGTTTATTGTTGTAAACCTCTCAGAAAGAGTGGATTTTGCTGTCAAATGGATAGTGTTGTTGTTGTTCAGCCGTGTAGTTGTGACCCCATGGACCAGTCTTCCACTGCCTCCTGGAGTTTGGTCAAATCCATGTTGGTTGCAAATGGATAGAACAGAAGTCAATAAAATAAAATAAAATAAAATCAACCAACCAGTCAGTCAGTCAATGGGTCTCCCCTCAATGCTTCTTTCTCTCCAGAAACTGTGGCCGTTCTCTTCCACACTAGCTGGCACGTGGAGTTCCCTTACGACCTTCCTGAACTCTTTTCCTACGCCATCCTGGGGTGAGTGCCACGGAAGGAGCACAAGAACAGCCACGATGGAGGCTTCCTCTCCTCAGCTCTGTCCTTTTCGGGGCTTGGGAATGTCACAAAATCCCGGGAACTGTAGTCCAGAAAAACAAACTTTCCATCGTCTGCTCCTTGCTGACTTTAGGGAGGGTACTGCTGACCCCTCTGAGATCCCGCAATTCTCTGCCGGGCTTGACGCATGACTGGGGCCTTAAACTGAACTTCTGGTGATAAAGCATCAAGGCACATTAAAAAAATTGTGGCCAAGGGATAGAGGGACACTCTTTTCCCTCTCACAATATACCATAACTAGGGGACATACATTCAAATTGAGGGCTGGGAAAGTAAGAACAGACAAAAGAAAATATTTTCTTACCCTGCATGCTGTTAGTCTGTGGAACTCCCTGCCACAGGATGTGGTGATGGCATCTGGCCTGGATGCCTTCAAAAGGGGATTGGACAGATTCCTGGAGGAAAAGTCTATCCCAGGTTACAAACCATGATGGAGATGTGTGTAAACTCCAGGCTTAAAAACGGGGTACTTCAAGGGCCAGATGCAACGGAGTGGTATCAGGAGACAGGTATCTAGTCTCGTGCGCTCCCAAACACATCTGGTGGGGCCGCTGTGAGATACAGGAAGCTGGACTAGATGGGCCTTTGGCCTGATCCAGCATGGCTCTGCTTATGTTCTTATGTTCTTATGAGGTGTGGCCACAAAAGGTCAATATAGAGCCCAGGTGTGTTTTTTTCTCTATCCTTTTCTAGATCTCCATTTCGATGGCTATGTTGAGGCTTACATGATTGCTGTCTTGCAATGGTTGAGCAGTCCTCCTAGGCATAGAAGATATAGGTTTAAGGGCCTCTGCAACTAAGTTTAGGGCTCTTCTTCCTGCACTATCCCTGAACAAAGTTCCGGAAGTAATGTGTGCAAACTGTTTTATTTTTTTCTCACTGAATGAGAGTACAAGAACGTAACGCGTTTCTCGGGCAATGAGTCCTGTGAAGCACCCACGAGCTCAGGGCTCCTCCGTTGCCCCCTACTAGCGAGAAACACCTAGTATCCTTACAGAAGTTGAAGGGGGACTGGAAGCGGGGTGGCTTGGGGTGGGGTGGCGGCAACATGGTTCTCTGTGTCCCCCCCCTCTCCAGAGTGCTTTGTGGAGGCCTGTGTTGCGTCTTTCTTTTCTGCCATCGGAACATCCTCGCCTTTCTCAACCGGGGGCCGAAAATCAAACGCTTGACCGTGAACAAGTAAGATTCCTTTCTTTCCTGCGTGCCAAATGCATGGGGAAGGGGGTGGCCCTCCCCGGGAGAAAAACTGAAACAGATCCACAGCCTGGAATAGAGCAAAAGGGTAGCCCGGGGGGGGGGGTCCCCTGAAATGAAGGAAAGAGTCTGAAGAAGTTGCTTTCTTTAGATTAATTTCCAGAGGAGTGATCTTGGCTGTAGCAGGACGTAAGAGACCTGTGTCACCTTAAAGGCTTCCTATTTTTTCCGCCTGGCCTCCGTGTAATCAGAGGGGAACTGCTCCAACCCAGCAACACTTTTGCCCCAATGGGTGTGTCCCCCCCCCATGAGAGTAGCCCAGTGCTCACCTAAGAAACCCCAAACAAACGAAAAGACCTGTGCAAATGGCTTATGGTTTAAAACTAGGTAGTCTTCAAGGGCCCCACATGATTCTGGGTTGCTTTTGCCCACCCCCACCCCCTTAATCTCTCTGTCTGTGTCGGGTTTGAAGTCATGGGACTCCTTGTTTTTTTTTTTTAAAAAGTGAACTTTTCCAGGATAGGATTGACCCACTGAGGAAGAATAGATGCCACAGCAAGGCTGGCTCCCTGGTGGGTGGGTGGGTGGGTGGGTGAGTCCCTTCCCCTCCAGGGGGGACAACCTGTTCACACACACACACACACACACACACACACACAGAGGCACATGCTCAGCAGATTCTCTCTTGCTTTCCCCAGCAAAATCCTGCATGCTGGACTGGTCTCCTTCCTCCTGGCAAGCATCACCTTCCCACAGGGCTCCGGGCAGTACCTGGGAGCAAGGGTACGTATGCGGGGGGGGGGGGCAGGATGCCTTCAAACTGCCGCCGCCACCACAGCACCTCTGGGTGAGGCTGCGCTCAATTCTTGCCCACCTCCTGGAGAGCCAAGGCTGCTGGCCCATCTGGGGTGGCAGGCCACTATCCGACCAGAGGTTGCGGGTTGGGGGCGGGAGGCGTTTGCAGGGACTGGAACCCAAGAACGGGATGCCTTGCCCACCCACTCTGTAAAGCGGGAGTCCTCAAAAGGTGGCTGTGCTGGTTGAGGGAGGCTGGGATTTGTAGTCAGAAGAAGAAGAAGAAGAAGAAGAAGAAGAAGAAGAAGAAGAAGAAGAGATGATGGGGATGGTGGGGGTGGGGGTATTCTGGGGCCCTCTTACCCAGAGATCCTCCCCGTCATCCATGAACATAAGAACATAAGAAGAGCCCTGCTGGATCAGGCCAAAGGCCCATTGAGTCCAGCTTCCTGTATCTCCCAGTGGCCCCACCAGATGCGTCTGGGAGCGCATGAGACTAGATATCTGTCTCCTGATGCCACTCCCCTGCATCTGGCCCTTGAAGTACCCTGGTTTTAAGCCTGGAGATTACACATCTCCATCATGGTTTGTAACCTGCGATGGACTTCATACCTGGAGGAAATTTCCTGGAGGAAATCTGTCCAATCCCCTTTTGAAGGCATCCAGGCCAGATGCCATCCCCACCTCCTGTGGCAGGGAGTTCCACAGACTAACAACACGCTGGGTTAAAAAAAAAAATCTTTTCTTTGTTCCCACTCTCCCAGCCCTCACTTTGAGTGGATGTCCCCTAGTTCTGGTATTTTGTGAGAGGGAGAAGCTCTTGTATTTATCAGGGGCTTAGACAAGCTCTTGCGGACCACATCTTCCAAAGGAGGGACTCCAAGCTGGGCCAGGTGTGGCTGCCACAACTTCCGTTCTGGTTTTCTTTTTTGGGGTGGGGGTGGGGGTGGGGGATTGAAATTGGGTTCTGTTTGGTGGAAACGGCAAGGTGGTAGGAGTGGTGGTGGTGGTGGTGGTGGGCTCAGGGCATGGAGGGGCGTGAGCCGGCTTTCTTCCCCTCTTCAGAAAGGGGAGAGCTCCTGCACACATGCATGTGCACGTACACACACACACACACGTACACACACACACACACACGTTACTCATCCTGGCTCCCTTCTCCTCCTCCTGCCTTCTTCCTCCAGTTCTCCATGAAGGAACTCCTGGAGATTTTCTTCAGCAACGGGAGCCTGGCAGAAGCCGCCGTCCACCCCAACAGCAGCCACCCCATCGAGGACGACGTCCGGTGGCTCCACCGGGCCCACCTGAGGCTCTCCCCACTGGAGATGGTCTCCCTCTTCCTCCTAGCCAAGGTGATGCTGCTGCTGCTGGTGGTGGTGGGTGGTGGTGGTGGTGGATAGGGGGGCCTGGGTCTGCGTGCAGAGCTCGTGGTTGTGGGGGAAGGTGGAGGTTGCATGGGGGGGGGGGAATGTGGCCGAGGTGAGTCTGGCCCTCCAGGGCTCCTGGGAGGTTCAGGCTTTCTCCCCTGGGTCACTTTCATGGGGTGATTGGTGGGTCGTCTCAATCTAAACAGTGGGAATGCCACCAGCTGTCATCGAGGGCACTCTGGGGTCATTTTATCCCACCCTCCTTTTCCTTTCGGCCCGGCACCTCCCCCCACCCCCGAGAAAAAGTCCCGTTCTGTGTGTCATTCTGATATGGCATAAGGTTTTGCAGGGTACGGCAGGAACTGGTCAGTCACCAATTGCATGCCACCCACTGCTTGTTCCTTTTAGGGTCCCATGGGATGTCATGAGTAGGTCTCATTTTGCAGCCCAAGTAATATCACAAAAATAGACACAACGTTCCTTGTTAGATGCCATGGGGAAGATTCTCTGCTTCCTTTCAAAGCGTATTATTAGAGGCTTTTTTTTTTGGGGGGGGGAGGTATTTTTCAGGTTGTATGGCATTCCCTCACTTGCCCTTTTTTGTGGCAACAGAAATAGCATTTGAGTTTTATCTTTGGTGTGCTGATTTCCGAAGTGAAATCTCAGTATTGGCCACGAGAGGATGCCAGAGTGGATTTCCCGTACAAAATTTCTCTGGGTGTCTTGCAAGATAGAACAACCGGAGAATAATGAGCTGTCCAGTGGGATAGGAAACGGCTTGCAAGGTGGGGGGATGAGACCATGGTGCCTTGATGGCAAGCTGGGACAGGAAACCAGGAAAACACACAACACACAACACAGAGACACAAACACACAAACAGAGAGCATTTTCCCTTCTCTCCTTTCCTGCCCTTTTGCATTCCCCGCTGCCCTAGAAGGATTCTGGGAGTTGTAGTTCCCAAAAGGAGCTGGTCTTGACCCCCCCCCCAAACCTCCCACATTCCTTGCAGCCTCACTCTTCCGATCTTTCCCAACAGTTCTTCATGGTCCTTCTGGCCACCAGCATGATGGTACCGGCGGGCTTCTTCCTCCCTGTCTTTGTTTATGGTAAGAATCTCCCCCCCCCCCCAAAAAAAAGGGCTCTCTTGCTCCTTTGCTGGAGGAATCTTGTGTCCTGGCCTTCCAATCAGCGGGTGATAAACATCTTCTACTTGGCCTGCCACTTTCTCTTCCGTTGGATTTGGCGCCCTGCCGGGGAGGCTTAGACTCATCAGACGCCTTTTCTCCGTCCAGCCTTCTGTCCGGGCATTGAGTAGACCTTGAACGTCCTTTGGAGGTTCTGAGGCAAGACTTTGGACCTGGTGAGAAGGGCACAGTGCCTCTGAGCATGTGCCGGGCGTCTCTGCGTCACCAGGGAATAGCGGCCACAGCCTTGAAAAGTTGTTGGCTTAAGATTTTGTGTTGCCCCTTGTTTGCATGCCTTTTCCCAGGCTTCCCCACCAAGCAGCATGGTGCTAGCCAATCCCTCCTGTTAGTCTGTGGAACTCCCTGCCACAAGATGTGGTGATGGCAGCTGGCCTGGATGCCTTCAAAAGGGGATTGGACAGATTCCTGGAGGGAAAAGTCCATCCCAGGTTACAAACCATGATGGGGAGATGTGTAATCTCCAGGTTTAAAACCAGGGTCCTTCAAGGGCCAGATGCAGGGGAGTGGTAGCAGGAGACAGAGATCTAGTCTCGTGCGCTCCCAGAGGGCATCTGGTGGGGCCACTGGGAGATACAGGAAGCTGGACAAGATGGGCTGTTGGCCTGATCCAGCAGGGCTCTTCTTATGTTCTTAGAATCTTATGGATGCTGGGGGGTGGTAGAGTCCAAGCAAATGAACCTTCCACATCCCAGGAATGATAGCTGATCTTTTTCTCCAACAATGGGCTCAAAGGGGCATGGATGGGGCACACCTCTCTCTTTTTTTCTCCCTCTCGATGTCTCCTAAGAGGGCCCGGGAGACCCGGTGACACAGGTGCTGCCCCCCCCCCAATTGCTAAAGAATGCCTTGTGCCTCCAGGAGCAGCACTGGGCCGGCTGTACGGCGAGGCATTGGCCAAGATCTTCCCAGGCGGCCTCGTCTCCGAGGGTGTCCGCATGCACATCACGCCCGCTGGCTATGCTCTGGCAGGTAGGTAAAGTCTCCTTCCTGAGAAAAGGAGAGAGTTCCTTTTGGGGGACCACCACAAACAGTCACACCAGAAAAACAACAACACAACACCAGCTTTTGCAAGGCCTGTGGGAGTTTGTTTGTTGGTTTGGTTTCTATACTGCAAAACCACTCTGGGTGGTGTTCCTCCGAGGATCAGGAGGGGTGACGACCGAGAACGCTCTCCCTCCTGCTTCCAGGTGCGGCGGCGTACTCTGGGGCCGTGACCCAGACCCTCTCGGCGGCCCTGCTGACCTTTGAGCTGACGGGCCAAATGTCCCACATCCTGCCGGTCCTGCTGGCCGTGCTGGTGGCCAACGCCATCAGCCAGCGGGCACAGCCCTCCTTCTTTGAGGGCATCATCATCGTCAAGAGGTTGCCCTTCCTCCCCAAGCTCTCCGTGGGCAAAAGCAGGTGCGTGGAGTCCCGCGTGTGCGTGTGCCTGTGCGTGTGTCAAAGTACGGGGAGAGAGAAAATGACCACCCCAGAGGTCGTGGTCCGTTGAGTTGCCTGCCTTGCCAGGGACTAGAACCCTGGATTCGCAAATAAATCCTTGTGTGTCAACCACCGCAGTGTGGAGGCATCAGGATGAGCTTGTTGGGTTTCTTCCCTGCGAAGGTCAAGAGTTTCATTTGGGGGAAGAAAAGGTGTTAACAGAAAGGAAACGGACAACAATAAGCGGAGGGCCGAGAGAGCCAGGGCTCTCTTTGGGAGTAGGAGGACACTTGTGCTGTTGAATGACGGAGCGTAACCTTCACCAGGAGGGCCTTGGCTCACAGCCCCCTCCCTTCTCTTCTCCTCCCCCCAGAGGCCACGATTTCTACACAGAGGATTTCATGGTGACTGACCTCAGGTCTCTCTCCCTGGAGAGCAAATACAAGGACCTCTGGAGGCTGCTAAAAACGTCCAACCTCAAGCAGTTCCCGCTGGTGGACTCCCAAGGTAAGGTTCCTTCAGCTGCAGGCACCACTGAATGGGGGATCTCAGGAAGTCAAAAAGCCTGGCCTTTTTTGGGGGGGGGCTGCTGCTGAGCCCTCTCTTCCTTTCTCTCTCTCCCCCCACCCCCTATAACTCCCTTCCAAGAGTCCTGCATCCTCTTGGGCTCCATCCGAAGGAAGCACCTCACCAGACTTCTGTCGGAGCAGCTCAGCGCTGAGAGGAGGTTCCACTATTTGCTCCGTCGGTCGGAGGAAGAGGCGGCCATCAAAAGCCCAGAAGAAGTGAGTTTTCTTACTCTTTCTCATCGGATGGAGCTACTAGGCCCTGGAAAAGGGACTTTTCTGGACGGCCAGCCCCAGGCTGTGGGTCTTCAGACTCAGAAGAAGCCTAGCTCTGGCTGACTTGTATTTTAAAGCCGTTCTAGACGAGGGGAATCTCTCTCTCTTGCAGGCACAAGAAGGACTCCGGGAAAGGAAACTGGAAGAATCAGGTGGGCCCCCACGGATCCTATCCAATCTCTTTAGGAAATAGGGCTGCGGAATTGTAGGGCTGGCCAAAACGGAACGCTTTTCCTCTAACGGCCAGGCTGCAGCTGTACCTCAGTGGCGCAAGGGGACTTCCTGGCTGCTGGTTTAAGGTGGGGCATTTGGGAAAGGGGTACCTGAGAGGTAAAAGGGGGCTTCTTGCATGCTGCCCAAACAGGGAGTGCCAAGGTGCCTGGTGGCAGTTTCTAGAGAAGATGCCCACGCTGTGGGTCTGTGTGATGCTTAAACCGCACGCCCGAGGGCGGCTACCTCAGACGGGAATTCATGGCAAAGGGCATCGCCATCCTTTTTGCAAAACTGACCCAGGGTGTGTTCATGAAGGCACCCCTGAACACTGCATCGCCTCTGGGATGCGGCTGCCCCTGCGCTTCGAAATATGTTTAATATATCTCGGGTTCCCGGCAGTCCAGTGAGAGCAAATGGCTCACTCCAGATCCCTCTTGGGGGGCTCTTCCACTTTCCGCTGGCTGGGGGCTGGCCCTTCTCCCAAAGCACCTTCGTTCTTCCCAAGGGGGACTCCCCCCCTGTTTTCTTTTACCTTTTGATCTGCTTGGAGGAGCCTGGCCGGAATCCTGAACTGTGGATCTTTTCCTATATAGAGATGGCCCAAGGAGCCGCACCGCACCCTGATGGCCCCGAGGGCGACTTGCCGAAAGCGGCAGAGGAGGAGAAGGTAGGTGGCCCCTGTCTCTCTCTGTGGAGGTGGCAGTGTGTGTGGGGGGGGGGGTAGGCACCCCCACCATGGAGCCCTTTCCCTTCTCAATGTGTAGTGGCTTTTATACTCTTCCTCCTCTGGTGCGCTTTCTGCTTTCAGACCTCCAAATCCGATCCATGGGGCACTACTTCTCCATCTTCCCAGAAGGAGCACCTGCGGTCTCGCGACTTGGTACGTCAGGAGCAGAGCCTTGGGACTTCTTGCAAGGGGTTGGAGTTGGGTGGGGAGGCTGCTCGGCTGGGGCTGGATTAATGGGCCTGCTGCAGCTCAGGACCTCGGGTCACGTGCATAAACTGCAAAAGCCACCTGTAAGAATCTGTAGAATCCTAGAGTTGGAAGAGACCTCGAGGACCATCCAGTCCACACCCACCCACCATGCCCTAACCCTAACGCTAACGCTAACCTTAACCCTAACCCTAACCCTAACCCTAACCCCCATCACAGTCCTCCCAACAGACGGCCATCCAGCCTCTGCTTAAAAACCTCCAAAGAAGGAGACTCCACCACCCTCCTTTGTGGCAGCATATTATTCCACTGCCAGACAGCTCTAACTGTCATGAAGTTCTTCCTAATGTTCAAATGGAATCTCTTTTCTTGTAGTTTGAAACCATTGCCCCAAGTCCTGGTCTCTGAAGCCATGGAGAACAAACCTGTTCCCTCTTCAATATGACGTCCTTTCAAATATTTAAACATAGCTATCATTGCCATTTAAAGAACCATGCACTTTAAAACACAAGACAGAGAAAGTGTGTCTTGGATCCTCTTAAGTGAGAGAAGTTTAGGGCCACTGTGTGCCTGAACCTGGCCCTGAGGGGGAGACGGCTATGAGGTGCATCAGAGAGAGAACAAAAAAGAATGTCCCCCTGAAGAATAACCTTGAGGGGGTCAGTAAGGCAGGAAGCCATGGGATGCTGGCAAATGGGAAGCCGCTCCTGTCATGCACCGGGTGTTTTGGTTGTATAGAACCCTGGCTGAGGGGACTCTGGGCTTTGTAGTCCAAAAAAGCCACTCTGTTTCCAGGCTCTGGGTGTTCCTCTCTCTCTCTCTCTCTCTCTCTCTCTGCAGGTGGAGGAATGGGAGTGTCAGCAGCTGCAGGAAACCGTTCGCCTGGACGGCCTCCCTGTTGATCCGGCGCCTTATCGCCTCATGGAGAAGGAAACCCTTTACCAGGTCAGTCGGCCAGAGGCCCACGGTCTCGGTGGGGTTTGGAGACGTTACGTGGCTGAGTGGCAAATCCGCCCTGACTGGGCTCGCCGTGGGTGGTCAGCTTGCTATTGCCCCCCCAAAAAAATCCCTTCCTGGGCTCTGGCAGAGAGACAACAGCCTCTGCTGTGAAAGACAGGGGTCTCCTGCAGCCTGTGAAGGGGCAGAGGAAGTTGTGGAAAAAGGGGGCAGCCCCCATTCCCGGGCGAGGGTGTCTGACCAATGCTGAGCAGAGACAATTAGGCGGAAGAGGGGTGACTAGGTTGCCCCAAAATGACTCCAGCGTGTTGGGCAACCCACAGGCCTTCCTCCTTGCTATGTTTTTTTTTGGGTGGCCCAGAGGGTGGTCTCTGCTCAGGAGTCCACCTGGGCTGTGCAAGTGTGTGTCTCCCGTGCGGAACGACCCTGTTGGCAGAGCCCCCACCCACCCACCCCGGTGGCCCCTGAGCCCCGCTTTTTCCTCTCCCCTCCGCAGTGCTACGACCTCTTCAACCTCCTTGGCCTCCGAATGGCCTACGTGACCAGCCATCGGGGCCGCCTGGTCGGAGTGGTGGCTCTCAAAGAGGTGAGGTTCCCTTCTTCTCAGCCGGTGGGCAGAGCAGAGGGGCTGGAGATTCCTGTGGGGTGCCCGGCATAAATGGGCCAGCGGCCACCCCAGGGCGCTTCCCTCCCCCTTTCCTTAAAGGGGTTTCCTTCTCCTGGAGACGGCCTGGCCACCCTCCTTGGTGTTGCTGAGCTAACAAGTCACCATTATACCAGCAACAACTCCTGGAAGTTACTTTTCCCAGGAACAAGCACATCGACAAAGTTGCTGTTCAAAAGTGACATCCAGACTGGTGCCACGAGTAACATCTTCTAGTTATTTTTTAAAGTTGGGTTTACAAGTCATTTCTGGTCATTTGCTTTTTTTTAAAGGATCAGAATCAGATAATTTAGAGAAAATGTATCAGGAATTTCTCTGGTTATTCTCTTATGGGTCCTCAAGAATTGTATTTTAACCACACAAAATCAGTTACACATTTGTAGATGTAGGGGCAGGTGATGAATGTAGATGGCGGACTTTTCAGATTCCCCCTTGATTGCCAGGAAATAGATTACTAACAAAAAGCAGGAGGCAGAAACCTTACCTTTTGGGACTACAACTCCCAGAATCCCCCAGCCAGAACGGCTCTAAGACTTTGAGTCCGGAACAGCCGCACTGTGAAGCTCTGCCGTTGTGAACTTTCCGGAGACAAGGGCCAGTTTTGGTCCCTGGGCGTTCCTTGCATGGCACAGGGTCCAGCTTTCCCCCGGGAGGGAGACTGGCCCGCTGGATCCCAGCCAGACATGGGCCACCGAGAGAGATAAAGGTCCAAAAACCAAGCCCGGTTAGGAGCAGTTGAGGGAGGTGGGTTAACCTAATAAACCAGACACTGAGGAGGGGCTCTGAGTGCCACCTTCAGATAGGGAGGGGGGCCAGTGGTCTTCTTTTGCTCAATGCTTGGGGCGCAAACAAATGGAGCCCAGTTGTGAGAAAGGAGATCCCGGCTTTTTTTAAAAAAAGATGCTGGTGATAAGAACTGCTCCACAGTGGGTCTCCTCGGAGGGGAAGGGGCTTCTTCCTTGGAGATATCAAAGCCATCGTGAAGTGAAGCATCAGGGGTGCTTGAGTGGGGGATCCCTTCGCCGGCCGAGGGTGAGATTAGATGACCTCAGGGGACCCCATGGTGTTCTACGGTCCTATGATTCTGGCCTTCCCTCCTCAGCTCAAGGCAGCCGTCGAAGTGTGCGTCGGGGGCACCTCGTCCCCCGAACCCCAACGGCAGCCACACAAGCCTGAAGGCCGAAAGCCCTCGGAGGAGGACAAAGTGACAAGCGCCCCGATGTCAATAAAGTAGGGTGGCGTGCAGGCCAGCAGGAGCGCCCCCAAACCTCCTTGCAAGTCTGGCGACCTCCAGCCGCAGCAGGCGACTCCTCAGCTGCCCTCCAACGGACAACAACAACGGAAGATGCCCGAAGGTTGACATCGGGGGGGAGAGGGGGGGCAGGAGTAGGAGGTGGGAAATAAAGAGCAGATATGGGCTGAGAACTGCCAGAGAAAATGGGGGGCTGGGAGGTGAAGCGTGTGGGGAAAGGTGCCGCTTCTTCCAGGGACGGGACTTAAGCTAAGCCGCCTCCAACCAGGCACCTTCTCAGCCTGGTGAACGACAAGCCCCATCATCCCCCAGCTGCCACCGGTTGGGTGGTGAGACCTGCGCTCCACCGCATGCAGGTGTATGAAGGACTTGAGGTGAGCTCAGCTCATGGACATGATGGAGTGTAACGGAAGCCAAACCGACTCAGGAGCTGTTCTGCTCTCCAGGCATTCCGTGGCCGCCTCCAAACCTCCCCTGAGGGGGTTCTCCACGATGTGAGGAGCTTCCCAGCAGCTTGGCCTCTGCTCCCCCTCAAAGTTTAAATAATTTCATCACCAAACCACCTCCTAAATGTAAGGTGTGGGAAATGGGAGTCTCAGAAGGACATACTGTAAATCTCTTCAAGGTTCAGCAAATCGGTGATGGAGACTCATTTTCGGATCCCTGGAATTAATTCCCAGGTGGAGAGGGAAAGGGTGTGATTTAGGAATCAAGCTGTATACTGGAAAATGGAGACTGTTTTTTTGTTTTATTTTTCCGATGGGTTTGGCCTCTGGGCACTGTGGTTCCACTGCAGCACTGCAGCCAAGACTTGGCTCATGAGTTTGATCCTAATGGGCCCAAGTAGACTGCTCAAGGTTGACGCAACCTTCTGTCCTTTTGAAGTTGGTGAATTGAGTACCCGGCTCAAGGTGCAACCTGCGTAATAAAATTGTAAACCATCCAGGGAGAGCTTCAAGCACTGGGGGAGGGGGTATAAAAGCAGGGTGCTTGGCTTTGCTTTGCTTGAGAATTGTCTGCCTGCCACTGCCCTTCGGCTGCTTTGCAAATTTTGATGGGTCAAGATGGACAGAGTGTCCTGATCTCATTAAAGCCCGAATCCCTGTAGGTTTGCCCAGTCTGGTTCCTATTTCTGAATATTGTTGCTTGTGTGTGTGCGTGCATGCGTGCATGCATTGCCTCCCCTGCCTCCCCCAATCATGGGGTCCTTCATCCCTTACATTTACCCCGGGGTCCTCTCTCAGGCCCCTGCAGTAGGACAGGGGTGGAGGGAAACCAAAGGGCATCAGGGTCAGGGTCCTTTGGGGATTGTGGTGGTGGGGAAATGCTCTTGGGTTTAAGAGGTGAGACATGAAGGTTTCTTTGGACATTTTGAGAAAGTAGGAGTGGTTGACAATGGAAGGAGGAAAGAGGATGGTGGTCCCAGAGCACCGAGTCTGGTGTTAAGTGGGGTTTTCTTGTTTTATTGCAAGCGGGGAAGGGCTCTTTTCGTGTGTATGTGTGTGTGCGCGCATGTATGTGCACGCATGGAGAGGGGGTGACTTACGAGGGCAGGGGCCACCGGGGCCTGCTGTTTTGATCGCACCCAGTTTAGGCACCAGGGGATCCCAATGACCCACCAACCCTACGAGCAAGGACAAGGGGAGCTGTCCTTCAGGAGGTGCTTGAGAACTTCCAACCCAAAGTCTCTTATTAGCTCTTCCACAGAACCGGGAGTCCCCAAATTCCTTCTGGGAGAGAGGGGGAGAAAAATGGCAGTTCTTTTATTAAAAAAGCAACACAAATCAACCAACACTTTATTATTTTTCAACATCAACAGAAGTAGACCATGAAAGGAAAAAAAAAGGCTCTTCAACCCATCCAGCGAATAAAAAGAACCGCCCAGGTCAGATAGAAAATGGCATAAGGGTGGTCACGAGAGGGCAGGAATGACCGCGAAGAGGAGCAGCAGCCAAGGGCCGGGGGGTGGGGGGAACCCCAGGGCAGCCTGGAAGCCCCCTCCCCAAAGGCCCTCACCCTGTGGGTGGAGGCTCGGGCGCCTCCCAGCAAGGACAGGGGCCCGAAGCAGGGCCTGCCTTCTCCTCTGCAAAAGGATGTTCAGCTCTCTTCCTCTGTCACGGGGGGGGGCAGGGGGGCAGGATGACAGGAGGACCCACCAGAGGCCTCCTGGGGTCTCAGGGAGTAGGGTAGCGGTGTTAGGGGTTGAAGCAGCAGCTGACACGGAGTGGGGGGGAGGGCTGTTTCCTTCTGCCTCTGCACATCCAGGGGGGGATCGTCTACGGAAGGGGGCCCGTGGACTGGAAGGGTTCATCATGGTGGGGGTGGGGGTGGGGCGGGGGGCAGAGAGGGGGGTGGGAGGGTGGCGGCCCCCAGGGTCCCTTCAGGGGCATTTCCTTTCCACACACTGTTTTCCCCCTTCCTCATACTCCTGCTTGGAAATCCACATCTGCTGGAAGGTGCCCTGTGGGGAGAAAGAAGGAGAGAAGAGAAAAACGACCCACGCCAGGCGCTCGCCTGCCCCCCCCAGCGTCAGCGCCAGCACCAGCGCCAGCCCCCCCTCCCAGCAACTACCCTTCCCGCCCATGGCCCTGCCAGAGGCACCCGGGTGGGATCACTCCGGCGCCCCATCGGCGGTCCTTCGAAAAACCCCGAGCCTTGGGTTGGGTTTGCACCCCAGGTCCTGACCCTTCCGGCAGCCTTGGCCAAATTTTTGGGCGGGGGGTTAAAGGAGGAGGGTGCCCTGCCTGGCTGGGGGGGTGGGGTTATGGGAGTTGTAGTCCTGCCCCAAATGAGAACCCAAGGGCCACCTCCTCCGGCCTCCTTGCCAAAGGCTCAGATGCTCCCCACCCATCCATCTCTTCTTAGACCCTTGCCTTTGCTCTCCCCCACCCCACGCCACCCCTGCCCCCCTCTTTCTAGCCTGGGGGGGTTCCTGACTCACGAGTGAGGCCAGGATGGAGCCCCCAATCCAGGGGCTGAACCTCCTTTCCATGGTGCTGTTGCTGGCGATGAGCTTCAGGCGCATGCTCTGAGGAAGGAGAAGAGGGTCATCGCGTGGCCCCGCGGGGGGCGAGAGCACATACACAGATCACCCCCCACCCCACCCCCAGCGAGAAACGTCACCCGCTCAGGGTTCTCTTCCAACGTCCGTCCTCTGTCTCGGGGATCTTTGGCTCATGGGGAAATCTTTTTTTGGGGGGGGGCGGGGGGAGGAGAGGTTCACACATTGAGTTTGCAAACCTTTTTGGAAAAACCCCCAAGTCATCATGGCTCCCGAAAGCACGCAGGACTTAAAAATACAAATCTCCCCAATAAGAAGACGGGTTCTTTACCAACAGCCTTGCAAAGCCTTGGGGCACTTTTACACGACCCCTAAAGTCCGAGGCAAAGGGCTCCCAGATCCGGAGCTTAAAAATGTTTTCCCACCAGTTGTGGACTTTAAACAAAATAAGGTACGACCACAACCACCTAAGCCGGCCCCAGCACACTTTTCAAGTACCTGGTCTCCAGAGGTAAATAATCTTCCGATGCAGATTGTAAAGCCGTGGATGCTGAGCTGGGAGCCTTCTGTTTGTTTGTTTGTTTGTTTGTCCCCGCCGCCCCTTTAAGAGACAGGAATTCCTACGGGGCTGCTGGGGCTGCTTTGACGGCAGAGGGAGGTGAGCAAAGGTGAGCTTTTCTCCCTTTTTTTCTCCTTCCCCTCCCAGCAGACAGGAACAATGGAGTGCGGAGGGGTGGGAACACAGGAAGAGGGACACCCCCCCCCACGATCTCTGGTCCAAATTTAAGTTGCCACTGGATTTTAGGGGTCGTGTAAAAGTGCCCTTGGTGCACAAGGGGAATATACAGTGGCTCCGCGTATAACAAGCGGTTTGTTTGACAGAAAATCCGCTTAAAAGAAAACAATTCCGAAGATAGGGGAAAACCGCTTAACAGAACTGCCTATGGGGCAAATCTGTACAACAGAAAAACAGTCGTGATTAGGGATTACTCCATTTTCAATGCATTCCTATGGGGAATTTGTGCAAAGGAAAATTTGCTTCACAGAATTTCATGTGGAACGAATTAATTCCTTTATACAAGGCACCGCTGTACTTATTTATTTATTATATTTCTATCCTGCCCCTCTGGCCGGCAGGACATCTTCCCAGTGGGACCGGCTGGAAATAGGAAGAATTTGCCGATCTGGGAAATTGAGGGCAAGTGGGGTTCTTCTCACACTTCTGGTACTGGAAAGATGCCCCCCCCCCAGGGATCGAAAAGCGAAAACCTCACAGGAGACAGGCAGTGAGGAGAGAGGGAGACCAAAGAGGAGGCAGGCAGGTGTTCATAAAAGAACCCGCAGCTGGCAGGAGATCTTTCGAGGTCATTTATCTGTGGGGTTCCCTCTAGCTCAGAAGCAACTTAGTGGGACATTGCAACACAACCACAGCAAGAAAATAGGTCAGCACCTTCCCCCACGACTCAGCCACGAACCACATCGTCTGAAGATGAGCCCTGTGTGACCTGAAAGTTGACCCTGCATTTTAGATATTGGTAATACCAAGAGTTTTTTTTCCATTTGTGCCTTTGCTGCTGCTGATACACACACACACACACACACACACACACACACAGAGTATGTACACTCACCGGTGGGGTCTTTTGAGAGAGTTCTCGGTTGAGGCGGTCTGTAAAACCTTGTAGCAGGGTGTTCCCACCCGTAACGATGACGCTGCCGTACAAACCCTGCAGCAATAATAATTGTATTTATTTATTTATATTTATTTATATTTACACTGATTAACCGCCCGACTTTCATGGGAACTCTGGGTGGTGTACAACAAATTATAACAGAATTATACTCCAAAAGAGGCGGGAAAAGAAAATAATAAATATAATAAAAAATAAGGTCAGAGGAGAGCAGTAGTAAGGGGCATTTCTGGCTCCTTCCTGGCCCCCTCTCTGTAGGCATTTCAGCCATGCATCCCCCACACACCTTCTTGCGTATTCTTAGCTCCCTGGGGTCCATCTCGGAAGAGCCTCCCTGCTACGAGACCCCTTTAACACTGCCTAAAACGGGTCGGACTCAAAGAGGGAGTTATTCCTCTCTGTATGAAAAATGGGGGAGCTTCCAGAAGACACAGAAGTCTCCCCCAAGTAGCTGGTGTGTGTGTGTGTGTGTGTGTGTGTGTGATGGGGGGGGGAGCCTGCCTTGGTGTCTCATACCCTGGTGTGACACGGAGATTCCTCGGTGTCTGGAGGGCACATCTGCCCAGGTGAGGTGGTCGGGACACCGCTTGTGTTCCAAGCAGCCTCCCAAGCTGGCCCCATCGCGCCCCCACCCTCTGGTGTGAGGGGCAGAGGGGCCCTGCCCAAACCTTCCCCAGGTGGCCCTGCTGCACCACCACCGCCACCCTGGCTAGTGACTCCTCCTGGGGGGCCCTCCTCGGTCTCGGGTGGCCTGGCCCCAGATCAGGAAGGGTCTCTGGGGGAGACCAGACTCACCGGACGGATGTCAATGTCACACATCCCGATGCTGGTGGTGACCACGTGACCGACGCCCAGCATGGTGTTCCCGGAGAGGCCCTAGACACAGAGGGAGGCAGGGTTGGAAGCACAATTAGCACAATTAGCCCCGCGGTGTCACCCTGTCGTGAAGAGTGCAGTGGCCAGCCTCAGTGGCGTCTCTCAACCAGGAACAGCCCCCCAAGAATTTGGGGGTGAACCCTCTCATCCCGGCCCGTGAACCCTCCAGTGCCGGTGGGCAAGATTTGGGCTCAGGAGCCCCCCCCAGTTCAAGTCGCCAGTTAAACTCCAGGCCAGATTCAGGATGATTCTCCTGGCTTATAAAGTCCAATTCTACTATTCTCGGGACCGGACAGCTTGCCCAAGGCCACCCAGGCTAGGATGCCCAGTTGGCGGACTGAACTCCCAAACTCTGGCTCTCTGGCCAGAACACCCAGGTCACCTCCAATGCCTGTTTTTACCCTCAGCTTCACCCTGGCAGGCTTGCCTCTGATGGCCAGTTTGCCCCGAGAATAAGCTGCCTAGATGCCCTAAGCTAGTGATGGCGAACCTATGGCACGGGTGCCAAAGGTGGCACTCGGAGCCCTTTCTGTGGGCACCCGACATTGCCCCTTCATAGTTACCTGTCTACAGGTTAAATTACTGTATTGGCACTTTGCAAAAAAAAATTATTTTGTTTTGAATTGCAGTTTGGGTACTCGGTCTCTAAAAGGTTTGCCATCACTGGCCTAAGCACATCTGATCTCGCCTGATTTCGGAAGCTAAGCAGGGCCGGCCCTGGTCAGTACTTGGATGGGAGACCACCAGGGAATACCAGGTGCTGGAGGCGCCTGGAATAGGAACTGGCAAACCACTCCAGTATTCCTGCCAAGGAAACTCCATGGACATGGGGTCACGAAGTCGATCACGACTGTAATGACACAACACACACCCAGGCAGGGTATTTTTCATCATGAAAAGACTGCTTGCAAACAAGTTGTGCATGCACACGTGGAGGAGTAAAACACACACGTTAAGATACACACTGATCGGTAGGCCACATACGCACCGAGAAAGATGGCGCACCCACAAACGGAGTTGCACATCCGCTTTTGCACATAATGCAACGGAGGGCGCTGGTCAGAAAGCCTCCCGCATCCTCCCCTTGCTTTGGGGGTCTCCCTCCCTGTCCCAACCCTCAGCCCCACTCACCTTCACGTTGGAGGGATCAAAGAGGCCTTCCGGGATTCGGAGCCGCTCCGCTCCGTAGTCCGTGTTATAGCCGTTGGGCATTTCATAGTGGACGGTCGGCATTTGGGCGGCCACCCTGCTCCCCACCAAGAGAGAGAAAGAAGGAAGGCATCGGAAATGCTACCTCTGTTGAGAAGAGGGAAAGAAGGGCTCCCTCCTGACCTCCTGGCCCAACCCCAGCTTGGTGGTGGTGGTGGTGGAATTCATTGGCGGAAGACAGAGCAGGTTTTTAAGCTGAGCTGGCCAGGTTTTTTTTTGGGGGGGGGGAGCTGCTAAAAGCCACAAATGTCTTGCCACCTGGTCAAGTTTTCCAGAGGGCAGCAGCTGGCAGCCTTTTGGTCTGCAGGAACATGGGGCCTTCAGAGCTTGGGGAAGTGACTTCTTATTCCGATAACCAGTGGATCCTGAGAATTGCACTCCTCCAAATACATGGCACTTCCAAAGCGACAGCTGCTGCTCTGGGGAAGGAGGGCTCCAGGCGTCACCACCACCCATGCATGGGTCTTCCAGGTGCCAAGGGGAGAGAGGCATCTTCCTTGTTATTCCAGCTCAGCGTTTCCTTCCTATCTCCCCCCCTACCCAAGAACATTCGACAAGGAAAAACAAGACCCATTGGGATGCAAAACTATTCCTGTCCTGGGGCGATCAAAGCCACAAAGGGCTCTCGAAAAGTCCTGCCTTTAGGCTGTCCTTGGGCCACCTTCAGAACAATGTTGTCTTTTGTCACCAACTGCAACCAGGGGTAGGTAAGAAAGTGAATGAATAAATGAATGAATGAATGAACGAATGAATGAATGAATGAATGAATGAATGAATGAATAAATAGGGACTGTTCATTGGAATTAACTACATTTTTAAGACAACCACCTGTCAAATGATATCCTTTGATTTGGATCCCTGAATTGAGCAGGGAGTTGGACTCAAGGGCCTTCGAGGTTTCTTCCAACTCCATGAATCTAGGATTCCATGATGATGATTATTATATTTTTTGAGAGGGGGGGTTGAGGAATTCGTTCCAAGCTTGGCTCAGTTCTTTGAATCCTCCCCCCGCCCCCCGGGAGGAATTCACCGGAACCCCCCCCCGCCACATTGGAAGGGGCAAATGGATCCTCCAGGATGTACCTCTGGGCTTAAACCTCCTTTGCGCCCGTTCTTATCCCCACCCCCACCCTCCCACCCCCTCCGCCAAAGACCAAACCCGGCTCCGCCACTCACTGTTCGTCGTAGGGAGAGTCTGAAACTTGGAGCACGGAGGCCTGGAAATCCTGAATGACCTCCTGCTGGCACATGGGGCAGAAGATGGGGCAGAGGGGAAAAGGGCAGTCAGTCACCAGGCCGCGCCCCCCCCAGCTTTGGATCCGGCCCACCCCACACAATGCCCTCTGCTCCCCAGAACCCAACAAGGGTTCCAACTCCCAAAGACCAAGGGACCCAGTGGGGCATTTCCCTGCGCGGAAGAGACAGGGTGCCAGTGGGGGTTGGACTGCAACCTTCAGAATCCTCCCAGCCAGCAGGGTTGGCTGCAACATGCTGGGAAGTGTAGTCCAAAAAAAGGTAAAATCCCCAGGCTGCGCCAAGAATCAGCCCAAATGTCCTGACTTCTGGAACACAAGGTCTTTCTCCAATGCCATTGCTGATGCTCGGTAGATGGAAGGAAGGAAGGAAGGAAGGAAGGAAGGAAGGAAGAAAGGAACTGATGAAGGAAGGAAGGAAGGAAGGAAGGAAGAGCTGATGCTTGATGGATA
>JAHTLZ010003326.1:729390-740433 GCA_023846285.1 Phrynocephalus versicolor
AAGGAAGGAAGGAAGGAAGGAAGGAAGAGCTGATGCTTGATGGATAGGAGGGAAGGAAGGATGGATGGAGCTGATGTTGGAAGGAAGAAAGGGAGGGAGGGAGGGAGGAGCTGATGACGAAAAGAAGGAAGGAAGGAGGGAAGAAAGGAAGGAAGGAACTGATGATGGAAGGAAGGAAGGAAGGAAGGAACTGATGTTTGATGGATGGAAGGAGGGAAGGAAGGAGGGAGGGCATCGGGGGGTGCCTCAGCTCGCCAATGTTCCTGTGCTCCAAGTCTCCCGGTTTCCCCCTCCCACCCCCACCCCCCATGAAAGAGCTCCGAAGCACCCCGAAAGGTCTCACGTTACAGGTGTAGTTGTGCCAGGACTTGGTGACTTGAGGCAACTTCTCTTTCTTTTTCCAGTTTGGGGGGGCTCCTTCACGGACTGCCTCCTAGGTGGGGAGGGAGCCAAAGGAGACCTGGGGTGACCCTGGGGCCGAGCAACACCCCTCTTCCTCCTTAAACGTGGCGAAACGTCTGTGCCATCAAGTCCAAATGACTTCCAATGACCCTAATTGGGCTTTGCAAGGTATTTAAGGTTTTCTCTCCTCCACTTCCCCAGGCGTTTTCCATGGCTCGGCAGGGATTTGAAACCCAGACTTCCTGAGTGATATAATCTACCACTCTAACCGCTACATCACACTGGGTATCGCAAAACACTCGGCTGCCCCTAAGAAATCCACCCAGCCCTTCATGATGGTTGGGAGATTCCCACACTAGGTAGGCGATATTTTGGAAGATGGGCAGTTCTGAGTGGTACAAAACCTTTGATCAGAGGGGCTCCCCATGAAAGCTTCTGGTGCACACTTAAAAGTGTCCCTTGGTCCTGTGCTGGCAGGCGTGCGAACCAACTGGTTGTCTTTAGTGTCTTCTTCATTAGGGACCCATAACGTGGACCTTGCTTTTATGGTTCTCCAACATTTCCTAAGCTTTCAGAATGACTAACTTCGACCCAACCCAGGGTGCCTGCTCTGGTCAGGGCTGGATCTCTGAGGTTCCCGTCCCTTTTAATTCCCCAGGTACCCAAATCCCCCTTTAATTGGAGATGTTTATTTATTTAGAGTATTTTTTACCCCGCCTTTCTCCTTGGGAAAGGACCCAAGATGGTTTACAGTAATGAGGGACAATACAGTCCTACAACTGTTGCAAAAGAGAGAGAGCGAGCTCCTTTTGTATATGTTATGCATCTTCAAGGCCATGGGGCTGCTCTCTGGGGACCCTCCCTCCCCCCCCCCCCCCCCCCCCGGCTGTGGAGAGCGATGGAATGGGAAGCTGACAACACTACCTTGGCTGCGATCATGTAGGGCGGGATGATCTCAATGTTCATCTCTTGGAAGAGTTCGCGGCACTGCATGGAAATGAAGTCTCCAGCCAGTGGGGATTTCACTATTCCTGGGAGCCGCACAGGGGGTTGGGGGGGAGAAGAAAATGGGGGGGGGAGGTTTAGACACCTGTAGGTACCCGCTCCACATGACGGCTCCATTGTCCTTGCCCTCCCACAAGTCCCCTTGCCTGCCACAGAGCCAACAACGCCCACTGAAGGACCCGTCCTCCAGCTACGTAACCCATACAGAGACTAGTTGCACAAAATGACAAGAAAGGACAACACACCGGGCCCATGTTTTGGGGCAACGCTCTGGGTCCTGGGGCACTTGGCACCTCAGGGAAGGCCTCAGCATGATTTGATGGAGGTGCCAGAGCCATGGAAAACAGTAGCACTCTGAACATAAGAAGAGCCATGCTGGATCAGGCCAAGAAGGGCCCATCTAGTCCAGTTTCCTGTATCTCACAGTGCACACACCCCAAATGCCTCTGGGAGCGCACGAGACTAGATATCTGTCTCCTGATACGACTCCCCTGCATCTGGCCCTTGAAGGACCCTGGTTTTTTAAGCCTGGAGATGACACATCTCCATCATGGTTTGTAACCTGGGATGGACTTTTCCCTCCAGGAATCTGTCCAATCCCCCCTTAAGAACATAAGAACCTAAGAAGAGCCCTGCTGGATCAGGCCAAGAAAGGCCCATCTAGTCCAGCTTCCTGTATCTCACAGTGGCCCCACCAGAGGCCTCTGGGAGTGCACGAGACTAGATATCTTGTCTCCTGATCCCACTGGAAGTATCCTGGTTTTAAACCTGGAGATTACACACATCTCCATCATGGCTTGTAACCTGGGATGGACTTTTCCTCCAGGAATCTGTCCAATCCCCTTTTGAAGGCATCTGCCTGCCACTCCCAAGAACTGGAGGCCTTAAATTAGGGGGCTGAGAACACCAGTTGCCCCAGTCAGGGTCCTACGGTCAAGGAAGGAGGAGACCCCAGATCAAAATGCCTGTTTCCATCCCAGAGTGTCTGTGCTGTTCAGGTGGCTGTCAAGGGTCTCGAACAAAGTCCCCCGAATGTAGCCTGCCATGTGTTGGCATTTAAAAGCAGCTCACCCCAGGGTGGTGTGGGGTGGCTGGGTGGGGGGGGGGACCGTCAAAACCATCCAGCCCCACCCTGGCCAACGCGGTTCTGCCGAGAGGGCTCGGCCAGTGCCCAAGGCACCCAAGGGAACCCAGCCCTACCTTGCTGCAGGATGTAGCCGTCGTGAACGGGGATGGCCGTGGTGTGCGTTGCGCCGCTGTCCAGGACGAGGCCCGTACTGCGCCCGTTAGCAAAACTGGAGGGCAAAGCATCAAGGGTTGAGCAATGCAAAGATGGGGGCAGGCAGGGAGGGAGGTGCGCTTTGGACCTTCCCACTGGGACACCTGGAGAGGGGATGGTTGTCCAGTGTGTGTGTGTGTGGGGGGGGGGAGACAGACTACAACTCATTTCAGAAAAGGGGCCTGCCTTGGTCTTTGCCAGCGTATAAGGCAGGGAACAAAGCCAGACAGCAGGCAGTTTTTGAGATGCCACGGCCTTATTTCCCCCCGTTGTTTCTTGCCTGTTGCAGCAACTACAAGTCGTCAGTGGAACCCCCTGCCACCAGGACCTTTTGCAAGAGGAGAATGCCAGAATCCTAGCGCTGGAAGGGACCTCAAGGGCCGCCCAGCCCAACCCCCATGGATGCGGATGGCCCTCGCCCAGGATGCGCGCCCTCCCGCTTCCCGGCAGGAGAAGGATACGCTGTGAGCACAGCCGTTTTGCAGAGGAAGAACGCCGGGATGCCGTAATGCTCGAACATGAGCTCCGTCAGTTTCTCCCGCTTGGCCCGAGTGTTCCACTGCAAGACCAGGGCGGAGGTCAGCCACAGAGAGGCCACGGCACCGGACCCAAACGCGAGGTGGGGAGGCTGGGGGCTGGGGGGAGAATGAGGGAAGCCTCTGGGAAGAACTGGCCGGGATACCTACGGGGGCTTCGGACATGAGCACAGGGTGCAGGTTTGGCTCCGATTTGATATGCTTGTTGTAGGTGTGGTCCAGAATGGCCTGGAAGCATCCCCAGTCCTCGACTGGCACCGGAAAGAGGGAGTCCGCCCGGGTTGTCAGGAAAGAAAAGAGAGCATGAGCAAGAACGAGGGAGGGGTGGGGGAACCCCCCCCGGCCAGGCCCCTTCTCAACAGGTCCCCTCACAGGAAGGTGTCTTGTGGCAGGACTGGCCTTCCTCGAAAGGGAGGTTTTAGCACAGCGGTGGCCAAACTTCGGCCCCTCCAGCTGTTTTGAACCACAACTCCCAGAATTCCAAGACTGTATTGCCAACGACAAAGGGCTGTGGGAGTTGTGGTCCAAAACATCTGGAGGGCCGAAGTTTAGCCACCACTGTTTTAGCAGCACAGGCCATGGGAGCGCAAGAGCGACACCTGCTGAATGCTAAAGAAATCACACCATGCGCTTCAGGGCACACCGGTGGTGATGTCCAATTAACTCCACAGCACAGAGTCGGTCACGACTGTAACAACACAACATGCACACACACACACAGGAGACACAGGGGCCGTGGGCTGGCCAGGGGATGCCTTCATGGGGACAGGGCAAGTGTGGAAGGGGGCAGGAGGGGGACCCGTGGCCGAGAGGTACAGGGGCTACAGCACAGAATAGCAAAAGGTAACAAAATAAGGAGTGAATTCCATCCGAAGGTTGCATCAGTTGCACAACTGCCAGGGCTGCCTTCCAGTACCAGAAACTGCAGCTCACAGAGCTGATCCCAGCCACAACCTGGAGCATTTACGGCTACCTTCCCCCCCCCCGCCCCCGTAGGGAAAGGCATCCCACCCCTCCTGCTTGCCCTGCCCTGCCCCCCCCATTTCATACTCATCCCGTTCTTGAGTGGCGAGATGACCTCCGTGTTCTCCCGAGGCACGTGTAAGGAGTTGGTGTCGATGTAATAGACCTTCCCGGACTTGTTCTCCTTGTCTCCGTCGAGCTCCATGGCCGACTCATCATGGGACAGGAGGCCCACGGTGGTGGGGAAATCGGCCTGCAAGGAGGCGAGGGGTGAATCCTCCGGGACCAAGGCCCTTCGAGGGATGCTCCTGCCCCAAGCCTCTTTGGAGAAGGAAGGAAGGAAGGAAGGAAGGAGGTAGTGGAGAACAGCTATGTATGCTGGTGTTCCCAGGGTCCTTGCCACCATACCTTAGGGCAGTCCTCTCCAGCATAACCAGCACGCACGGAGAATGAGCCAATGTCGAAGACCAGTGCCCCAACTTCATCTGGGGGGGGGGGAGGAGAAGCAAAGACAGGTATTAGATTTGGTGGGCAGGGTTAGGCTTAGACTTATTTTATCGTGTGCTGGTCTGTTTCAAGACGCTAAGGCTTCTGTGGACTGGCGTGCAGCTCTGCTTGGTTGCTTGTTGTCGTGTTGGTTGAGATGCTTTGTCCTCTTGGCCATTTTGGGCTTTTTGGCCTTTTCACATGACCCCTAAACTCCGTGGCAAATGGCTCCCAGCTCCGGAGCTTAAAATTGTTTCCCCACCAGCTCTGGAGTTTACAGAAAATTAAGTGCGACCACACCCACCTAAGCGCGTCCCAGCGCACTTTTCAGGTACCTGCTCCCCGGGGGGTGAAAATCCCTGATGCGGATGTAACCTAGTGAGTGCCGGGCTCTCCTGGCTTCTGTTTGTTGTTTTTTTTGCCCCCCCCGGCCCTTTAAGAGACAGGAATCAGGACGACGACGGGGCTTGGGGTGGCTTCGACAGGCGGAGGTGAGCCTGCATTTTTTCCTCTCTTTTTTTCTAACTCCCCTCACGCAGACAGGAGCAAGGAAGTGCGGAGGGGGTGGGAACACAGGAAGAGCAACGAACCCCCAAGATCTCTGGTCCGAATTTAAGTGGCCAGCGGATCTTAGGGGTCGTGTGAAAAGGCAAGAGCTGGTCTCCTGGAGGGCCAGGCAGACCTTTCAGAAAGAACCATAACCTCCTTTCCCAAACCTTATGACCAGTTGTTGGGCTGGACTGCAATGACCATCCACCCCACCCCCCGTGTCTTGTTGAGGACGTCACCATCAAAAAAGGATGGGACCAGGGGATCAACGAAACATGATTCCTAGCATCAAGGACCCCCCACCCCTTTGTGGCTCTCCTCATACCCTAGCCTACACTGCAGGGCAGTTTTGTTATGTTTGTTTTGTCTTTTATATCCTGCTCCCCACCCGCCCCTCTCTCCAGCAACCTGGGCCCTCCTGCCACAATCAAAAGAAAACGCCTGCTTCCCCCTCTTCCCAAGATGGGAATCATTCCATTTGCAAGATTTCCAATATTGCTTCTATCCTGTGTGCTTATATGCTTTAGGGGACACAAAAGTAGCATTTACAGTGGACCCTTGTATAACAAACAGCTTGTATAACATAAAATCTGTACAACATAAAAAATTTTGGAGATAGGGGGAAATTTACTTAACAGAATTGCCTATGGGGAAAATCCGTACAACATAAAAATGGGATTACTCCATTCTCAAGGCATTCCTATGGGAAACTGTATAAAGGAAAATTTGCTTAACATAATTTCATTTGGAACGAATTAATTCCTTTATACAAGGTACCACTGTATATTGTTGGAACTCCAACACCAATAAAAATAATAGTTTGGCTAATAGTTAAAAATAAATGTACGCTAAATATAAATTTTAATGGTATGGTAGGTGGGGAATAAAAAGATAATATGTTTAAAATCACAGAAGGATTTGCTTCAAATAAATTTTACTACCGTGCCTAAAACAGAAAGAACAGCCTCAAGTCCAGAGAAAACCAGTCTACACCTTTACACCAGTGGTTCTAAATATAAACGTACTACTATATTTATAAATTGTTTTTATATTTTTGTTGTAAACTGCCCAGAGTGGCCTTCAGGCTAGATGGTGTGGCATATTAAATAAATAAATAAATAAATAGGCAATTCTCCACATTCTATGCAACCCAGATCATCATGTTCTACAGAGATAAGAACCTTCACCCTGTGATTCTAAAAACAGGGAAGCTGTCTCAAAGAAGCGAGCCAAGCTGCATATTATGGGGTGGGTGGCTGGGAAAGGGCAGGGCATGCCCTCCCAATGCTTCCGAGCCAGGGTGGCTTGGGTCTTGGGTGGGTGGTCACCCCATATCCCCCCCTCTGCTGGGAGGCCCTCCCCAGCCTGCCCCCTCCCTCGCCTTGCGTGGTGCCAGCATGCCACTGTTGCCACGGGGGGGGGGGGCAGCCGGTTGGCCTCCCGGCTCCCTTGGGCAGTGTTGGTGGCATCTGCCCTGCTCAGCTCCCCACCAGTGGCTCCTCTAGCAGTAGGGAGGGAGGGGGGAAGGGGGGGCTTCTCTGCAGGCATGCAGGGCTCTTATAGGCAGATCTCCGGGGTAGGGGTGTGGGGGGGGGGGGGGGTTCTTGGAGCAGACCCTACCTCCTCCGTAGACCCCTCCGCTCATCACGGCTCTGGCAGCTCCAGCCCACTTCCGATGCTCTGGAGCTTTGGGGGGGGGAGTTGAGGATGAAGAGGGAGGGTCTCCCAGTCTTTGCAGGGGGTGGCAAGGGGAAGGGCTGGGGGTGGGTGGGTGGGCAGTGATGGATTCAGCACCAGGCCCAGTGGACAGCGACCTGGGGAGGGGAGCTGCAGAGGGAGGGTGAGAGGGAGGGAAGGGAGGAAGGAATGACACCCCAGCTGTGGAGGTTGGGGGGGGGGCTGAGATCTGTCATGCGTCATAGCCAATGAAGGCTCTGCACCCCCATCCCCATCCAGGGCCCTGATTGGCTGCCTTGGGAGACAATGACAGCTGCATCCTTAAAGGGGCCGAGGTGGGGGGGGCATTTTAGGTGGGATGGGGGTGCAGAACAGAGGCTGCTGGATTTGCAGTACACCCACCCCCTTCCCCCCCTTTGGCAAAATACTCCGGCCTCCTCCTGAGCCCATTCACAAAACGAAGGAGGGCGGATGGGAAAGGGGGCGTGCCCCATATCTGTGATGGGGGTGGGTGGGCAATAAGGCCATCGCCCCACCCAGAAATCTGCAGCCGCAGAAGCTGGAGGGTCTTCCCCCCCTCACCCCCCCACCCCAATTTCCAGACCGGAGATGTCAAAAATGATGGGAAGGAAGGAGAATCTCAGAATCGTAGAAGAGTGAGGTTTAACCCCTGCTCCATGCAAGAATACAGGAGGGGAAGGAGACCTCTGAGAATGTGCAGAGCGCGTTTCTCTCCTTTTTCTTTCCAGCCATAGGAACCACCCACAACTGGCTTCAGGGAATCCTCAAACATCTTTCTTGAGCAACTGAGTAACTTTGGTGTAGCTTTGCATCTATTAAGCAACCTGGGTTGGCAGTTTGGGTCTTGGTTTTGGATCTGGAAAAGCAGGGTTCCAGAGCCCCTTGGGCCATTCCTTCTTTTTCTTGCCTTGGCCTACCTCACAGGCTTGTTGTGAGGACAAAGCAGATCGCTGGATGTCACAAACAAGTGAATATAAATACAACACCTTGTTTCCTAATTTCTTACAAGACAAAATCATCAACCATATTCACCATCTCTCCCTCCACAACTGCCGCTTCACCCAAAATGTCAAAACCCTGTAAAAATATTTCCAAAGACCCTCTTCTCACTCTTTGATGGTCCCTTTTTCACAATTTCTCTGCAGGGAGTCGTTGGAAGAGGAACCCACTTCCGTTCCCCCCCCCCCCGGCTCCTCACTTCTTCCCCGCAGCTCTTGTGCCACTTCTGATTCAACTCCTGGATCCTTGTTGGTGGCTTTACAGTTGCCACACCTTATTTGAGGAGGGCCTGAACTAGCTTTGCACATTTAGCTATGGAGGGGTAGTCCTACATGGCTATGAAGCTATAGGGGGGCAACAGCTTTTGGCCCACACAGGACTCAGACTGATTTCAATCTAAAGTATTTTAAATAAGGAAATAAATATTTATAAACAAATGTGTCCTGGTAGGTTGGCTCCCCGCGCAGGGCCAACTCGCATGTTCAAACTTTGGGGTCTGGAGTTTGCCTTTTGGTGACCTGAATTCTGCCTGCTCCAGCCTGGTGGCTTTACTTTGGCTTTTCTACTTTGCATCAAGCTGCATGCTGTCCGGGCTGGAAATGCTGAACTTAATTTTTGCAAAAATGAATTACCTGCGAATGATCTCTTTCCCTCCCCATCCGAATTGGCGGGGGAGGGGGGGAGGACAGAGAGGGGACATGCTCCAGAATCTTTTGTGGCATCAAAATTCTGCAACAGTTTTGGGGCTGACGGGGGCACAATTGATGCCAGAAGCAGGGACTCTTTCCTTTCCCACTATCTTTTATTTTCATTTCTTGGTTTCTTTCAGCCACGGCAAGAGATGGTCACAGCAACAGCGGAGGTTGGGATAAAGACATTCCGGGCCAGATGGCGTCACCCATGTATACCCCCAACACAAAAACACAAAACAAACCCGCACAAAACAAACCCCAATTAGTCCCGTCCCCTATTATGCACTGAACATCTCTGTTTGGGGAATTTTTGGTAAATCACCCCCAGATGGGTTTGAGGTTACCAGCAGCGTCACAACGACAATCTCTGCCACCCAGGGCTAGCATGGATTCCATGGCCCTCCCCCCTAGTGGGGCGGGGGGTTCCAGAATAGTATACAGCACTATTTTATCGTTTTGGCATGCCCCCCCCCAGTATGGCACCGAGGGCACATCCCCCCCCGTTACAGCCCAGGGGGTTGCTGACCCCCCCCCCCATATATGAGGCAGGCCACATGGGTAGGTGAGGTTTTTGCTTTGCTGGGACCTGGCTCCATTTACTCTCCACCACAATTTAGTGCTTGAGTTATTCCAGAATAACTGAACAGGAGTAACATGTTCGGATCCCAAGCCTCACATGGGGGGGGTGTGTGCGCGTGTGCATGCGTGCAGGGGGAGAAGAAAGGTAGCTGAAAGCGGGGCTCCCCAAAGAGGCTTCTTTCCAATGTCTTGGACTACAGACCTCACCATCCCCACCACCACCAATGCCATGCTGGCTGGGGATGATGGGAGCTGTAACGCAACGGATCCCGGGCAGGAGCCCAAATACTTTCAGCCACTCTTTACTTGCCCCCTGACTGGTAATGCCACAGAAGGCTGACACTGTAACTAAGGAACTTTAATTACATCTCAAATTTTGTAACTCGCCCCCCCCTTCTACCACCCTTCCAAAATAAAGGACAGGTCCTTTCTGCCATGTCATCTTCTTCCACCTGGGTTTTCGTGGCGCGCAAGCAGGTTCTCAAATTGGGAAGGGCAGGCAGAAATCCAACAGGTGCAACCACCATCACTTTTCCTGAAGGCGCCCTGCGCCTCCTCCTCCTCCTCCTGTTGAATTTCTGCCTGCCAGGCAGCAATCTTCTAGACTTCTCGGGGGTTCCTCTTCTTCTTCTTCTCCTTCTCCTTTCCAGGCACGCAAGGGAAGGAGGAAGCGGCCAGCCTTCCTCCTTCTGGATCTCTGCAGGGGGGCTGGCGGCGGCGGCGGGAGAGCGACTCCAACAAGCCCAAGCCGCGCCCCTGCTGTCCTTGGAGGCAGGCAGCCATGCAACCGGTGGAGGCTTCCAGGCACGACTAGCCTGCACCGGTTGACCGCCTGCCTGCCTTGCATCTTTTAAAAGAAAAAGGCACCCTCCTCCGCTTAGGACCCAATTTCCCCGGGGACGCCAAGCAGCACCCGCGTGCACGCGCCTTCCTGGACCGTACCACCTTTTCCTCCTCCTTTCTCCCAATAATAATAATAATAATAATAATAATAATAATAATAATAATAGACAGACACCCCGGGTTCCTTCCTCCTTGCCCAGCTCTTATCCAGGTGCCCAACCCTGAATAAATACAAACCAGACCCCCCACTTCAAGGGGAGGGGGCTTCTGCTTCTTCTCCCCACCCCGTCCCGGACACGCACGGGGGCGGGGGGGGGGGGGGGGGGGGGGGGGGCCCGGGCTGACGTGGACTCTTCCGGTGCCCCCGCAGTTGGCGCCTTCTATTTTATTTTATTTATGGGGGAGAAAAAGGGAGACCGGCGAGAACCCAGTCCCGCTCCCCTCGTTGTTTCTCATCCCTCTCCCGCTCCACCGAGTCCCTCTTCTCCCTCAAAGCGCTTCATTTCCCTTTTCTCAGACTCTTATTTCCCGCCTTACTACCCCCCCCCCGCGTCCGCGGCCGACTTGGTAGGCGCCGCTCCTCCTCCTCCCCCTCCCTTCCCCCCTCCCTCCCCTCTCCGGGTCTTCAGGGAGTTGTTTCGTTCGCGTCCGGCTCTGGGCGCGGCGGTGGGGCCGCATCACCGGGGCCGGCTCGGGCGGGATCGCTGCGCGCCCCAGAGTCAAGTCCCGGCCGCCGCCGCCGCCGAAGCCCCAGGCAGCCGCGTTCCTGTTCCTGGGCTCGGGCGACGGGTCCGGGAGAAGAAGGATCCTTCCGCCTCTGGAGCAGCGGAAACGAGTCCCCTCTGCCGCCCCCCCCCGAGCCCTCCCCCACGGCGGCGGCAGGAGCAGCAGCGGCGGGGCCGTCCGCTGCCGGAGGAGGAGGTAGGTGGGGAGCCGGGGGTGGGGTGGGGTGGGGTGGGCGGCAAGGTCCCTGCTCTTCCTCCTCCTTTTCCTCTTCCTCTGCTTCCAGCAG
>JAHTLZ010003326.1:740443-750995 GCA_023846285.1 Phrynocephalus versicolor
CTTCCTCCTCCTTTTCCTCTTCCTCTGCTTCCAGCAGCCTCCAAGCACCCCCCCCACCGCCCATGCAATCCTTTGGGGGGGGGGCTCCTTTGCACACGCCTCGCCCGCCCACCCCCTTTGCAAACCCCCCATTTTGCAACCAAGGAGCCCCCTCCTCCTCCTCTTCCTCTTCCTCCTCCTCCTCCTCCGGATGTGTTTGGGGCGACCCTTTCCCTCCCCACTTTGAGACTGTCCGGTGGGAGGGGGGGCGCCTTCGCAGAGCCGCCCCGGGGATTTCTCTCTCCCCCCCCCTCCGCATCTCTCCCGGCTGTCGCCTCTCACCTCTCCTAGCAACCGCCTTCCCACCCCCCAGGAATCCCCCCCATGACAACCCTCTGCCCCCTTTCCACGCCCCCTAGCAACCCCTTCTCTCCCCCCCACCCTTCTTTCTCCCTGCTTGGGGGAGGACCCATAGAATCGCAGCCCCCCCCCAATTCCTCCCTTCCCCCAAAGCGAGCAGCCTTCCTTTTTGCAGAAGGACGGGACCCCCTTGTGTCCTGACGCCCCTCTGGGGTCACCCCCATCCTAAAAAAAGAGGGGCCAAGGAGGTCTCAAATAGTAGCCAGAAAAAGCAGAAGTCGTGTGACTTGCCCGCAGCCCCTCCCTGCCTGGGTCGCCGGATCTCCCCTTCCCCCCCCCCCTCCTGCCCCAGTCGGGCCAGTTCCTCTTCCGTGGCCTCCCAACAACCCCAACCCCTTTTGGGGCTCCCCCAATTCTGCAGGGTGGCTGGCAGAGATGAACCCCCCGCGCCCCAAGAGATCAGGGAGCCAGGATTCTGGTTTGGGGGGGGAGGGTCCAGGGGGAGGCAATGAGAAGGGGGGGCAGATCAAAGGGTGCTGAGACCCCAGAAGCTGGGCTCCCTGGGGGCGGGGGGGGGGAGTAAGCGAGGGTGAGCCTGTTTGCTATTTGGCAGGTTTGGACCTGGATAACAGGCTTGTTGTTGTTGTTGTTGGTGGTGGGGGGTTGGTGGAGAGAGAGAGAGAGAGACACCCTGGACCCAAGAAGCCTTTCAGGTAGGGTGGGAGGGGGGCCATCCAGGAGCCCCCCCTCTTGGACAGATGCCTGGTGCCCTGCCGCCCGTGGCCTGTTCTTCTGGCCCACCCACCGGAGGAGAAAGAACCGTGGTTGCCTCCACCGTGGCACTTCCTGCTTAAGGAACTTCCCCAGAGAGAGACCTTGATGAATAAAGTGTTCTGCTTCTATACCGCCCTGTGCCACTTCCAGATGATCTGATGATGCTCAGACTGGCCCCGGTGGGAACTTCCCTCGGCCACCCCTCACTCCCCACCAGGGTGGGCCTGCTTGGGTGCCCGGCCTAGCAGCGTCTTCCTGGGAGGATGTGGCGTGTTTGTGTGTGCATGCATCTCATGCATGCAAGGCAGGGATATGGCCAGCTCCCCTTCTGGGGCCTGGTGGGTTGGCTGGGTTTTTCATGTCCTGCCCTGGGTGCCCCCAGCAGCTGGCAGTGCTGGGCCCTCACCTTGCCCCTCTTTACCGCTGCCCATTTCAGAGATCCCCGGTTGGAAGACTGAGGTCTGCCCAGCAGCCGAAGGACTCGGGGTGGCCTCAGGATGCGTTTGCTCCCAGGGACTGAGGCAAAGAGGGTCTTGTGAGTTCTAGTCTGCATGGACAGGACAACGTAGCATCCCTCTTCCCTAAAAAGTCTTATCCCTCCCCTTCCTTCAAACAGCGGTTGCCTTTCTCAACCCTGCTGTGCCACACCTTTTGGGACTGGCCGAGTGGGAAGGGGACCCCAAAGGACATCTAGTCTCACCCTCGACAGAGCATGATAGATCTACAACTTGAGGGTCCCTGGTGGGTGGCCACCCAGCCTCGGTCAAAAGGGCCTCTCCCGCAAAGGCCGGTATTTTTCACGGTGGCCCATTCTGCTGCCAGGGAGCTCTTTCCTCTCTCTCATCACCCCACCCCCCATCACCCCCGGCCGGGCATCCTTCCTTATATCAAGCCACCACCTCCTTGCTAAGCCTCTGGATTGTTTGGCTATAAGTCCTCCCTCACTGGAGCTGCAGAGAAAATGCTTGCGCTTCCAGATGTTTGGAGTTCTGAGGATGATGGGCTGCCAGATCCCCCATGCGGCACCCCCAGAGGAAAACCCCACGCTGGGTTCCCCTTTCTGATGCTCTCTTTTCCTTGCAGAGAAATAGCAAGTGGGGGGGTAACTGTGTGTATGGGTGTCAGCAGTCTTCTCTGCTGCTGTTGGTACAGATGTTGAGCCTCTTTATGGGACGGCCAGATCCTAAAGTGGAACAATTCCCAGTAGGGTGGGGGTGTGGGGTGGGGAAGAGAGAAATACAACACAGACTTGAAGTGATGCTGATACAGATGTCTGTGGGAAAGATCCTTATTTTATTATTATGACTGATCTTCCTGCCCAGCCTTCTCCTGGATAAGTTCAGCTGTGTTGTCATATTTTTTTTGAGTCTTCACACCAATCCTGCAAGGTAGACCAGTCTGAAAGTGAGATGCCAGCCTGAGGCTGCTCAGTGAGCCATGTGCTCAGGAAGATCAGCCCCCCTGGGTTTTCCAAAGCACTGTTAGATTTCTCTCCTCTTGCCCCCCCCCCCCCCCCGATGCATTATATTTATCCTCCCTGGATAGAAAGCATGTGCGCACGCCTGCATACACACACACACACACACACAAAGTTCCCAGAGATGTGAGCATGGCAGGAGTCCTGACCGGGGGTGGGGGGGCTGCTTGGGAAGGGCACTTTAGATCCCCCCCCCCCCGGCATCCTTTCTTCTTTTTCCTCACCTTGAAATTGGAGAAAGAAGGAACGGAGATGGGTGGGGTTTATGGGAACAGGCAGGAAGGGAGGCCATCCCATTAGGTGAGGGAGGATCCTGTGCATCTTGGACTTGCTCTGTTTTGGGGGTCAGAAATCTGCCCTTCTTAGGAACCCCTTCCTCCCCTTGTCCTTTGGTGCTTATTGGCTTTGGGGAAAGGGGGCACGGCCAGCGCCCCGCTTCTGCCCCCAACCCACCCATTTCTGTGCCCTGTGCCATCGAGTCAGATCCCACTTCTAGGGACCCTGAGAGGGCTTTCCGGATCAAGGAGAGATTTTAGGAATGGCTTCACCAGTCCCCCTCCCTCGTGCCCGTGAGTTTCCATGGCCAAGTGGGGAATTTGAACCACCCAGGGCCTCATGAATGCTACTCTGCCCACTACGACACCCCACCTGAAAAGCCCCCCCCCTTTAGGGGTGGACAAATGTGCCGAGGGAATTGACCCCTTCTTTTAATTTCTGGGGTGGCTGCATTCTTCCTGTTTTCCCTTTTTTTGGCCTTGGGATGTGGTCTTCTTCCCTACACCCACCCCCCAGAGAGTGTGTGCAGCAGAACTACCCCCCCCCCCCAAAATCAGCATCTTTCCCATTAACACCCCCCCCCCGGTCTCCTCCTGGAATGGAGCCCAGGTGAGAACGCCAGCCGTGCGGAAATGCTATATATAGCCATATCGTCAATATTGATATTGAGAGCAGTCAGTTTGTAGCTGCAGAGTGCGCATCGTTTGTCCAGCTGGATGTTGCAGGTAGGGTTGACATTTGTGTGTGTGGGGGGGGGTTTAGGGTGGGGAATGGGAGGGAAGGAGACCAGGGGTGGGGAGTGCTTTGGAAAGACAGCAGGAACCATCACTCTTCATTGCAAGACCCTGGCATCTAAAGTGAGGAAGAGGAGAGAGCTAGACAAATCACAGGGACTTGAGAGACATTTTTTGGGGTGGTTTGTAGTGTTTTCCCCACCTCATCCTGTGCATTATTGCTGCTGCTGCTGCTGCTGCTGCTGTATCCCAAACATTGCGACAGTTAAATGCATGCAGACTGGTAGGGTGTATAAAGGTTTTCACCCTCGTTTTGAGAGCCTTTTGCACTATGTTGGAATAGTCACCTTTGGGGGGGGGGGGGGAACATGGCTGGAGCCCTGAGACCAGAGTGAGTGAGCAGGTGCTCCAGGGTTTCCTTACATCTGGTTGTGCTTGTGTGATTTTTTTTTTGGGGGGGGACACACTGGGAGGATGGAGTCCTTGGGCCTGTTTGAAGGCGGGGGGCTCTCAGAGGCTTGCTGCCTGAAGTTGAATGGTCAGGCTGTTTTGGCAGGGGTGGTGGTGGTGGTGGTGGAGTAGGTGACCCTTGGGGATCCCATCACCCCCGGACTCTTGCAATTTCTGGGCTCCTCCATCATGCCCTTCAGTTGGGCAGATGCCCTCCCAAGGGGTTGCCGTTCAGGGATGCTCAACCGTCGCCTTGATAGACACCACGCCAGGTTCCTTTTTACGGCTTGCACGCAGAGACCTGGAGGCCATGAACAAAGGCACCGAGGCTTTTAAATTTTAAAAGGCCAACACCGCTGCCGGGCCTGTTCAGGGGGGTCAAAGCTCCTGCTGCGCTGTGGCCGGCGGTGGGGCCTCTTCCTGCCCCTTCCCGGTGGGGAGGTCTGGCAGGATCCCTGGCAGGATCTCTCATCTCTCCTGGCCTCCTCCGGACCCTCCCCAGGAGGGCGTGATAAGCTGGGCTTTTACACCCCGGGGGACCCACCACACCGGATCAGAGAGGCTTGGGGCGGATTTGTGCTGACAAGAGCAGAGAGCCATTGATGCCTCAGTGGAAGGCGCCACGGGGGGGGGCACTTGGCTTGGCTCCCAGAACCTTGCCTAGCCTTACTCTCCTTGTTACTCCCCCCCCCCGCAAACACACACACACACAAGGGCACCCTGGCTTTCTCTGCAGCGTCAAGGGCACAGCCCTCCTTCCTCCCAGTCCTGCCCTTCCCAAGAGAAACACCCCACCCCACCCCACCCCGCTGTCCCCCTTTTTTCTGGCGATGCGCCTGGGTGCTGTTCTTTCGCTAGATGGGTTCTGCATCGGCTGGCCCGTTGCCCCCCCCTCCGGCCCTGGCAGGGAGATCCCCTTGGCACCATAGCGGGAAGCGGAGGGCTCGTAATCCCGCCCCTCCCTCCCCGTAATCTTCTCGTTTACACTTGAGGAGATTTGCGTTTTTTATCGCGTAATGCACTTTCCCTAACGAAGCCAATGAGATTACGGATTAAGGCCGGGCTCATCCGTTGGTCTCCGCCTGCGCGTGCGTTTTTGGACGGGGAAAACACAGATCGCTGGGGGTCCAAGCGGTCTGGCTGGCGGTCAGCGCGGAAGGTGGGAGGGGGGGTCCTTTTTTGCTGCCCCTGCCCCATTTTGGAAGGGGGGGAGTGTGCTATAGACACCCTGTCCGTCTGGGGAAGTCAGTTGCTCCTGCTTGGCTGTCCGGTCACCTTCCTCTCTTTTTTTCCCCTCCCTGGATCCGAAATCCATCTTGGTCTCGAATTTCCACATCCAGTTGCCAAGGCAACCGCCACCAAGTGTAGGGATGATGAGAGAAAAGGGGGGGCAGGGGAGAAAGAGGGAGAAAGAGAGGGGTCTGGTTGCCATGGTGACACCTTGACCTCTCCATTTTGGACCTGATGGGGCCGGAGAGGCTGCTGGACAGCTCCAGTGCCCGACCCCCCCTCCTCCTCCTTTCCGCCTTTCGTAAAAGAGGGGGGGGATTTTGCCCCCCCCCCCGTTCAGCAACCCTGTTCCTGCCATGAACTGGGGGGAGGCTATTTCTTTCCTCCCCCCCCACCACCCCATGTCTATTTGTGCATGTGTGTTTTGTGATCATATTGGCCTAATTCGAGGCAAGGGGACTGGGTGTATGTCGGTACGTCCAGGGCATACCAACACCCGACATGGGTGTCAGGTGGTTTTTGACCTTGGGCCATCAGGTGCTCTCAGCCTGACCTACCTCGAAAGGTTTTTGTTTTGTTTTTTGTCAAAATTAACGGGAGGAGAGCCATAAATGCCATTATTGACCTCATTGGAACAGAGATGGTTAGGAAGTCAGGCTGAGGACGGCCCAGATGGGTCAGAGTGAGTGGCCACAGACCCACTGATTCAGTAGTAGGGCATACATATAAAATCCATCTTGGTGTGTTTAGAGTCCTTTACAGACTTCAGAATATAAGGTCCCTGCCCCGAGGACCTTACAGTTTAAATGTTTTTGAAGAGGTTTGCTTTGGGGAAGGTGGTGGTGATGGGAGGGCCACAAGGAGGGAAGCAGGAGACCTGGATTTCACCAGCAGGCCCTTTGAGTTATGCTCACAATTGCTTCCCGTAACCAGGTGCAATGGACCCCAAAACAAGGCCATCCTGGGAACACACTGTTTTCACTGCCGTTATTTAAAAATGCGCTTTCCCTCCAGATGAAGGCTCACCAGCAAGTCTGGGGCAACCAGGGCTCCTGTCAATCATCCTGCGCCCCTCAGAACTGGAATCTTTGGGGCACAGCCGGTAGTCAGTTTCATTGTGCTGGGTGGCAGTTTTCTTCCAATCCCCCTGTCCCTTAAAAAAAACACCCAATGCCCTTAAAATATGCCATGGATAAAAGGCAACCACAAGATCCCCAGATAAGTTTAAGCGCCTTTCCCTAAAAAAAGGGGGGTTCCTTGGATTCCATGGGAGGGTGTGGGCCCAGGTCTTTTGGGGAGAGCCATGGGTTGGGGGTATAGCCTAACCCCCACCCACCCACCCACTTGCAGTTATGTCTGGGAATCTTTTGCAAAGCTGTGCTGGTGGCGCTCCAGGAGGGGAGAGGGGCCCTTTCAGGCAGACCCTGGAGTGCCCCCTCCCCTGCCTCACTTCTATGGGGAGTTTGTGGCTGTCAGTTGTTTTGCCTGCTGCCCAATTAACAGCATTGTGGTCAATAACAATAAGTTGCAAACTGTGAAACCAGTCAGCAGAAGTTGTAGTTCTGTTTTTTTTTTAACAATGACAGAGAAGAGCCTCCAGTTGGAGCCACCGTCGGCTCACTCTTTGCCCGAGCCAGCATCGTCTTCAAGGGCAGCCCCACAGGCGGCATTGGAGTGGCAGTCCAATCGGAGGTGTCAAAAGCCGGTTCAGTTACAACGGGGAAGCTGGCACGGCTCCAGCCCACGAGAAGGCCTCCCTCTCGGTCAGGATGGCCTCAAGGGTCGGCAGAACACGGGCCGTGGGCGTGGGGGGCATTTCAGGCCTCCGGTGGCCTCACCTGTGCTCACCCTAATCTGCAAAAGGGCTGTGTGTGTGTGTGTGTGTGTGTGTGTGTGTGTGTGTGTGTGTGTGTGTGTCTGTAAAACTGGCCAATGCGAGGGAGAACCCAGAGGACTGGGAAGAAGCTTCTGCTGTTTTTCTTTGGGGAGGTGGGAGCCAAGCCCCCACCGCACCCTGCCTGAGTACCTTCGGCTGGCTCATTGCAAGGGAGGGTCTGCCTTGGGTCCTTTTGGTGGGGGGAGGGGGGGGGGAAAGGCAGGACAGGAGTACAGTGGACCCTCGTATAACAAACGGTTTGTATGACATAAAATCTGTACAACATAAAAAATTCCAGAGATAGGGGAAATTTGCTTAACAGAATCGCCTGTGGCGCGAATCTGTACAACATAAAAATGTTTGTGATTAGGGATTACAGTAGGACCCCGGTATCCGCTGGGGATTGGTTCCAGACCTTCCCGTGCATAATGAAAACCGTGGATAAGAGCGAACACCCCAAATCCCCAAAACTGCTGTTTTGTGACAGTAGTTTGCTTTACAGCTGCTGTTTTGTGACAGTAGCTTGCTTTACAGCTGCTGCTTGTGACAGTAGCTTGCTTTGTGTCTGCTGAATTATTTATTTGATTTTTTTCCCTTTACCATCCATGGATTACTGAATCAGTGGATAATGAATCAGTGGATACGGGGGTCCTACTGTACTCTGTTTTCAATGCATTCCTATGGGAAATTTGCATAAAGGAAAATTTGCTTAACAGAATTTCATTTGGAACGAATTAATTCCTTTCTACAAGGTGCCACTGTATTTTAAATAAACAAATGCGAGGAGAAGCAGTCCCGGTGAGGTGCTTCGCAGAAGCCCAGGTGCCTGCCGGCCTCTTCTTGGCTTCCTTGGCCCTTTCCTGTGGCCACCCGCGAGTAACGCTGCCTCCCTCCCTCCCCTCCCTCCCAGCAGGATCGGGACCCACCGAGCGGGGCTGAGGGCCGCCCTCCCCTGAGCCAGAACCCACCATGAGTGAGCTGGAGCAGCTGAGGCAGGAAGCGGAACAGCTGCGCAACCAGATCAGGGTAAGGAATCCCGGGAGGGAGGGTGGGAGGGAGGGAGGGGTGGGGGGGCGCTGGTGGGAGGCCTCCAAGAGGACACGCTCGCTCGGTCGTCCCGAGCAAGACGCTTGGGTTTGGGCGGCAGGTCTCCAAAGGAGAGATGGGCTGAGCTGGTTCCTCTCTGTGCTCTGGCTTTATTCATTCATTCATTCATTCATTCATTCATTCATTCATTCATTCATCCATTTATTTATTTATTTATTTATTTATTTATTTTTATATTTCTATATTTATATACCGCCAGATTTTCCCAGACAGGAACTCAGGGTGGTTAACGAGGAATAGCATACAACAAAATACAGAGAACATAATAAGCGGTTCCACAGTGTGACATAAAGAACAAAAACAAACCCAACAACTGATCAGTAGAACCAAAATTTAAAAAGCTAAAAATACAAAACATTACTAAGGCAAGATGGCAAAAAACAGGCAGACAACAAACTCGTAACACCACCTACTTATAAAATACAGCGACCTCTTTTCTGCTCACCTGCCGCCACCCCAACCTCCCACGAGCCCCCCCGGCCCAAGGAAAGAGCATGGGTTGCCTCCGGTTCCCCCAAGTCTGTGTCCTGCAGGAATGGGAGGCAGGCAGGCAGGCAGGCAGGCAGGGTCCTGTCCTCCGAGGACGGCTGGGGCAAAGGTGCCTCTCTCGGCTTGCCAGCGAGGGGCACTGCCGTTCAAATTGTGATCCAAGAGGTGTTTGTGTCCACAAATCTTTGGAGTGGAGAGGAGGCCTTTGGACTCGGAGGAAGGGAAGGGCGAGAGAAACCAGGCATGACAGATCCGTTTGTTCGGGTCTAGTAGAGCACGGAGTGCTTAAAACAGTAGCGTTCAGTCCTGGGTGACTTAGCCCCACGAGTGCTAGATGAACTGTTAGAGAAGTAGGATGATGGGACCCCTGCCCTCAAGATGTGTGGAGGCATTCGGGGTGCAATGGGACCACCCTCTGTCAGAACTGCTTTGAGCAGGGGGTTGGACTGGATGGCCTTTGGAACTCTTTCCAACTCAGTTGTTCTATGACTAGGGTTGCCATTTCTTCTCCCCCCCCCCCCTCCAAAAGAGCTCTTCCGTCCTTGACACCTCGGGGCACAACACTGCCTTTCCCCAGGCCGGCAGTTTTGGGTGGTAAGAAAGCCTTGACTTGTCTTTGTACAAGCTGGCGGTATATAAAGAGTAAATAAAGTAAGAAAGTAAATAAAGACCTTGAGGTTGAAAGGAAGTGGGACGGGGTTGGTGGTGGTGGGGGGTTGGTGGCCCTGCCCACCTTCCCAAGCCAGGCCTTGGGGTTTGTTGTGATGGGCGGCGGGCGGGAGGGTCAGAGGGCTCCCAGATAGGGGAGGGATGGAAGAGGATGGTTGCCCATTCCGTTTTCCTTCCCCAGGACGCGAGGAAGGCATGTGGCGACTCCACCTTGAGCCAGGTAAGGCAGGTGTGGAGGGTGGGCCCCTGTGCCTTGACCACCGACCTGGTAGGGTTTTTTGGGGGGAGGTGGTGTTTCAGCAGGAGAGGGACCCCAGCCCTTTTTCCTGGAAACCCTGCTTTCCCAACCCCCTGGCTTTCGGAAGCCTCCTGCACACCAGAAACTCCCGATTTGCTCCATCTGGGGGTTGACCTTGGCCTTCTCTTTGCTCCTGGGCTCCCTCCGAAGATCACCGCTGGCCTCGATCCAGTCGGCCGAATCCAGATGCGGACGAGGCGCACACTGCGGGGCCACCTGGCCAAGATCTATGCCATGCACTGGGGGACAGACTCCAGGTGAGAGCAGAAGGGCCGGGGGGGTGGGGTGGGGGGTGATAGGAGGAAGGCGGGGAGAGCTGGACATATGTTGGTCATGCAGAACGTACACTCCAACTGAGGGCTGGGAGAGTAAGAACAGACAAAAGAAAATATTTATTTCACCCACCATGTTGTTAGTCTGTGGAACTCCCTGCCACAGGAGGTGGTGATGGCATCTGGCCTGGATGCCTTCAAAAGGGGATGGGGCAGATTCCTGGAGGCGAAGTCCATCGCAGGTGACAAACCATGATGGAGATGTGGAATCCCCAGGCTTAAAACCAGGGTCCTTCAAGGGCCAGGTGCAGGGGAGTGGTATCAAGAGACAGATGTGCGCTCCCAGAGGCATCTTGTGGGGCCACTGTGAGATCCAGGAAGCTGGACTAGATGGGCCTTTCTTGGCCTGATCCAGCAGGGCTCTTCTTAGGTTCTTATGTAACCCTCTTCATGAGTCCGTATCAAGCGTCGCAGGAGTCACGGGGCTGCTCTCTGGCCACCAAAACAAACCCCTTCCTTCTCTCTCTCTCTCTCTCTCTCTCTCTCTCTCTCTCTCTCTCT
>JAHTLZ010003326.1:752505-827579 GCA_023846285.1 Phrynocephalus versicolor
TTAAATAAAATATAGCGGTTGAGCCCTGAAGGTGCTGTAATGTCCTTGCCTTGTTTTTTTGTTTGGTTTTAGCCTGATCTGCTAGCACAGGGCTTCCTCTGCCCAAGCTTTAATTCTTTCCAAGGAAAATGGTTTCCCAGGGCCGCCACGGGAGAAGAGCAGCATGTTCCTGCATGGCATACCCGGCGTGGGTTGCCCTCCTTCTTAGCCCAGTAACCGGTGGGATGGAAGGTGCCAGATGCCTGTCCCCCCCCCCACCTCCTGAACCTTCTCTCCCTCCACCCCCCCCTTCCTTGCTGCCAGACGCCTGCCCTCCAGGCTGACCTTCCAGGTCTTCCCCTTTCATGGGTTTCGGAAGTGGCCCTCTGGCACTTCCAGAAGGGTCAGCCGACCGGGATGCCCCAGGGTGTTCGCAGTCCTCCTATGCTTTTGAGGTGGGGTGGGGTCCCAGCTTCCCTCCTTAAAGGTGGACAATGAACGGCAGTGGAGGGAGGGAGGAGGGCTTCAGGGACCCAGTCTGAGAACTTTGGAAGGGGCCGAGAGGAAACAAGTTCAGGGACGCCTCCCGGGGCTTGAGGGTGGTTCCCATCACACCCCTCCATCTTCGTTGCTCTTGGTGGAAGGCGGCCAGCTCCCCTCGGCCCGGACTGGCGATTCTGGACCTTTGGCCGTCCAGGGCTTTCAGTGGCACCCGTGGACACCCTTCCCCCGCTCCTCCCTCCAGTGCCCTGTGGGACATCGAGACTGGCCAGCAGACCACAACCTTCACGGGCCACAGCGGGGATGTGATGTCCCTCTCCCTGGCCCCCGACATGCGCACCTTTGTCTCCGGCGCCTGCGACGCCTCCATCAAGCTGTGGGACATCCGGGACAGCTTGTGCCGCCAGACCTTCACGGGACACGAGTCCGACATCAACGCCGTCTGCGTGAGTGGGCCGCCTGGATCCCACGGGATGGTGGGGGTGGGGGTGGCTCACTTGGGCCAGGGTGAGTGCGCGCGTGCTTGCTGCTGGGGGCGGGTGGGTTGCTGCTGCCTGAGCAAGGGCTTCCCACGGGGGAGAGAGCAAGGCTCCCGTCTCAGCTGGGGAGGCTGGGGAGGGTCCGAAATTCAGCCCTTGGCATCGCTGGGTGAGGCTGGAAAAGAGAGAGAGAGAGAGAGAGATGTGTGGGGGGTGGGGGGGTGCTGGAATGGAGCCTTGGTGCCACTCAGGGTTGGAGCACCTCCACTCTTCTCTGAGTGTGACATGGTTGTGGAAGGGGCCGAGACCTCCACCACGAGCCCCTGGTGGGTCCCAGCCATTGCCGGCACCCTCCTGAGCCAGATCTCTCCCCTTCTCGACCACCCGCGGGGCTCGGCTAACCTGAGGTAAGAGCAGGAAGGAGGCACCTTTTGCCTATCCCAACTTTTGCAAAAAACAAAATCAAAAACAGTCGTGTTTTTAGCTGGTACCACCCTCGACCCACGGACCCTGCCTTGATTCCGGAAGCAGAAGAGGGTGGGAGCTGGTCAGACTTTGGGACAGGCAACCCCACCCCACCCCCGACCAATGACCAGAGAGATCTCCAGGGGTTGGGTAGGCCGAGAAAGGGTTGTGTGTCCCCCCTCCCCGAACCCTGGGGGGGGGGGCCCCCCCCCCCCAGCTGGCAGCCTGGGTCAGCCCTGCTGGGCTAAATGGGAGCCAGGGCTGTCTCCTGGATTCATCCGGACGAATGCCTCTTCTTGAAATAAGGACCCCCCCCCATTATAAAAGTGCCCTCAAGGGTTGATCCTGTTAAAAGGAACGGGAAAACACTGGTGGCCAAAGCTGAGAAGCAAAAGCCAGGCGTGGAAGAGAGGAAGGCAGCTCCTGGGGACAGGCTGGCCTCGATGTGGAGCCGCAGGTGCCTCTGGCCGCGTGCACACCCCCATGGCTGATGCTCCTTCTCCCCCTTTTGCCCCCCCAGTTCTTCCCCAACGGGAACGCCTTCACCACCGGCTCGGACGACGCCACCTGCCGCCTCTTTGACCTTCGGGCCGACCAGGAGCTCATGATGTACTCCCACGACAACATCATCTGCGGCATCACCTCGGTGGCCTTCTCCCGCAGTGGCCGCCTCCTCCTGGCCGGCTACGACGACTTCAACTGCAACATCTGGGACTCCATGAAGGGCGACCGAGCAGGTGAGTGTTTTTTTTGGGGGGGGTCCTTGTTGCCCACCCCCCTTCCGGCTCCCTCGGAGGGAGGCCTTTCGCCTGCCTCTTCCGCAAGCCGGGCTCTCGTTTTTGGGGGCCGCTTGGGCCCCAAAGGACCACTTGTGGGCAACTGGCCTGGCCCTGGAGCCAGTGGACGGCTCCCTCCTTAGCGCAGGGGCAGCCTTGGGGAGGGGGGGGGCTTTCCCTCCACCCCACTCCTGTAGCCAGAAAGCTCAGGGGATGCTCCCTCATGTGTTCAATTGCCTGTGAGCCGCACCGTGTGTGTGTGAAGCTGCATGAGAGGGGTCGGGGGGGATTACAAGAATACAGGAATGCTCTGGATGGTGGTGGGTGAAAACAGGGGCTCCCCTTCCTGTCCCCCCTCTCTTCATTGTGGCCTGGAGTCACTCAGGGGCTCCCTCAAAGTGGGTTGGAAGCCCCACCCCAGCTCCCGGCACAAAGGGCTGCAGCCCAGTCCTGAAATGGAGGGAGCCCTGATGACCACATCCCCCTTTCAGAAAAGCACATTTCAGGCCTAAGGGGAGGCCTCTCCATAGGAGTGTGCATGTGTGTGTGTGTGTGTGTGTGTGTGTGTGTGTGTGTGTGTGTGTGAGAGAGAGAGAGAGAGAGAGAGAGAGAGAGAGAGAGAGAGAGGATGGATGGATGGATGGATGGCCGGCCAACTCCGCCCCCTAGTGACTCTTGCTGGTGAGGCTGGAGTGATGACCAAAACATTGTGTCCAGGGAGACACAACACAAGGTTGCCACTTTTGGGAAAGTCAGAGGAAATGGCCAGAAGTCAGGGAAAGTCAGGGAAATTGCGATTAAGATTTATTCCAGGAATGGATGGTTGACCTGCTGCTGCAAAACCACGATCTGTTCTTGCGGCAACTGGAATAGAGAAGCAGCGGAACCCAAGTGAAACTTAAGGATGCCTTTTCCCAGCTCCACCTTTTTCTCAGTTCCACCCCCAGCCACCAGCCTCTTTGTTGAGCTCTGGCCCTGCATAATTCCCAAGGTCTGCCTGTCGTAGCATTTGCAAAGCAAGGCTGGTTTAAATGTTTAGCAATATATAAACGTGAAACATCTGTTTTCAGTTCTACCTACCTGCTACTACTTCATTTAATTTGCATGTAAAGATAAGCATGCCTTTAGGTCATGCTTGGCTGGGGGATGGAAGGTTTTTTTTTTTGTCTCCTGTTAAAGCCAGCGCAGAGCCAGGGAACTTGACAAAGGTTGGTCAGGGACATGAATAATTAAATTTTAGTGGCAACCCTGATTAGCTGCTGGCTTCCTGCCTCTGCTTCTGGGCTTTGTCTCCCAAAGTTACCCTTCATTGTGGTGGTGGGGGGGGGGGGACAGGTGGGGCAGTCCCAAGTGCAGAGTGGGGTGTCCCTGCCTTGGTCCATAGGTAGGAAAAGAGGGGCCAGGGGGTTGTTTGCTCCACAGCCCTGGTTGCACTTTCAGCCCCCCAACCCTCGGCCATTGGCTGCCCTCCTTCCCAGGAGATCCCGTAACAGAGATCCAGGATTCTAGTCCAGGTTGTGGTCAGCTGGCAATGGGGCCTCCCCAGGGACACCGGGGGGGGCGTGGTGTGGAGGGAGGCCTCTTCACCTGCAGCGTTAATGAAAGGTGTAGGCTGGCACAAACCAAGCCAGCTGTACCAGCCTGTGGGGAATGTGGGGCACCCCTCTTAGTCTGCTGCCCCCAAACAGCATTGTGGCCCCCTTGCGTCTGGCCTGCCAGGTGTCCGTGTTTGAGGCCTGTTTCTCCCCAGGCAAGGCTCCCGTCCGGTGAAATCCATCAGTATGACCTCTGGAGGCATTCCTCTGGTCTTGACCCTTCCCTGCATGTTGGGGGGCGGGGGAGGCTTTTGGAGGGGGGCCAATGGGAACCAGGGCAGCAGCTCCTGCCCTCCTTGGGAGGCTCCCGAGCGCCTCCCACTCGCTCAGAGGGCATCTGAACCAGCCATGGTTTCTTCTCACAACTTCTCTCCCCCCCCCCCCGCCCCTGCCCCTCTTTGTCCTTCCTCGCAGGGGTCCTCGCCGGCCACGACAACCGCGTCAGCTGCCTGGGCGTGACGGACGACGGCATGGCAGTAGCCACCGGCTCTTGGGACAGCTTTTTGAAAGTCTGGAATTGATTCCCTTGCGCTCCTGCTCTGCGTTTGGGGTGGGATGGGGTTTGTGGTTGGGGGGGGCAGGCCTGGAGGCAGACATGGGGTGCACAGAAAGGGAGGCCCTTCCCAGCCCCATCATCCCCTCTCTGCCCCCACCTGGGCGAGTGCTGTGGCCTTCACCCTCTTGGGTGTCCCCCACCCCACCCCACCCCACCCCACCGCCCGCTGCCCTTCTGCCCCTCCCAACCCCCCCCCCCCCCCCCACAATATACTTCTTTTTCTGCTCTGATTTAAAAGGTCCTGACCCACAAGCCAGTTCCCCGTCTGTGAGATGGGGAGGGGAGGGAGAGGCCTGGGGCACCCCAACTGGGGTGGGTGGGGTGCCTGTTTCCCCAGTGAAGAAAGGGGAGCAACAGCTGGGGGGGTCCAGTCCTAAAGGGATGCTGCCATGTGGGGGGGGGCAGTTTCCATGCTTGGTGGGTCAGAGCTGCCCCCCCTTCCCTCTTTTTTTCATGAGCTACAGCCTCCTCTTTGACCCCCCCCCACATCAAAAGAAAGCCTCAACCACCACCAAATGGTGGAGGGGTAGAAATGGGCCCCCAAGAGCACCTCCCTGTCCCCCCCACACACACCCACCCGTGGGGTTCCTCTTCTACCTTCCCGTAGTGGCACTGGGGTGGGAGGGAAGGAGAACGGGGCAGCCACCAGGGAGGCACCCCACGGCCTCCCACGCCACGAGTGGCCTTCTCTCCTCTTCCGTGGGCGGCTGGTTTTGTAAAGGCTTTGGAGGGAACGGGCTGGGCTGGCCACACGCCCCCCCCAACCCCCACTGCCACAACAGGTCTGTGTGTAAACCTGTAAACAACAGAAACCAACACCCTGTTGTGCCTGTGGTCTATTTTTTCAAACAAGAACACTCTTCTGCAGAGTTGGGCTCTTCTCCTGCTTTAGAATTGGGAACAGCTACCAGGCAGCCCCCTCCTGGGACTGTAGGACTACAACACCCATCGGGCCCCAGATGACCAAGATCATGGGCTGAGGGATGATGGGGGTCCCAGACCACCCGCCTTCCTTGTGGCCCAAAGTGGCAAATGATAGCCTCTCCCTTTGGGTGTGTTGGGTGGGTAGGTGGTTTTCAGGCGTTGGTTCTCCACCGCCAGTCGGGGGCCTCCCAGGAGCTCTGAGATGCCACACCAGCGGGTGCATCACTGTCCCTTTTTCCAAAGAGAGGGCTGCTCCCCATCATCATCCAAGGTGCTTTTGCCTCCTCTGCTCTCCCAACAGCATCTCATAAGAACATAAGAAGAGCCATGCTGGATCAGGCCAAAGGCCCATCTAGTCCAGCTTCCTGTATCTCACAGTGGCCCCACCAGATGTGTTTGGGAGCACATGAGACTAGATCTCTGTCTCCTGATCCCACACCCCTGCATCTGGCCCTTGAAGTACCCTGGTTTCTCCATCATGGTTTGTAACCTGAGATGGACTTTTCCTCCAGGAATCTGTCCAATCCCCTTTGGAAGGCATCCAGGCCAGAAGCCATCACCACCTCCTGTGGCAGGGAGTTCCACAGACTAACAATGCGCTGGGTGAAAAAATATTTTCTTTTGTCTGTTCTTACTCTGCCAGCCCTCAATTTGAGTGGATGTCCCCTAGTTCTGGTATTTTGGGAGAGAGAGAAGAGCTTCCCTCTATCCACTTGACTCATGCCCTGCATTATTTTGTACGTCTCAATCATATCCCCCCTCAAGCGCCTTTTTTCCAGACTAAAGAGGCCCAAATGTTTTAGCCTTTCTTCATAAGGGAGGTGCCCCAGCCCAGTAAACATTTTAGTTGCTCTCCTTTGCACCTTTTCCAGTTCCACGATGTCTTTCTTGAGATGCGGTAGTGACCAGAATTGTTCCCCGCCTCGGTGGGTGCCAAGGGCCAAGGAGGTGAAATCCAAGAGGGGCTGCTGCAAGGAGAAGAGTTCCTTCTGTCTGTCTGCTTTTAAGGATCCCACCGGGGAGCAGCCGTGGAATTGGGGCTTGGCTGAGAGGGAAGGGAGGAGGCCGCTGGGCTTATTAACCTCTGGGGTTTCTCACACGCTCACATGCCTCCCTATTATGTGGGGCAGGGCTCAGAGTCTGACAGGAGTGCCTAGAGCTTTGTTACACCACCAACACCCCCAGGGTGGACAGTTTTTTGTTCCCTACAGGCCACCGGGTTGCAACCTCCCCCCCCGCCACTTGGCTGTAAGCCCTCTCCTCCCTTTTACAGGCTGTAAGAGGAATACGTGGGTTGAAAGAGGGCCGATGGGGTCCCCCCCGGACAGGCTGACCATGGGGTGTGGGCAGGGGTTTCCATAAGAACCTAAGAAGAGCCCTGCTGGATCAGACCCAGCGCCCTCCCTAGACCAGCTGCCCGGCTCTCCCAGTGGCTCCACCAGGTGCCTTGGGGAGCCCATCAGACGACCCGATCCCAGTCTCCCGCTGCCACTCCCTTGCCTCTGGCATTTTGAGGTACCTTCCTTTTAATCCTGGAGAGATCAGGGACGGTGTCCCCATCGCTTTCCCCCCAGAAATTGGTCCCACCCCCCTTTTAAAGGCATCTAGGCCAGAGGCCACCATCACCTCCTGCTGCTGCTGCAAGGAGTTCCACGGACTAACCACACACTAGGTCAAGAAGTGTTTTGTCTGTTCTCCCTCTCCCAAACCTCCACTGGAGATGACCCCTCAGGTTCTGCCACCGTTTGAGATGGAAAAGAATTTCTCTCTATTCACTTTTATCTATCCCCTGCATTAACTTAGTATGTCTCAATCATGTTGTCCACCAGGCACCTTTTTTCCAGACTAAAAAACCCCGAAGGCTGTAGCCTTTCCTCCTAAGAGAGGTGCCCCAGCCTCGTAATCGTTTTAGTCACTCTTCAGCACCTTTTCCAGTTCCACGAATTTTTGAGATGCCCTGACCAGAGCTGTATGCAATGCTCCAGGTGCAGCCTTACCATTGTTTTGTACCATGGGATTATAATATTGGCCGTTTTATTTTTAGTCTCTTTAAAAACGATCCCTAGCATGGAATTGTCCGCCTTCACCATTGCCACACTCTGGGTGGGCGCTTTCATCAAGCTGCCCACCAGCCCACCGAGATCTCTCCTGATCTGTTGCTGGCAACTCCGAAGAGCCCGTTAGCCAATAAGTTGATTCCCCCCCTTCTTTCTTTGTCCTCGTGTGCGTTACTTGACATTTTCTTACATTGAACTGCACCTGCCCTTTCGGTGCCCATCCCATGTTCCTGGATGTGGGCCCAAGGCCCTTTCCAGCGTGGGACCCCCAGTAGCTCTGTGGAGGTTGGCACACCCAGGGACCAACCGGGGGGGTGGGGGTGGGCTCTGACCATTTGCTGGCAAAAGCCCACCCTTGGGGAGAAAAAACAGGCCCCTCACACCCCCTGAGAAGGCGGCTCTTCTGCGCAGGTGACCACCGGTTCTTCCTAGCCGCTCCTGCTCTCTTTCCCAAGGTGTCCACAACGCTCCATGCAGGCTAGGGCCGGAGGAAAATCCGTATGGTCCTCAGCTGTAAAGGGAAGGAAGGAGCCCCCCCCCCACCTGCCCTACCCAGGGAAAAAGCGACCGTGGTGGGTAATGGGAGAACCATGGACTCAAACCAGAAAACAGACCAGCTGAAGCACAACCATCTAAGCTTTATTTCCTTGCAAACTTGCAGGGTGGAAGGGGGAGACAAGCCAGCTATTTACACAAGATGCGGGGGGGGGGGGTGGGGGAGGTCAAAGGGGGGCTATAATACTCTACGGGAAGGCGATTTGGCATCTTACACACCACAGATCGTAGTAATACGACCCTATGCAAAGCCTAGATATTTGAGAGGAAAAGATAGCAGAGCACAGAGTGGGTCTTTACGTACAGCAGGGAGAACTCCCCAAACTTAAGGCGCAGGGATAGAGTTAACAGTGTGTGCTCCCTTCCCAGTGCACACCTGGGGACAGAATCGACAAAAAACAAGTCCAGTCTTTGTGGTATCTTTTTTTTGGGGGGGGGCGGCGGCAGGGCGGCGGCAGCGAGGTCTCCTCCTGCTATAGCACACAGTCTTCCGTGGCTGCCTCAACCGCTGACCAGACGCTTGGCCACCTCGAGGCCAAAGAAGAGCCCAAGAGTCCGGCTGGTGTCCGCTACCCCCACCAGCGAGCCGGGGAGAAGGAGGAGGCGGCGGCGGCAGATGCCCCAGCCATTAGAGTCCCCCCCCCCAGGTGGGGGGCAGTAGGTCCGTCTTAAAACATTCAGCAAAAGCAGGAAATGGGTGGGCTTGCCCCTTCCTCTCCCCATTTCTGCATCAGAAGAAAAAAATAACAACAAAAGGTGAAGTCTGTAAACATGTTTCCACTCTCAGTAGGGGCCCCGGAGGCCGCGGGCAGCTGCAGCTCCTTCAGCAGAGGCCCCGTTGTCGTCGTCGTCACAGTTTCTTGTAATACTTGAGAAGGGAAGGACGCCCTCTCCTTTTTTCGGGACGAACCACAGCAAGGCCAAGGCGAGGTAGATGCGCTTCCAGCAGCCGGCAGCCAGAAGCTGAGATTCGGGCAGGCTCCTTCCTTGCACAGTCCGAGGGCCGGAGAGGGTGGGGCGGAGAGGGAGGGGGCGCAACGCTGGCATCCCTGCCCACGCGGGGGCCCAGGGAGCCCTTCCACCTCTCTGGCGGGGCCCAAGTGTCCGACAACAGGGCTTCCCACAGCCCTTCCTGCTGAGCTGCTGGTCCTCGCTTCGGGCCCCACCGAGCACCTTGGTCCAGCCAGCAGCAGGTTCCCCAACACTTGTCCGGTCCTCCGGGGCCCGTTTTCCCAGCATCTCTCCTCCTTGCCGACACCCATGAAAGAAAATGGTACCCCAGCAGGAGCAGCAGCAGCAGCAGCAGCAGGAGCGGTAGGGCCATTGCCGCTGCCCCCAGAAACCTCCCTCCCTCCCCCTTGGAACCCCCTCTGTTGTGTTCGGTTTAAGGCAGCCTCCTGCAACCCGGTGCGCCCCAAAGGAGAAAGGGATCCACACGATCCCTGGAATCTCCCGGCAAGGATTAGGGGAAGGGGGCGTGTGATTTCTGCAAGGGGAGATCCGGGGAGTCATGGCCCCAACCCTGAGGAGCACCTGGTTAAAGGAGGCTGATTTAAGGCATTAAAAAAAAAAAGACAAGCCAAGAAAAGTCACAAAAGCTGCCACTAAATTTCGGGAACAAGACCAGAACACGTGTTAAAAAATCCATCTTCCCACTCTCTACAAGAGAGCCAGTTATGGGGTTAATCCCACCACAAACCATGGGGACCCCAGAAACTGCCCCCCCCAAGGGAGAAGAACACCCCCCACCCCACCCCGAGGGCGGCGGCCTTGGCTTTCACACCCCCCTTCTTGGCTTCACTCGGCCCGCGGTTCCTCGTTCCCGTTGCATGCACAGGAGTCGGCCTGTTTTGTGCTAGGCATCCAGAAGCGCAAATTAAAATGAACATCTCCCCCCCCCAACCCAATGAAAAATAAAAACGAGAACACCCAACATGTAAGCCCTCTCCCTGCCCCCCCCATTTCCATGGCAGCCAAGAGGGATTAAGAGAGAAAAACAGATTTACATTCAAAGTCACATTCCAAATGGTTCTCCAAAAACACAAAGTCTATTACAACGTTGCTACCAAAAGGGGGGGGGAGAACACCACCCAACCCCAAAACACAAAATATATATGATCATGATGAAGAAAGAACATTTAACAAACACACACTCTTTCTCTCTCGGATAGCAACACGTGAATTGTCTTACCAAAAAAATAAAAAATAAGGTACTGGCATCACAAATGATAGCATGCTCAGAGGGGAGGTGGCCATGCAACCCTCAGGCGGGGGGGGGGGGGGGGAAGGAAGGAGGGCACCGTGGCTTCTGTGGCTTTGGTGCCAGGGGAGCCCCCTCCTCCTTTGACTGGCCGGCCTCCCCCCCCCGCCCACCCAAGACCCTCTTGCGTCACATTGGATGGACTTCACTTTCACAAATACACACAGAGAGAGAAAACGATACAGGGAAGGAAGGAAGGAGCCAATGGTGGATAGAAGGGAAGAGGGAAGGAAGGGAGCCAGCTTGCATTAGTAATCAGCCCCCCCCCCTTTGGCAAGTACACCTCTCTCTCTCTCTCTCACACACACACACACACACACACACACAACCTTTCAGCTTCGTTGTGTGCTACAATTCTTGGTTAGTTTGCTCATTATTGCTAAGTTATCTTCTAAAATGAACGTGTAACACTGGGGGGGGGGGGTTAGAGCCACCCACATTAGCTTGGTCTTCAACTCTCCCAATATAAAAAAAGGGGGGAGGCAAACTGTCACACACACACACACACACACACACACTTTCCTCTTGTGCCCTGCATGGAGCTGGAGGGTGGAACTCACTATTATTTTACAGAAGGGGACCTTCCCCTGCGGAGGCGGACAAGCACACCTCTTCCTTCTCACACAGGTAGGCAACCTCGCCTTCAAATGCTAGTGGGAGTTTCTTCAGCGGGGGGGGGGGGAACCTCTAATGGCTGGCCGGCCCTCCACCCCCACCCCCAGGGTTTCCATGCCCCCAGCCCCAGCAACCTACACAGACACTCACAGCCCTAGCAGCTGTTTGTAAACGTTGCCCGTACCTTGATTAAAAACAAAAACCCAAACAGGGAGACAGACCAAACCTTAGGCCGGCCCTAACATGCCTCTCTCCCAGCGGGACCTTTTGGTGCAAAAAAAGAGAAACCCATACAAAATATGGCAGGAGGGAGGGGCGGGTGGCCAAGGGGAACGCCTCTCCCCCACCTCACCCTCCACACAGGAGGGGTTCAAGCCCAGGACGAGACGGACCAGCTGGCCGGCAAGGAAGGCTCCTCCTAATACATTCGTGATGCAACATCCCGCAGGGAAGCAAAATCTGTACCAGCCTTGGGACCCCCCCACCCCCACCCCCCCTTCCTGTCCATCTCTCAGGGATGCTCTTTGCCAGGAGGGGGGCGAACCCACAGCAGGCAGCAGGAGACAGGCACTGTACCAGCCCATCGGGGTCCATGACCCGGCCCAACAAGGCCCCGCTGGCCATGCCAGCCAAAGTCCAGCCAAGTCACCCAACGGCAGAGTCTTCCCCCCCCCAGCCGCCCCCACTGGCAAGAAGGCGCCATGGGGTGGGGTGAGGGCAGGAGGGCTCCCGAGTCCCTCAGGTCCATCTCCAGCGCCCAGGCTGTGCCAATCAATACTGACCACAGGAAAAACAGCAGCAGCAGGAAGGAGGCTGGAAAAGACCAGGCGGGGTGGTGGTGGTGGGGATGGGGGTCTGGGAAGCAGCCCCTGCCTCGCCCCCCCACCTCTCCTCAAGGCTTCTTCCTGTCTTGTAACACAGTAACTAACAGGAAGAAATCACAGTATTCATTACAAGGACTGTCAAAATCACACACACACACACACACACACACACACACACACGGACGGACGGACGGCTGCAAAATCCTTCAGAAATCTCGTATCCTACATAGCTTGACAGAAAAGGGGGGGAGACCCAAGGCGAGGTCTTCACCCTTTTGGTTTTGAACAGGTCACCGTTTTATGCTGCTGTTTTCTGCATGGCAAAGGAGCAGGCGTGCAAGGGTCACGTCTCGCTCCCTCCTGGAAGAAGAAAGGGGGTGAAAGCGCAGGAGGAAGGCGGGAGGAGGAGAAACCGGGGCACTCCGAGCGGCCCCTTCTCTTGCCTGCTGCCCCACGAGGCGACTCCTGCATGGAGAAGGGTCTCTCTCTGTGTGTGCATGTGCGTGTGTGTGTGTGAGAGAGAGAGCAACCCCTCAAGAAACAGCGCTGAGGCCCAAGGACCCCCCCCCCAAAAAAGACCCACCACCAGCACCACTTTCCAGAGGAACGGCAGGGAGAGAGGGACCCTCTCTCCTGAGAACAGACTTCATGCAACTTGAAAGGCGTGTGTGCATGTGTGTCTTGCATGCAGGAAGAGAGAGCACCAGCAGCGACACACCTACATGGACACACACCTGTGCCCCTCAAGAATCCTGCCTACCAAGGACCCCGGACACAACCAGTGCCTAGGGTCTCAGGACGGATTGTAAACAAAGGGGGGAGGGGGGAGGGGGAACACTGGTGTGCAAAAACAATGAAAAAATTAAAAATTTAAAAAAAATTCTATTCAAGCAAAATTAAAGGATGTCGATAGATAAACAAGTTACCTGTAGAGATACTGTATATACAGAGCTACAAGTACACAAAAAAAGCACCTGCAAAAACGCTGCGCTCGGATTCAGGGGGCTTCTCTGAAAACACGTCAGGGAGCCAACAGACCAAAGACATAAACAGCTTCCTTGTTTTCAAAACATGCACACACACACACACACATGTAACCCCCCCAGCCCGCTTACTCGCAACCCCCCCTTCTCGGGGGTTCATGCCCTTGGTGGTGGAACCCTCCTCCTAGGCAGCCAGCAGAGGGTGGGGTTGGGGGTGGGGAGAAATGTTAGGGGGGGGGGGTTGGGTTTTTTTTTGGGGGGGGGATGTCGTGGCTTCGGAGCACAAGGTCTCTTCCAAGCAGGAGATACATTCAATGCGGTTTTGGGGACACACAGCATTGGGGGGGGCTCAGTGATAGGGAGACCCCCCCTCACCCCAAGAGGCCGTTCCAAGAAGGATCTGATTCTCCTCTGCACACAGGGATACGAAGTGAAACGTCCTCAGCGGAGGGGGTGGTGGTGGGACGACGGAGGACCAGAAATGCAGACGAGGCACCCGGGCAACTTTTCTGGAGCTGCTGCTGCTGCTGCTGCTTCTCCTCCTCGTGAGGAAGGGAGGGAGGGAGGGAGGGCCTGGCTCTCACTTGCTGGCCTGCGCAGGGAGAGAAAGTCGCTGCAGAAAAAAAAGGTGCCACCATCCGAGGGGGCCGGCCGGAGCCCAGGACGAGGCAGGGGCCAAAAGGGGGGGAGGGTCCAGGAGTGGCCCCAGCGGCAGAGCGGGAAGGGGGGAGCCTCGGGGGGGGGGGAGGCGGTGGCCGAGCCGCTGGGAGGAAGCCACGGATCAGACCCTCCAGCCACGCGGCTTCTTGTAGGAGCAACCCGCTTCATCGTTAGTGTGTAAAAGTCGTATTTTTGTAAGTTTTCTTTTCTTTTCTTATCAAAAATGAAAAATACCCCCAAACAAACGGGATTTATACATCCAGAGGTCAAAAACAAATGGGAAGGGGGGGGGACCAAACAAACAAGAAACAAGGGAGGCATTTTTTGTGCAATTTTTAAAAAAAACAACCCAAAAAAGTCATATAAAATGGCCTCTTCGTAAGAGAAAATATACTGTGCGGAAGAAGAGTCTGAACAGTATTTACACAAGTTATCGATATCAAAAAAATTTTCATAAAAAAAACACAGTTCCATTTTTTCTAAGTGCATTTCTTCAAGCTTTTTTTTGTCTTATAAACAAGCCTTTGTGAAATTGCCATTCACATTTTTAAATTTATCTCCATGTGAAAAATAAGTGTTTTCTTTTAAAGATAAACTTTTTGTAGTTTTTTTAAACATGTTTTTTTAAAAAAAAATTGTCTTCCAGAATCTTTTTTAAAAAAGTATTTTTTTTCTTTTTTTTTTCTTTTTTCTTCTTTTCTTAACTCTGTAACAAGTCACTGTAAAAAAAAATTCTGATAAAGTGCATGGCAGAAAAAGGTTTGTCCGTTAAGGTGCTTTTGTAAGGAAACAAGTGCTTAGCATTCTCCAGGCCGGGTCCACCTGATCTGTGTTGACAAAGTCCGGCCGCCTCCTTTGATTCCCCCCCTCCACCAACCCCAAACGCAAACGCAACCCCCAGCACAAAGAAGAAGAAGAACGGAGGAGGACGACGGGGGCTCCTGCCCTCCTCAAGGGGGGGGAGGAGGAGGAGGAGGAGGAGGAAGGCCTCCGGCCGCCTCTCCTGCAGTGCACAACCCTTGTCCCAAACGGACCGAGGTTAAATCAAGGCAGCAGCGGCAGAGAAGAGCAGCCGGGAGGTTCCTATTGCTGTGAGGAGGAGGAGGAGGAGGAGGAAGGGCCCCCCTCAGTAGTCCTCCACCGTCTCCAGCTCGCTTGAGGAGCCATGAAGGGCGTAGCCTGGGGAGAGAAGAGAGAGAGAGAGAGAGAGAAAGGTCCAGTCAGGCCACTGGGCTGGCGAGGGAGGAGGCCACAGAGCCAGGTCACGCCCGCCCCACCAGGCCCTGGGAGGAAGGCGACCCGGCCGGCCACAGCCTCGGGGTTGGGGTTGGGAGCCCCAATCCAGGGCCGTGACTGGCACGGCCACACGGGCAGCTCTCAGCTCCTGGGTTTGCTCTGGTTTGTGCCTGGCCCGCTCGGGGGGCTTCGGCCTTGGGCAGCCAAGCGAGAGGTTGGGGGGGGTGTCGAATCCCAACTGGGCCTCCTTGGGAGGAGCTGGACTGCAGGACTCACAGGGTCCTTTCCATGTCTTTGGCAGTTCTGAGATGACGCCGACAAGGGAAGTCTGGAGACCCTGCCCGGGAGCTATCAGGGAGGTGTGGGGTGGTGGTGCTTAAGGACGGGCAGCCCCAGCCCTCTGGGGCTCTGCTCTTATCCTGGGCACCCGGCAAGCTGACCTGGGGCGCAGGCGTTTCCCTTCTGCCAGGATCCTGGCCCCAAAGCTCCCTCCCCCCCCACCTTCTTCATCCCTTCCTCTGGCCAGGACCTCATGGAGACTCTCCCCAACCCACTGCCCCCTGCTGTTATCTGCTCCAGCCCCACTCCCGCCTGCCCCCCACCCCCAACAGGCTTCTGCTGCAGAGAAGGGGCCAAGGCAGAGAGCCCGCCCGCCCCCGGGGCTAGGACTGCCCCCCTCCACTTCCTGCCTCCCAGCCAGCCATCTCACCCAGGATGCTGGGGTCGGCGTGGAGGATCATGGGACGCCTCTTGATCTTCACCGCTTGGCTGTTCTCGAAGGAGAGGGGCTTGGGATGGTGGTTGGCCTGGAAGAGGGACTGCAGGCCGGCCGAGCTCAGCCAGGAGGCTTCCTGCGGAGGGACGGGGGGTGAGAGAGAGGGGGGGGGAAAGGAGGGGAGACCCTGCAGCAGCCGGGGGCTCTCTTTCGTTCTCCCCAGGACCCCCACCCCTCCAGAGGAAGGAAAACAAAGAGGAGAGGGGGCGGCGCTGGCCGGGAGGAGAAAGCGGAGACTCTGAGGGTGGCGGCGGAGTGTGTGTGTGTGTGAGCTGGGACCCTCCTCTGCTAGAGACCCAAAGCCACATCCAGGCTGGAGAAACGGGAGGGAAGCCCCCACCACCCCCCTGCTGTCCTTGTGCAAAAGGACCCAGGGCAGAGGAGGCGGAGGAGGTGGCTCAGAGGCTCTTTCCGTCCCCCACCCCAGGCCAAAAGCCAAAGGACCAACCCAACCCGCTCGGAGAGGCCTGCCGTCCTGCCAGCTGTCTCCCGGAAAAAGAAGCGTGCTTCTTCTGCACTGGCAAGAGGGGGAAGGAAGGCAGGCAGGCAGGCAGGAGCCCTGGGTTCCCAATGACTTCGCACACCCCCACACTCCCCCCACGTGAGGTCCTGAGCCTGACCTTGGCACCCCTGCCGCTGCCGCCCGGCCGCTCGGGGGGTGGCAGCAGGCGCCATGCCCGTACCTGCTGCTGCTGCTGCTGCTGCTGGCGCTGCTGGTTGGCCCGCTGCTTGGCCCGGCGCTCCAGGAACTGCTTGGCAAACTCTTTGGCTTCCAGCGTGTCTCCCAGGTAGGAGCGGATGCAGTCGTGGACCTCGTAGGGGGACTCCACTTCCTTCAGGAACGCCACCACGGTGGGAACTATTCAACGGGCAGGAGCCGAGGAGGAGGAGGAGGAGGAGGAGGGGCAGAGCTGTGACCCTTTGCCAAGGAAGGGGGTGAGGAGCGCCTTCTGCCCCACCCTCCTTGCAGGGGCCCCCATGCTACTCCTGCTCCCCAAGGCCTGCCTCCCCCAGGGCCAACCACTGGCAGCCTCTCCGGAAAGGGCGGATGGGTGGGCGGGCAGTGAGGGAGGGAGGGCTCCCCCCCCCCGGACTCAACACCCGTGGGTTGCCTGCTGGCACACGATCAGATGGCCCTGGGCCCTGGGGGAACCTCTTCCTGGCAGGCCATGGGGGTTGGGGTGGGGGGCAAGAGGAGCCGCTGGATTGCCCAAGCCCCCCTCCCCACCCGCTGGCTCCCTGTCCCTGATCCCTCCATGAAAGCTGCCTCCCCCCCCCCCCCCCCCCCCCCCCAATGGCCCTGGCCCCCTACCATCGAGGTTGCTGGAGGTATTCAGGGCGTGGAGCATCTGTTCACACCACTGGGTGAAGCCGTCCTGCTGGGGGGGCTTGTGGATGCCCTGAAGCAGCTTCAGCAGCTTCTCCTCCTCGTCCGTTTTCTTCCTGCTCTGCCGAGAGGAGGAGGCACTGTAGTTGTCGCTGGAAGAGGAGAGCAAAGCCTCAGGCACCCGGAGGGAGGGGGGCTGGGGCCTCCACAAGAGGATGATCCCCCCGCCACCTTTAGCCTTGGGGCGGCAGCAGCTGCTTGCTCTGTCCTTCATGGGTGCCTCTCGTGCTCCTAAACACTGTGCCAGGCAGGGAGCCGACACCAGCAGGTCCTCCCAGAGGAGAGGGGAACCCGGGGGGTGGGTGTCTTGAGTAGATGGACTTCCTGGCACAAGAAATCTAAGCCTTCCCATGTGGATCCTCACATAATAATCTCTCTCACTGTCCCTTCTTTCATTCCTGTCTAATCCATCAATCTATCAATCAATCTGTCTGTCTATCTATCTATCTATCCCTTTCTTCCTGTCTTAGATAAGATAGATAAGACAGGAAGAAAGGAAGGGATAGATAGATAGATAGATAGATAGATAGATAGATAGATAGATAGATAGATAGATAGATAGATAGATAGATAGATAGATCTACTGTGGGTTACAGTATTAAGAGGAACAAAGTTAAAAAGCAAACAACAAATTAATATATTGTTTTAAAAAGCATTAAACAAGTATCATTTTAAACTCACAATAAGGACACTATTATAAACACATGGACAACACAGAATGAAATCCTCCCTTCCAAACTCCCACTTGGTCTAACCAGTGATTTAGAGGAAAGCCTTCCTGAAGATAAAAAGGCTTCTTCCTGCTTTTAAAAGGGCAGCCGAGAAGGGGACAGGTGGGCCTCTCGTGGGAAGGAGGGAGTGGCCGCAGGGAAGGAAGGCCCACTGAAGGGTGGGAATGAACAATTTGGCTTTTACCTCTCCCTCCTCCCTGGTCACCCCCCCCGCCCACTTTGCGCCTCTGAGCTGGCGGTGTCCCTTCTCAGTGAAAAGGGCCCGATTCCGCCCTGCTCCCATGGCCTCAGCAGCCCACTTAATGCAACGCGTGGTGCTTCTCGACCGCCCAATAGCACTTAAAGCTCTTGCTGGGCGGTTTACAGTTTTAATTCTGCAGGCCATCCATGGCTTCCCCAGCCAGCCAGCCAGCCAAGCCAGCCAGCCAGCTGGGCCCTCAAGGTACCGGCCTTGGAAGGATGGAAGGCTGGGTGAGCCTCGAGCTGGCTGCCCGGGACTGGAAACCCCGGATCGTGAGCAGAGAGCTTTGGCAGCTGCCGCTGGGTGAGCCCCCCGCCCCCCCCGCCCCATGACTCACCCCAGGGAAGGGCTGCTCCGGCTGTTCTTCAGGCCCAGGCTCCTGGCGAGGGGCCCCACGTTCTTCACGCTCTCCTCCCAGAGGTTGATGGCGGCGTTCTTGTCGTGGCCGCTCCACAGCGCGCTCGAATCCAGGCCCCACTGGGACTGGAGGCTGGCCAGGCTGTGGCCGCCGTGCTAAGAAGCCAAGGGAGAGATTGATCAGGGGCCCTTGGGACCCGCTTCTTGGGGAAGAGAGCTGGCTGGCTCGCTCATGGGACGCCCTCAGGAAGCTTCCCTGCTCAGGCAGGTAAAAAAGGGCCCCCGAGAGGCCTCCGAGAGGCACAGGTTTAGGACTGGGCGCCTGCCTCCTTGGAACCACACCCAGCGGGAGTCCCGGCCAGGGGGAATGGCCGCTCTTCTCCCTGCCTAGGAGAAAACGGGGGAAATTGGGCCGCTGCAAGAGAAGCTCCGCCTGCCTTTCAGGAGCAGGCCTGCGCTTCAAGGACGAGACCCCTCCAGCGTCCCTCATGGCCAAGACTGGGAGGTTTCTCTGAACTGGAGCGGGGGGGGGGGTTCCCAAGCACTTTCTGAGCTGGACGCCTGCTGTCCGCCTGGGGGGGGGCACCTGGCAGCATATGACCGCACTGCCGCAGCAGCATCCTCGTAGGAGATGCAGACCAGCTGAGAGTCAACCATGGCTGACTTTCCCTTCCAGGGAGGCTCTTTGCTCCAACTTGGCCTCCCTCCCTTGCCCTCGTTTGCTTCAACTCCTCCTTGGGGGGGGGAGGAGGGGGGCGGGTGGCTTCTGAGCAGCCCAGAGGAGCCCCTCTTAATAAAAGGGGACCCTTTTCTCCTGTCTCTTGCTCACTCCCCACAACAAGAGGCCCACTTCAAAGGTGGGGGCGGGGGCAGGTGCATGGGGATCCCTCCCGGAAGGCCCAGCAAAGGAAGGGGCCTTGGCCGCCAGGAGGACGGAGTGGCCACGGAGCCACGTGGCACAGCAAGGCCGGACATCCTTTTCCGGGGCCTGCCAGGCCACCACCCACGGGATGAACAAGCCACGGGAGCACAAGGCCGGAGGAAGGAGGGGGCGGGTGGGTGGACAGATACTGACCAGCCTCTGCTGAGCCCTCTGCTGCTGCTTCTGCTGCTGCTGCTGCTGCTGCCCGTGCCGCTCGCTCTCCTGCTGCAGCTCCAGCAGGGCCTTCATGGAGAGGTTCTGCTTGGACCACAGCGGGTGCGAGTTCTGTTGCTGCTGCTGCTGCTGCTGCTGCTGTAACAGCTTCAGAAGCAGCTCCTGCTGGCGGCACTAGAGGGAGACAGCGAGAAGGCGGGAGGGTAAGGGCAGGAGGCAAGCCAGCAGCAAGCCCTGGGCCAAATGCCCCACGCCACCCACAGCTGGGTCAGGTCGAGGAGGGCTCGAGGGCAGCTCTGCTGAAGCTATTCTGGAAGGAGGAGGAGGAGGAGGAGGAGGACAGGAAAACTCGGCTGTGCACCTGCCCCCCCCCGGCTTCTGGCCTGGGTCTCCCTGGAGTCCACACTTCTAAGGAAACAGCCCCTTCCTAGACGCCTCCCTCCCTCCCTCCCTCTATCCTCCAGCAAGGCACGTGCAGGGGGAGCTCTCCTTCCGCCTTTTGGGGGGGGGTGTTCGCCCTGCCTGGGCTTCTCTCCTCCTCCTCCTCTTCCGTCCAGCCTCCTGCCATTTCCTGGGCAGGGAGTCTAGGGGGAAAAGTCCCCACGGCTCAAGCGCTGCCCGGAGGAGCCACAGGAGTCCCCAGAGGGTCTCTTCTCACTCGGGGCGGCTCTCCATCTGGCCTGGCCCGGCCTTCCCCCTCATTTCCTCCCCAAGCACCCGCCTCCTGTCTGCCACCAGATCCAAGTGAGAAGGGCGGGGGAAAGTCGTCCCCACCCCAAAAAGCCCACAGGGGCTTGCTCCAACGGGCACATCGAGTCCCCCCCCAAGTGGAATTCAGAGAGGGGGAAGCCATCCTTGGCTGAGCCTCCTCCCCCTCCCTCCGTGTCCTCCTGGGGAAAGGCGACCAGGGTCTCCGAGGCGGCCCTCCCTCCCAGAGCCCCTCCCCTCCCCGGGGGGCGGGGGGGGGTTGCCAGCACTTGCCCGTGCCTGCTTGCGCCGGTACAGCTCCTCCTCCTCCTGGCGCCGCTTCTGCTGCTGCTGCTCTTCCTGGCGCCGCTTGCGCTCCTCCTCGTCCCGCTTGGCCCGGAGTTCGGCCCCCCTCCGCTCCTGCAGCTGCCCAAGGGGGGGGGGGGAGATGGGGCTTACTGGTCGGCCGGCCGGCCAGGCACTCCATCAAGGAATGGCAACCTCCCTTCTCTGACCCCCACCCCCCCACCGACCCCATAGTCTCCCAAGCCCCCCCCCGTCCTCCTCCTCCTCCTCACTTTATGTTGCAGTTGAAGCTGTTCTAAGATTGGACCCTGAGTTGAAGAATTAATTGGAATATCCCATAAGCTGGCTTCACCGCCTGCAAGAGGAAAGCGGGACGGGGGAGGGGTAAGAATTATATAAGCATTAATATACAATATGTTATAAGTATATATAAAACTAAGGGTAAGGTTAGCTATTATAACTTTGTCCTTGTATCTCTTCTTGTGTGATTGCATTGATGCTATGTTATCAACGGTTAGTTCCCATCCCTCATACATACGTGACTACACATAATTTAGACTCTTTTTTCTGAACTGCTCACATTCTCTTTTAGCGTTAATGTTGTCTTCTAATGCTGGAAGATGCCCCTCAATTGCCTGTTCTTAAAGTTGAATACGTCTTAATTGTACTGGACTGTGTATTATCCCTCATTACTGTAAGCCGCCTTGGGTCCTTTTCCAAGGAGAAAGGTGGGGTAAAAATACTCAGAAAATAAACAAACATTAAGAGAAGAGAGAAGGCACCACCAGAGTGGAGGTGAGGGGGCAGAAGGGGGGCACTAAAACCCCAAGAGTGCACCTCCCAGGGATCCGGTTCATGGCCCCCAGCCCCCCCTCCCTTCTGCTCAGCAAAACCCATGACAGGAAATGGGAGAAATCTGAACCCAGACCACAGAACAGCAGCAGCAGCAGGCTGGAGGGTGAGGACTCCCCTGCTTCTTAATCCAGACCGACCCAGGTCTCCTTCTCTCCATCATTGGCCCAATCTCTCTCCCCCCCCCCCGCCGCCCCACTGGAGCTTCACACACACACACATACACACACACACACACACACACAGAGAGAGAGAGAGAGAGAGAGAGAGCTACCTGCTTGCGGTGAGGCTGAGGTATGTGCGTCCCACAGGGACCCGGTATCTGGCACAGATATGGATCGGTTCATCGAAGGAACCATCCCTTGCTGCTGCTCCCCGCTTCTGCTGGGCAAGCAAAGCAGCCGGAAATCAACTCAGCAGAAAGAAAAGCCCCAGAGAGAAGAAGCCGCCGAACCCCCCCACACCACCCCAAGTGCAAACATAATTTTACCGACAGAATTTCAAAGCAGCTTCAGTTGGTTTATGAAGAAACTTCCTTAAGAGGGCCTGGGGACCTTTTTATGGGGGCTGAGTGGCCCTAAGCACACTGCCCCCACACCCATTACCTATTTTAAAAAATATTTTGTTTCTCTTTTATTTTGGGGTAACAGATATTTTATAGTGGAAAAACTCTTTTTCTTCCTAGCCTTTTCCAGCAGGCCTGGGGGCTGCTAGATAGTTGCTTTATAGTGGAAACCCTGCATTTGTTAAAACCCATTTCTCAATTAGCAGACGCCCATGGCAGCAGCTTTCAGCCACCCACAGACCTGCTGCTATTATGCTAACTGGCCCCTTTTGGTCAGAGCTGACAGCCTCCTTGTGGGGTGGCTGGTCATTCTGAACAATGCCCCCCCCCGCTCAGCAAGGCTGCCAACCTGCACCCCCAAACCATGAGGAGGAGCCAGGAAACCAACCTTGATTCAGGTCTGCATCCTGCCATGTCTTCTTGGGGGACCCCATTTTCCTTGCACCCACCCTCGGCCACTGCCCGTGCACTGAGGGCACACCGCCCACCCCCTGGCACTCCCACCCTGACAATTCTGCTCTAGGGAAGAAAAACCTGAAGCCAACCAAGAAGGGAATGGACAAAGGTGGGGGGCGAGGGGGCGGCGCAGGGTGGTGTGTGGATCTGTCTGACCAAAGGAGGAGAGAAATGGGTGGGTCTGAACCCAACCGGGCTCCAAACCCAAGTCTCGGGTGGAGGATCCTTCCCAGTGGGCCTGCCCCTTCCTTCCGGCTCCAGGCCCCCTTTGGCTCTGCCTGAGGGACCTCCCGACTTAGCCTCTCCCTCCGAGCAGCTCAGCCGGGAGGTACGATGCCAGGCCCATCGAGCAGCCCTCTTCCCACCTGCTTTCCCTCTCCACACTCATGGCTTCAAACACACCGATGGCCAGAAACACACCCTGTTCTAATGTGACAGTGGCACAAACGGCAAGTTCAGGTACCAGCATTTTAAGCTTTTGAAAGCTTCTCGGAGGGAAACCAAACGCCCAGCCGACTGAGGGTGGGGTGGGGTGGGGAGGGGCTGCTGCCAAGGGGCACCATGGCGAGCTTCTTCAGTCTTGGCGACAGGATGGAAGTGAGGGGTACTGCCAGGTTCCTGGCAAGCAGGGAGGGGGCCACTTTTGAGAAGGGCCTCCTCCTGCCTGGGGCCGGAAAAGCTCCCATTTCCGCCCAAGAGAGGCGCACACACCTCAGCCGCTTTGGGCAGAGGTCCAGCCGCCGCCGGGGCTCACCTTGGCTTGAGCGACTGCAGCTGCTGGAGGAAGGTGGTGAGCTGCTGCTGGGTCAGGTCCCCTGAGGCCACCTTCTGCTGGAGGGCACCCTGGGCGTACTGCTGCCGGCTGGGGGGGGGCAGGGGGAGGAGGAGAGAGGTGGACCCTGGGCAAAAGGAAGCCACTGGGCAAGGAGGCCAACAGCCCTCCCACCAGGCTCAGAGAGAGGCTGCGTTGGGAGGCACGCACGCGGGGGGGGGGGGGGATAGCACAAGCTGGCACCCCTGCCTTCCCACCAAGTGTGGCCCTGGCAGGCCCTGGAGGGAGCAGGCAGCCATGCCAGGCAGGCATCACCCATGGCAGCCATAAATCCCCTTCCATTCCCGTCGCTGTTTTGTGTGACAATGTCCTTCCACACCTGTCCAACCTTCCCTCTCTTCCCTCCCCTGGTCAGCTTCAGAAGACTCTCTGACCAGCCTCTTAGGACACTCCTCTCTTCTCTTTTCCCCAGGCCTGCAAGCCGTAGTAGTGCCCGACTCCCCCTCCCTGAAGGTGGTGCAAGAAACCTCCACGTTCCAGCCCCCCCACCACAGCCTCCCAGGAGGGGGGGGGGCTTAGATGGACGCAGCGCATTACCTGTTGACAAGCTGAAGCAACTGCTGGTGCTGCAGCTGCTGATAGAGGGCTGCTGCGGCCAGCTCCTGCTGCTTCTTCAAGCGCTCCTGGTCCATGTTGCCCTAGGCAGGCCCAGGGAGAGACAAGCCCAGTCGTGAGCACAGACCTTACCATGGCGGCACGTGGCAGGAAAGCCCGGGCCACGCCTGTAGGAGGGAGGCTTGCATCTCCTTCCTCAAGAGGCCGGGAGAAAGCCCTCCCCCCCCCGCCCCCGCCAGCCCACCCAGAACCCTCGGCTTGGCCATCGCAACACGGAGGAGGCCCATCTGCGGCCCTCCTGCTCGGGCACCCCAGGAGTTCCTCACCAGCAGCGGCGGGGGCGATGGACCTGGGGCGAAAGGCACTCTCCCCCACATTTTGATGACCTCTCCCAGCGGCTGGAAGCCCTCGTCACAGCCCCGCTTCACCAGCAAGGACATGGTGAAGTAGCCAGCCTGGAACCACTCGGCCATCTCCTGGGTCGTGAAGGGGCCTGGCCGGGAGAGCAAGAGGAGGGGAAGGGGGGGCGGCGGCTCAGGGTCACGGCCAGCCCAAACAGGACCACCCCACCCCCCACCCCCCACCCCCCACCGGTGCCGGCCCGCCCAAAAGCCGCCTCACCTTGAATCTCGCCCTGGGGGTCCTTGTAGAACCACTTCATGGCTGCCTCGTGAGAGAGGGGCAGGGCCGCGGCTGTGTTGTGGTGGTCCGCCATGGTCTGGGTGAAGTGCTCCTCTTCCAGAGAGCTGTCCTGCAAGGAAGCCACCATCTTCTCGGCCTCCTGGAAGCACAGAGAGAAGCTCACCGGGGCAGCCGAGTCAAGAGAGCCGGCAGAGAGCGCCAGGCAGCCCAGGTTCCCCGGAGACCTGCACGGGGTCCACCAAGCCAAAACCACACAACAAAACACCCCAAAATGGGCAGACCCCACCAAGTCCTCCCTGTTCCCTGGCTGCAGTCAGAACCCAACACTCTCCCCAGAGTGGGCAAGTCTGCAGCTCAGTGGCCTGGTGCATTCCCTGCTGCTGCAGCTCAAGGGCAGAGATAAAAGGGTTCTCCATTCCCCACCACCACCACCATTTGCCCCAGAGAAAAACCTGGAAGGCAGTGAACTGACCGTAAGATATGGCATGCTCATTCCAATTTTACTTTTAACTATGTTTATGCTATCATCCCTGTCGTAAACCACCCAGAATACCTATCGGCCAGGCGGCTGGCACAGAAAGGGAACAAAAGAAACGAATGGAGGTATCTGAGCGCTGGGAGAGTCCAGGGCCCCTGCGTGGGGCTGGCCGGGAGGGTGCGGGTGGACGCCTTCATCCCAGGGTCCTCCCTGCCCAAGATCTGCCCCCCCCCCCCGGTTTGAGCAAGGCAGCTCTAGCCGGCCATCCCTCTCCCCCACCCCCCACCCAGGTGGCTCCCGCCCTGCGAGGGCTGCCTCACCTGCTGCAGGTGCTTCATCCCATCCTCGTCCTCATTGTCCCCGACCGTGAATTCCGTAGCAGCAGTTGCGGAGGAGGAGGAGGCAGGTGGGGGAAGAGCGGAGACGGCCAGGGGGCTCAGCTGGGTTGGGGTGCTGAGGATGCCTGGATCCCCTGGGGGATGCCGTGGGGGGGGCAAGGAAACAAGGAGAACAAGAGCAATTATTCCAATCCTTCCCTTCCCTTTCCTCCCTCCCGACAAGAGGACGGCGCTGCCCGAGTGCCCACCAGGGCTGGGGCCAGGGAGGTTGGCTGAGCCCCCCACCCCCACCCTCCTTCTCCCCCAGGCCAGCTCAGCCTGGAAGAGGCCTGCCGAGACCAAGCCTCGAGGTGCCCAGGAGAGGCCCCAGAAGGGACGGGAGAGGGGGGAGGCCCACGTACTGCTGTCCATGGCTTCCAAGTCCAGGTTGCCTCCAGCAGCAACCGCGGCTCCCTCTGCTTTCGAGGAACCCCCGGGCCTGATGGGCTCACATTCTCCTGCTGGGGCAGCCACGGGAGCAGAGAAAGGGGCCACCGAGCGCCACGGGGCGCCCGGAGGAGCTGGCAGCTTCTCATCTGGAAACGGCCGGGGCTCCTTCCGTTCTGAGAGACCAAGAGGCAGGGGGGGAAAGTGCCGGGTTACCGGAGTCTGGAAGCCACGGCTCCTCTGCCCAAGGAGGCCAGCTGCCACCAAAGCCGCCACCATCAGATTCCTACCTCTCTCGGCTCCCTCCTTGGCCGTAGCAGGGCTGAGGGGTCCCTCTCTGCTTTCCCTCCGGCCAAGGCCTTCCTTGGCTTCAGGCAAGTCTTCCGCCACCTCCTCCGCCTCCTCTTCTTCTTCTTCCTGGAGAGGCTGGAAGCTCAGCTCCTGCCCCTCCGGCGTGGCCTCCTTGGAGATTTTCTGCAAAAGCAGGAGAGGGGCCGGGCCAGGGTTAAGACGGGGCCCAAGGAGGCAATGGGAGCCCACAGATTCCGTTCCCGCTCCTCATTTTCCAGCCACTGTGAGATGGAACAAGGCAGGACAGCAAGAAACTTTCCAACCTCACACGGAAAAGTTCCCAAGAGACTGTGAGATGGGTGTGTGTGTGTTGCTCTTTGCTCAGTTTCAGCAACTGGCACAAGCTAAATCCAAAGTGCAACAGCAGAGACTTTTTCCTTTGAGAAGCAAAGCAGAAAGGGCACAAAAAATGACCGATGGGGCATTTAAGGAGTCACCCCCACCTGGCTTCCCATCCTTAGAACGCCATGCAGTGAAGCAATGGCCACGGGGACTTTGCACCACTGGTGCCAAAAAGTGGGGTTTTTTTTTGCAAAAAAAAAATTGTCTTAAAAAAAACTAATTCCTTTCCCTGAAGTGTGACATCAGCCAGGCAGGACCCTTTAGTAGTTCCTTGCAGTTATCTGTGAGGACCAGAAGAGCGAGGGTTTAAATGCCCAAACCTAAGAAATGCCTGGGTGTCAGAAATGCTGAGAGGAGGAGGAGGAGGTGGGGTGACGTGAAGGAAGACCTCAAGAACCTTAAAAGAAGGCACAAATCATGGCGCACACGCCTGGCGCCCTCCAGGTACTCTGGAGTCCTGGGCCAGGCTGGGAGAGGCGCCCACTAGACTAGAGGGAATCCCAGGTTCAAAGGAGAAGGAAACAAGAGGGAAACCGAAGAGGGCCCACTGGATCTCTGTCTCTGGTTGGGAGCAGGCAGAAGGGTCCTGCGCCCCAGAAATACGAGCCAGGACAGGCACCATCTTCTTTCTCGCTTCTCCTTGGCCCAAATCCTGCCAGCTCTCGGGAGCCGACGCTCTGAAAGGAGGGCAGAGCCTGAGGGGTGGGGAAAGGGCCCCCCCTCACCCACCTTGAGGGACATGAAGGCCCCCGAAGAGTCGAATGTCCCCATCTCCTCCTCCTCGTCCTCCAGGCACCACTCGGGCAGGCCGTCCTTCTCCTCCTCCAGGCTGTCGCTGCCGTGCCGGTGCCGCCGCCCGCCCCGCGGCTCCTCCTCGCGCTCCCGGAAGTCAAAGTCGAACTTCCGCCGGCGCCCTTCCCCGCCGTGCTCACGCCACCCCGCAGACCGAGGGCCTCCGTCTGTCACAGGGGGAGAGAAGGGAGCAGAGCCCCGTTCAGCCTGGGGGTGGGGTGGGTGGAAGAGTGGCCGGCCGGCCAGCCGCCCTCCCTGCTTGCTGCAGGACCAGACATCGCTAGGGGGCACCCTCGGGCCCAGGGAAGGCCCTCACCTGGGCTGGCCGAACGCCACCGCTCGCTCTCCCGACGGGCTGCCCCACTCTGCCGCCAGCTGCCCCCGGGCCCGGATGCCACACTGCCGCCGCCGCTGCCGCCACCGCCGCCACCCTCCTCTTCCTCCTCCTCGTGCTCCTCCCGGAGCGTGCGCCAGTTGTCACTGTCTGAGCGGGCAAAGTCCTTGCGGCCTGGCGGAGCCGCCTCCTCAAAAGGGGCCCGGGCTAAGAGGAGAGGCAGGAAGGGACAGTCACAGGCTGGCCCCAAAGGAGCCAGCTCTGAGCAAACACCCAGCCACCCACCCTCACCAGTGAGTGCTTCAGCAAGACCTGCGGGCCTCCAGAAACAGAAACTGAACAGAGCTTGAAATGGGCTGGAAAGGACGGGCCCAGGACACACGCAAGCACACACGCACACGCACGCACACACACACTTGCCCCATTTATGAGAGGAGGGAGATCCCCCCCCAGCTCTTGCTCCCCAGCAGCCAAACGCACCTGCCTCCCGTCGAATGGACTTCTCAAATCGCCGCTCTCCTCTAGGGTAGGGGAAACAGAGGAGAAGGAAGCAAGGGTCAGAAAGGAAAAGGGGGGCAAAGGGGGGGCAACCAAGCCCTAACCCTAACCCTCACCCCCCCACGTCCCTCCACCTGCCCTCCTTACTCACCGGTCATCCCAACTCTGGCTACGATGGATCTCACGAGCCCCACCGCGTCCAAAGGCTCCTTCGGCCTCCTCGACGCTTCTTTGGTAAAAGCCAGTCTCGCCACGGCCACGGCCTGGAGCAGCAGGGGAGGGGGGGAGAGGCACCGCTTGGCATATCAAGCCACTGCCCCACAAGGAGGGGGGGGGAAAGCCACGGAAGGTTCCAAACCCCCACCTCGCCAGGACCATCATCATCCTACCTCGGCTCCGTGTGCTGCCTCTCCCCCGGGAGACTCCGGCCGGGGCCGCCCCACCCCCTTTGCCCATCAGCCTGAGCACGGCAACACTGTTCACTGACATGGAGAAGTTCCTCTAAAGTCAATTTAAAAAGGGGGGAAAAGAAGAAAGAGAAAAAAGAGAGGGGGAGAGAATGGCAGAGCTGAACGGAACCGCCTGGATTCTGCGTCTTCCAGACCAGCCCTCATCCTGCCCAGGCAAAGGCCTTCGGTCCAGCTCTCACCCCCCCCCCCGTCCCCACCCCTACCTGTTCTTCTTCCGTCAAGGGTACCAATGCCAGCGGCTGCAGGGGGTCGTCCTGAAGAATGGCTGAGAACTCTTTATCTTGGATCTCCTCAGGAACCTGGCAAGGGGGGGGCAGAGAAGGAGGGGGGCGAGTTAGCTGCTGGCCATGCATGGGGCCCCTTGGTCCAAGATGTACTCCCCATACCAGCCAAAAGGGAACCCACAGGCCCTCCTCCTGAGGCCAGTGTGGATTTAAGAAGGTTCAGGAAAAGCTGCGCCTTCTCAGCTCAGGGGAGGAGAGGCCACAGGAGAGGCCGAGGAGGCCACCTGCCAAGAGAGGGACTCTAAGGCCATTGGCAGGAGCCGGTGAGGCAACCGTGCCAAGGCCCAAGGAAAAGGGAAACAAAGGGGCCAGCCCCTGGCAATCAAAGGCTACGGTGCAGGCCGGGGCTTTCAGAGGAACTGGCAGCACCCCGAGGGAGGACCCTCCGTGCGTGGCGTCCTAGGGAAGGCAAGCCAGCCCCTGATGCCCCTGAAGGTGTCCTGCCTGGGGGGCTGACAGGGACGCAACATGATAGCACAGAGGGGGGAGGAGGAGACCCCGCTGACTCCAGGAGAGCACGGCCACTTGTGGAGTCACAACAAGGACAAGGGGCCACCCAGGTCTGGGCGATCCAAGAGCCTCCACAGCCTCCTCACTAGGAGACTGGCAAGGAAAAATGGATGATGAGCCCCCCCCCCCCAATGCCAAAGGCAGAGAGGGAAGCCCCTACAAGGCAAGTGGGTGGGCCTCTGAAGTAATCCAAGTAGAGGAAGACACACACACACACACACACACACACACACACACACACACACACACACACACACACACACACATATTCAACGCATCAACTCCATGCTACGCTCCACACACACTGGTTCACTACAAGAATAATCCTGCAGGTCCCTCCATAGGCTAAAACTGATTTGGCTGGGTACGCATTTAGAATTCTTTGTGTGTGTTGTAAAACGCTTCGAGGCTCAGGGGTACTTATTTTTGAATATTGCATTTTAGAGATTTATTTTCTATTTATTTAGAATATTTTTTTACTCCACCTTTCTCCTTGGAAAAGGACCCAAGGTGGCTTACAATAATGAGGAACACTATACAGCCCAAAATATTGAAAACATGTTCAAATCAAGAACAGGGAATTAAAAGAGGCTTCTTACCACATTAAAAGGTAATATTAAAGCTACGAAGAACATGCCGAAAAACACAAGAGATGCATTCTCTGCTTTTTTATTGGGCCTTTTTTACACTCTGGCATTTTAGAACGCAACGGAAACATTCTCATTGACATTTTCAAATCTTAAAATATATCTCTACAGTATTTTGGATTGAATTCCGACTTAAATATTGCCCTACAATTGGGGTTTTTGAATGCTTTTTTTTTAACAACTCTTCAGGATTGCCAGAATTTCAGACAGGAATCACACCTGCAGCTTTTTATGGGTTGCAAGGATGGATTTCTGTTCAAGTATTTGTGCCAACAGTTGTTTCAGAACTGCAAGACTGTTGACCATTTGGGCTCCCCCCCCCCACTTTCTGTGCCTACAGAACAGAGGAGCAACGTAGAAAAAAAAAGATCGTAGAATCAGACAAGCCCGTGCTACCTGAAATTATTTCAACAGTGAACAGACCTTGCCAATCAGATGGGTTTTCTTATGGTTGGAATTGATTGTCCAATTTCATTCTGGGATTAACCCTTTTGGGGGAATAAACAGTTTCTGATTCCCCCCCTCCATTTACAGGTTTGTAACGTCCCACAGGACTCTGGAGGGGGGGGGACATGCTTGGGTTTCAGAATCCCTGTCCTGAAAGCAGCAGACCCATGGCGGGGGGGCGGGGACCCCTCCCCAGTGCTGGAGGCAAGGTCAGGAAGCATCAGAAGGCCTGGTGCAAAGCACTTACCTTGTTGTCTTTGACATAAAGTGCCAACATCTCTTCCCGACCGTATCGGTATTCAGCGAGCTTGTACTTTGGCATGGCCGGAGAGGGTGGGGGGGAAGCCACATTCCCGCCACTGGAGAGCGCGCGAAGCCTTAAAAAAAATGAGGGGGGGGGAGGAAGACAATGACAACACCAACAGGCTTCGAGAGGGGCAGCCCCACTGCAAAAAGAGGAGGGCCAGGCAGGGCTGAAGGAGGTGGAAGATACCTGTCAGGAGGACACCTTCCGAGCACGCCATGCTGCCAGTGGGAGCCCAGGCGCTCAAGCAGGAGGTAAAAAGCTGAGCGGAGGGAGGGGCCCTGAAGACTCCCCCCCCGGGGGCGGGGGGGGGTCTAAGTCTCAGCAGCAGGGGAGGGGTGGTGGTGGTGGGGATACCACACAGAGGTTTATTTCTAAAGCTGTGAATGGTCTATGCAGAATGTGAGGGAGAAATCTCACCCCAAATGAAACTGAGCCGGGGTGGGAAGATTAAGCAACGATGGGAAGAGACCCTTTTTACTGAGCAACTAGTCCAAGACTCTTCCCATCGAGCGGGTGCAGAGGAGGGCCTCCAGGAGGGTTGAGGGTCTGGAGGAAAAGTCTTATGAGGAACGGCTTAGGGAGCTGGGAATGTTTAGCCTCTGTAAAAGGAGGATGAGGGGGGATATAATAGCTATGCTTAAATATTTGAAAGGATGTCACATTGAAGAGGGAACAGGTTTGGTTTCCATGGCTTCAGAGACTAGGACTTGGGGCAATGGTCTCAAACTACAGGAAAAGAGATTCCATTTGAACATTAGGAAGAACTTCATGACAGTTAGAGCTGTCTGGCAGTGGAATAAAATGCTGCCACAAAGGAGGGTGGTGGAGCCTCCTTCTTTGGAGGTTTTTAAGCAGAGGCTGGATGGCCATCTGTTGAAAATATTGTGATGGGGGTTCCTTCATGGCAGGGGGTTGGACTAGATGGCCCTTGAGGTCTCTTCCAACTCTAGGGTTCTATGATTCTGTCCAAACAAGTACAAAAACGCCTTGCAAGCTCCAGGTGGAAAGGGCACGAGAGTTACGGAACTGCTTGCCACAGGACAGTCACAGGGGCCACGGAGGCAGCAGGGCTTTCCCCGGTGACCGCTCTGCTGGTCCCAGGCCGCCTGCCCGTCCACAAGTGGGCGTTCCACGTAGTGGTGGCTCCCAAGGAAGCAAACTGGGGAAGGGCTATGACCTTGGAGCCCACCTTCCCTCATGATACCTGGCTAGACAACAGGTGTCAACCGGGACAACCAGGGCCTCTAGCGTGGCCTAGCAGAGCCACTAATACCAGGGCTGGCCCAGGATCAGACTGCATCAAAAGCCCCGCCTGGGTGTCAAATGGGGAGACCGACCCCCACCCCCCGCCCACTGAAAAAGCTCTCTTTTCCTCTGCCCAGAGGACACACTCACCACTCTGGCCCAAAGTTCAAGGTCTCAGCAGCCATCCTCCTACTCCTTCGCTGCTCAGTCTTGTGCCCTCGTTCTCTTTCTCTCTTTCTCTCTCAATTTCTTCTCCCTCTCCCTCTCCCTCTCTCTCTTTCTCTCTGGTTGTGGCCTTCTTCCTTGTCTTCTCCAACAGCACTAGGAAGAGGAAGAGCAGAGTGAAAATCACCCAGAGCGGGGGGGGGCTCTCCTGGACCAGCACAACGCCCGTCTCCACAATCGCGCTCCTCTGGCCACAGGAGAACACGAAAAGGGGTGGCGTGGGGGTGAGGTCTTAGTGTTCTCTATAGCAGGAGAAAGCAAATCAAAGCAAAACAAAGCGTGCTGCTTATAAGCCACCCATAGCGCTTCAAGCACTCTCTGGGAGGTTTATAAATAATCATGCAGGCTATACATTGGCCCCTCCCCCACTGCATGAGCTGGGTACTCCTTTTACCAACCTCGGGGGGGGGGGGGGCTCCATCAACCTTGAGCTGGCTACCCTGGGATTGAACCCTGGGTTGTGGTCAGAGTTTTGGCTGAAATGCTGCCGTTTGACCACTGGGCCACGAGGCTCCTGAAGCGCTCGCTGGGTCCTTTTCTCCCATCCCCTTTTCAAGACCCCTTGGGGACTGGATGAGCCAGAAGGGACCAGAAGGTGCCACATTTTTCACTAAAATGGGGGGGGGGGAAATATGCACTAAAACTGTACCCGCCAGAAGAACAATTCCGCTGAGGAGCGGAGGGGAAGGCTCAAGGGAACCAGAGAAGTAGGGGCAGGATATGTGGCGCCTGGTGGGAAGGGGGAAGAGTATGCCCAGAAGATAGGAAAGAAAGATGGGCTCCCCCCCACACACACACACGCACAAGGTCGCCCTCCCTACGATACCTGGTGGTCAGGAGGCGGATGGATTTCAATGCCCGGGTACCTGCAAAAGAGAGAGGTGGAGCGTCAGGCACTCAAGGTCCAGGTGGAAAACATACGGAAACACCAGGACTTAGGAAGGAGGACGAGCAGGAGCTCCTAACTGGGAAACCAATCACAACAAGGAGCCGGGGAACGGCAGCCAACTAACTCATGGGACGTTCCTTCTGCTTGTTCAGGTCGTCCCTCTGCTCCTCTGGCCAGGGGGAAACCCAAAGGAGACCCAGGGCAAAGTCAGGCGGCCTGGCTTCCCAGGCTGGGTGGCAAGTCTTCACAGCCACGCCACAACGGCAGCTCCTTGGGTTCCGGTTGTGCCTTTTCCTCTCCTTTGCAGGAGTGATTTTCGTTTAAGTCAGGACACTTCTGGGTTTTTCTGTCACCTGCCTTGACTGCTGCTGAGCCAGAGTGTGGAACGAGCAATGAAAATCCCATTGGAAGGACCAGGAGTAGCAGCGTGCAAGCAGCTCTAACTCTGGCACACTGTCCCGTCCCCCCCCCGCCAGTTCACTCCCAAACCTTAACCCAGCCCCGCTTGCCAAAATGGACATACAACTGGTCTCCTGTAGGACCACCTGAAGGAGGGAGGAAAGCCTTGTGCAAATGCCCGTTACCTCCATGGGCTTCGAAACACAATTTTGGCCGACCACATTTAAAAACTCAACCCCTCGGGGGATGGGGACAATCAGACCATTCTAATTTGGCACCAAGACAGAAACCTTGTCAGAGCAGTCGAGATTCCAATGCACAGCTAGAGCAGGCAGGGGAAAGGAAATGGGTCTTTCTAATAAATATCAGGGTTTCCAGATCATGGTCAACTCCCTGGACTCAGACCGTCAAGGAACTGGCAGCCCCCTGCGACTCTTGCCGAATGAGAGCCTTCTGGCCGCTCAAGGGGGTTCCTCGCCAGGGGTCTTCTACTGCATCTTGCAACTCCTGAAATATTAAATGTTCAAGGACAGCCCAACACAGAGCAGTCCTCTGATCCAGATGCCATTGTGTTAATGATGGGTATCTCCAGTTAATAAGAAAAAGGAGGGGCAAAAAGAGCAGCTGTTTAAAAATGATAGACAACTGCCAGGGTTAACTAGTAGTAAATTAGGTACTGATTAATTTGAAGGTGCCATTAAGGTGATTCCCATACTGGATTTCTGTGCCATCAACACTCCCTCCCTCTAGACTGGAGGAACCTCTGTACCACCACCCCTTCCTGGTTTTCAGAGGTTCTGTTTGCCTAATTTCAGTCCCATGCATAGAGCAAGGAGTTTGGTGGCTGACAATGCTGTTCACATGCACACCCTGTTGTTAAGTTTACAGACGCTGATCACTTAGTTTTCCTCATAGAAGTTCTTAAATCCTCTCTTTTCTCTCTCTAGTCTTTAACTGTCTCTCAATCAGACCCTATCTATCTTTTCTCTGTAAATGTCGGTCCTTATCTGACCAATTCAGTGCTGGGCTGAGCCTTAAAAGTGTAAGGCCTACCACTTGAAAGGAGGAAGGCCCACCATGAGTCCCCGACGTGTCTGCAGAAGCACCTCTCCCCCTGAGGAAGACTAGAGCTTCGGGGGCTGCTCCAGGAAAGACGCGTCTTAAACACCCTTTCACGGACTGGAAGCCAAACTGGGGCAGCTTTTTGACCTCACAGCAAGAATTCACCTGCTCACCCGTTCCGTAAAACCAAGGCCATTCCCCCCTCCCAGGGGAACTTTTGGCTTGTTTACAGGGCCCCTCTGTAAAGCTTGTTCGATGCTCAGCCCCTTTTCGTGGCCAATTAAATGCTGCATTTCCATCTCTTCCTGAAAGTGGGACAATGCAGGCACTCCTCAAGAAAACCGGTCCATCTTTCAGGTGCACAACCCTCTTGGCTGCTTCTGGCAAGGAAGCCCCCCCCCAAAGCTCCAAATGCAGCTCCCCTTCTCCTGGTCTGAAAAAGGGATACTCACCCTAGCAGCACCTCCCCCCTGAGCTGACCCCTTACGAGCAGCCAAGAAGGGGAAGCAGGCCAGTCTGAGAGAGCAGCAGCAGCAGCAGCAGGAGAATGACCGAAGGGGTGAAGGATCCGTCAGTCGCTGCCACCGCCGCCTCCTCTGACACACAAGGAATCCTTACAGAGCTGCTCCTGGAGCCCAGCTTGGCCGGAGCGAGGCCGCCGGCAGTCTCCTGGAAGGCTGCTTGGTTTTGGCCCCCACGACAGAGCCCAATGGCTCAACTCAATTCACATTGGAGAAACTCTCTGGAAGAGAAAGAACGAATCACAATGGCAGGACCTCCACGGGGAGTTTTGAAAGAGCCCCCCCCCATATTTTCCACTCTATAAGATGCACTTCCCCCAACAGTAAGGAGAAATGTCTGTGCGTCTTATAGGGCAAATACACCCCCACCGGGAGCCTCCAGAACAGATGCTGTGGAGGGTGCCGGACTCAGTGCAGGTCCCAGCCCCACTGGAGGTTCCCAACCCAGCTGCTTTTTAAAAAAAATTTACCTTTCATGACTGATCCCCCCCCCTTAGAATAGAAGAAGGAGAAGAACAAACAGCCGTACCAGAGACCATAGAGATGAGGAAACAGTCTCTAGACTAACCACCCACCATGATGACCACAGGGCCGCTCTTCAAGACAGGCAGAATGTGAATCCAGGGGAGGGATCTCTCTCCCATTCAGCCTGCTAAATGCAGGGTTAAAACACACATGGGGTGGGGGGGAGAGACATTTTTTACCCTTGCCTGTTCTTCAGTGGTCACAAGAGTCTTAGACTCATGGCACAACCGTCATGATTACCACCCAAGACCTACTCTTGGGCAGCCCTCCTGTAGCACCTGAAAGCCCCTGAGTTTCACTTGTGACAAACTTTTGCTGCCAATTCAACTGTCCCTGGAGAAACGAGGTCTGGTCCCTGTGTTATTTCTAATATCCCACAAGACTCATCTGTACCTTTTTGCCATGACAGGCTAAGAGGGCCACCTCCCCCCCTTGGAAAGGATCACTACGGACTCCAGTTTTCCCAGGAGCCCAACTGGCCGACAGCCCAGCGGTGACAGAGCTTCTGCCCACACCTCTTCGGGGCAGGCAGGCTGGCGTGTGTTTCTTCCCAAGGTGGCTTTCAGGCACTGGGCCTCTCCACCAGAACTCACTCCCCAGAGGGCTGACCAGCCGAATATGGGACCAAACAAAACAGAGCATCGTGCAACCCACCATCAATGTCACTTTCCGTATCTGTACATGTGACCTCCTGCAACTTTTGAGAGTAAACTCTGACGCAGCTCTTCTAAGGGTTTGGAGCACCTAGGGACAAAGTCAGTTTTTCCGTCCCCTCCTGCCCCCCCCCAAATGCATCTCACGCAGCAAGGGGGAGCCCAATCCTAGGGGAACAGCAGGGGAGGGGGAGCAGGCTCCCTCTTTCTCACACACTCTTCGGGGGTCTCCTGTGCAAACCGCACAGCGCAGGGACAGTGGAGGCAAGGAAGAGTCCCACCTCAACGCAGAGGAAGTAGCACGGCCTTCCACAGCCTAGACAGCAGGGGCAGGGGCATTGAGACATACAAAATAATGCAGGGCATGAGTAAAGTGGATAGAGGGAAGCTCTTCTCTCACTCCCAAAATACCAGAACTAGGAGACATACACTCAAATTGAGGGCTGGGAGAGTAAGAACTGACAAAAGAAAATATTTTTTTCACCCAGCGTGTTGTAAGTCTATGGAAGTCCCTGCCACAGGATGTGGTGATGGCATCTGGCCTGGATGTCTTCCAAAGGGGATTGGACAGATTCCTGGAGGAGAAGTCCATCACAGGTTACAAACCATGATGGAGATGTGTAGTCTCCAGGCTTTAAACCGGGGTACTTCAAGGGCCAGATGCAGGGGAGTGGTATCAGGAGACAGATATCTAGTCTCATGAGCTCCCAGATGCATCTGGTGGGGCCACAATGTGAGATACAGGAAGCTGGACTAGATGGGCCTTTGGCCTGATCCAGCATGGCTCTTCTTATGTTCTTATGTTTTTATGTTCTTCTCATGCTGATAACTGAGGCAAGCCCTTTTGGCACCAAGAGGCAAGCGGTGCACCCCCAGGAACCAGCCCGCCAACTCTCCTGGTGTGATGGATGGCGCTTCCAGACCCCAAGGGACACACTGGCCCCTGCAACAACTGGCCCAGGTGCAGCTGCTCACCTGCCTGCCACCATGCCCTTCCTGCTGCAGCTTCCCGGCAGCCCAGCCCAGTCTCACCTGGGCTCTGCTTCCCTCGGGCAGGAGCACCACTAGTCCAGGTGCCGCCAGGGAAGCCTCCGCTGGCAGAGGGGTGCATGGCTTCCTGACAGCAAATGTGCACAGACCAGCCTCGTGCACTACCACCATCAGCAGCAGCTGGAGGCATGAATTCCTCAAGCACCCCCAGACCTCTGTACCCCAGAGATTTTGCGCCCCCGTCCCCTCCCAAGCTACACTACTGTTTGTCTTCCCCCTTGGCTCACAAACGCCCCAAAAGTAGCAGAGGTGGAGATGCTACCCAACAGAATAGCCCATGGGAAAGACATGAAACATTAAATCTTGGGAAACTTGGGGTTTACACTTGAGGTGTGGAGATTTGCGTATCTGGACTACGAAAAGCACAACTTGGGTTTCAGGGGCCATAGTCCAAAACCACTAATCTATACACTTCTAATTGAAATGAAAAGCCGAGAGAATACATTCCAAGAGAAAACTGTTTAGTGCTTTAATGCCTCATGCCCTGTTGCTTAGCGTAGTAACTCACACTAGAGTAGACCCACTGAATCAGAGGAGACATAGTAAGTCAACTGCTTGGGACATTCCAATGATTCAAAAGGACATACAGTGGTACCTTGTATAAAAGAATTAATTCGTTCCAAATGAAATTATGTTAAGCAAATTTTCCTTGATACAAATTTTCCATAGGAAGGCATTGAAAATGGAGTAATCCCATTTTTATGTTGTACGGATTTCCCCCATAGGCAATGATGTTAAGCAAATTTCCCCTATCTCTGGAATTTTTATGTTGTACAGATTTTATGTTACATGAGCTGTTTGTTATACAAGGGTCCACTGTACTCTGGTTGCAAGTTACTATGTTAAGGAGCAAGGTGTCCGCTCTTCTTTCACTACTACATTGCATTCAAAGAACTGGCCAGCCTGTGTCTACCCAAATGCATCTCCCCCAACCAGCTTCTGCCTATTGGGAGCCCTGCTCCTAGGAAAGAGCAGGCAATGCCTTCACTAAGCTGTTCAAAAATCAAAAACTTCCCAGTGAATCTCTCCCCACCTGGCTCCACCGCCTCCTTCACAGCAAAAAAGCCAAGGGAATAGATAAGCTTGCAGGCCAAGAGGTCACGCTGTCTGCAGCGTTTAAAAATAAGAGTCAATCCCAAATCCTGTCCAGCCATGTAGAAAGCCAACAAGAGGCTAAGGTGTGGGAAACTCTTGGGAGAAGTTTTCTTCCTGATGGCCTCCTGGGCTATGACCTACTCCAGGGGTGGGGAACCACAATCCCCACAGCCCTTTATCACTGGCAATCCAGGCTCAGAATTCTGGGAGTTGCAGTCCAAAGCATCTGGGGGGGGGGGAGGTTCCCTACCCCTGACCTACTCCCCCTTGCCCTCAGCACTGCCAGCCCCCAATCAGAACCAACACCACTGACTCTTCTGGAATCGGCAGCGACAACTAGTACCTCTCTGTTACAAGAATCCCTGAAATAGATCCAGGATGGCCCAAGGGAAGCCTGTTGCTCCCCCCCCCCAAGACACACACATATACAAGCCTTGATTTTTTAAGCACAACTTGAAAAGCCAGCAGCCACAAATGGCAGCTTTCTGTTGCTCACAGAGCTCCACGGTGGCCTCCAAGTCATTTGTGTAACTTTTTTTTAACCCTCAACTAGTGTGGGTATAATTCAATGCTTCTCAACCTGTGGGTCCCCAGATGTTCCTGAACTGCAACTCCCAGAAGTCTTCATTGCTAGCTGAGCTGGCTAGGATTTCTGGGAGTTGCAGTCCAGGAACATCTGGGGACCCCCAGGTTGAGAACCACTGGTCTAATTGAATAGCTTACAAGAGCTTTTACTCTTCTGTAAAATGTCTATTCATTGCCTCGCTGACCCTAATCAAACAAGTCATTTGTAGGTTGTTGTGGTTTATTTCTTGGAAAAACATATGAATGTTGTAGGAGGTAGAAAACATACCATTCACACAGATTAGGGACTGTTTGATCATCAGAAGGACATCAACCTATGACCTAAGGGTCCCTATATGACAAGATTTATTTCCTTTCAGAATCCAATCTACACATATTATAAATAGAACAAATTACAAATGTGATAGGTGATACCTTGATAGGCCACTTAAAATCATTGTACAATACAGGAGTGTTTGTATTATGCATTTTAACTTGCTTTGAGCAAAGAGGTGCCCCTTTATTTCAAAATACAAACAGCTCTCTCTCTCTCAAAAGTTAAGTTAAACTAACCCCACTCAAAAACCTACAAAGGTAAGTAGGAAGTTAAGGCAAGGTAAAAATATTCAAAACAAACAAATAAATAAAATAAAAGCAACAGAGAATTCCCAACTGTCTTTTCTACCTGAAGTAAAACAAAAAAATCAGTGAAATACAGTATTCTGAAACCAGGACATCCACCCTCTGAAGATAAACCGTGAAACAGACTCCCACAGTCCTTTGTCACTGGCAATCTAAGGTTAGAACTCTGGAAGCTGTAGTCCAAAACATTAGGAGGGCCAAAGTTTGGACATGCCTGCATTAAGGCTTCCGGCCACTAGGACTTCTACTGCTCTGTACAGAGATTTGGGAACCACAGGCAACTGGAGTCTGACCGGTGCCAAATCCACCCCTTGGGAACACAAAGGGCCCTCCAGTCCAGCTGGAGACAGTTCCAGATGTTCTCTAGAGGTCTGAGGGGGCCCTCCTGGAGGACGGGCACCAGGCTCCATTCTGAAACTTCCTCTGGGTGCCTAAACTGCTCCCTCTTCTAACGGCCTCTGGGTCAGTTTTCCTTGGGCAAAAGCCTCCAGCTTCCGGTCTGGGAGATAGCTCTGCTAAACCAGGCCCACAAAGCAACTGTAGGGCGGGAAAGAGAAGAGGAAAATGCAACCCACAACACTGGTCCACAATACAAAAACCTACATTTGTTGGCGAAGAATAGGAGCACAATACAAGGGACGAGTCAAATGTGAGTGGAAGGCAACGAAGCCATCCAAGAGATCACAGGACAACAAGAGAGAGGGACATCATCTCCATTAAGATCAAAGACACGACATTATTGAGCTAACAGACATATTATCCAAAGAGGTGACTCTGCGGCAGCAAAAGGACAGAGAGTGTTTTGTTATCTTTAAGATAATTTACTTTACTTTATGGATTACCACAAACTTTAAGAGACAGTTTTCAGGTCTTGATTGTATACACACAATACCCCCAGTCACAGACAAGAACGGAACAAATAGGACACAGAAAACGCCAATTCTATTCTTACCGCTGACCACAAACGACCATGAACATCTCAGCAACACAGATGCTTGCATGTCTTATCAACAGAAGAGGACAGCACAACCTGCAGCTGATGGATGTCTACAGGGGCCTCTAACAGAACAAAACCTCCATGGCGAACAGCATTTCCACACTCAGCTGAGGACCAGGGTTTCTAATTTTGCAAAGACAGAACAGGGCCCCAGAGTGTGCACCAAAATAACCAAATCTGGGAGACCTTGGTTGCCATCCTGCAGAATTGTCCTGGCTTTCTGATTTCCTTCTCCCCAGTGTGCTTTCATTTCCGCCTGTCAACTGAGAATCGGGAGACACAGAAGGAGCCTCCATAAAGAGCGGAAAAACATTTCGAGTCCTCTCGGGCATCCCTTGGGCAAAGGCACGCAGCCGGTCACTTCTTCACTTCCAGAAGCAATGCGCTGGAACAGCACTGAACCCACTCACTTCATGGATGCTGACTCCCCCTGGACGAACGGTGAAGTCAAGGATAAGTTTCTGCACACATCCCAAGGCCTAACTGCTTCTGATCATAAAACAGTCTGATTGTCTTGGCATTTTGGATTGTTTTTTGATCTTGCTTCTATTTCGCATGTGTGCATGCCTCTGAATGGTCCAACGCTCTGCGACGAATAAAGAACTGAAAAGCTGTGGGCGTTCCAAGGAGGCCAGATATAAAAATCAAAGGAAGTGGGAGAAATGCACCTTCTACAAACACACAATCCCCTCTCTTTTACCCACCAGAGGAACATATTGAATGGCAGTCTTTCAAAAGCAGGATTGCCAGGGTAACATTCAAAGCAAACGGTTCATTGCTAAAACAGAAAATAGGTAGACAACTTCCAAAAAAAAAAAAAAGGAGGGAGAAGCAATTTGCAGCACTGATATTTCAATGCCTTCCCTCCCTTTTAAGTGTAACCAGCTCCTTAATTCATAACTTCTAGTTACAACAGTTAAACAACAAACCGACAAGGCAAAAGGTAGTTCTAAAACACATCACAGCAGATGAAATAACCGCAGTGGTCTGCATGTCACCTGAAAAGTAACAGTATTCATGCTTGAGGAACTTCCCTCTGAAAGGAAGTCCTTCATGGAAGCCACCAAAATGAATGACATCCTGACACAAAGAACCAGCATCTCCACCCAACTAAGGGAGGAGCCCCTCAGGGGAAAATCTTTGTAGGTGGCTAGGCTGGTGTGCCACACAGCCCTCCTTCAAATGTCTGTGGCTCAATCAAACTACGTGGGGCACAGCGGACCACATCTGGACACACCCAGGGCTTCTCCTCCCTTAACAGGATAGACATTGATAAAAGCAAAAGAGGCCAACAAGGGTGTCCCTGCAGACTAGAAGTTCCTGTGATGCAGGGAGGGCAGGTTGGCCCCCTAGTAAGAAACCCAGCTGATGTGACCACAAGGTTTCAGCAGCATGGGAACTTGAGAAGCCGCCTCGCCCCATGGGACCCTCAACCTAACCCTAAGGCAAGGGAGTCAGGGACTATAACTCAAGCACCAGCACTCCCTTCTCTGCTTGGAAAATGGACCAGAAGCCAAGAGGGTGTTTTAAAAAGTGCCAAAGTGCCCCTTCCAAAGCCAGGTTCCAGCTAGTGGCCACTTTTTGAGCTATCCTCCGTTTCTGGGCAGTTTCTACAAACAGCATCCAAACAAGAAACGTAAAGCAGCAATTAAGCCTGGAGGGTATCAAAGCACAAGATAACTGCACCTGGTTCCTTTCTGTCCAGAAAGGGTTACAAACAATAACGAAAAACACCCTGACTTATGGAGCCACCTGGGCCTGCTAGTGCTCACATCCCATTTAAGAAAACTGGCAGTTTACCAACAGAGAAGCCAGCTTTCCTACATAACTCCAGCATCCATCCAGCCACAACCCTGAAGGAAAATAGATCACCGCTAACAAGCGTCACCTCGCTGGTACCAAGCTTCTACTTCCTTCACTATTCCGGTGGCTTGCTTGCAAGTTTGGACACTCAGGTGCAACACAGCTGGCATAAAAGCACCCCATGTCCACAACATTGTGGCACTGGACACCATAAATGTTAGCTAGACTGCAAGTGTGGGGCATGAAAGCATTTAGTACAGGCATGTCCAAACTTTAGCCCTCCAGATGTTTGGGACCACAACTCCCCGTCCTTTGTCACTGGCAAGCTAAGCTTAGAATTCTGGGAGTTGTGGTTCAGAACATCAGGAGGGCCGAAGTTTGGACATGCCTGATTTAGTGAGTCCATCTGACACAATTAAAATTCTAAAGCCACTGTTCATTAGAGACTTCCTCTATAAAGAGTATTCACTTCTAGACATGTACGCATGGGAGTCTGGGAAAAATCACCCCAAGTGCCTTGGACTAGTATCAGGAATTCTGGCCTTCATCCTGCCTCTAGAGCAGTGGTTCCTAATCCTGGATAATCCAAGTCTTCTTGGGCTGCCATTCCCAGTAGCACCAGCCAGGACAGCTGGCGGTGAAGGCTTCTAGGACCTGCAGTCCAGGAACATTTCAGAAACAGCAAGAGCCAACTTCCTCTCCTCAGAGTCTGCTGGACTGTCTGTTCCTGAATTACACCGTGTTGCATTCTAAATTCCAACTTCAAATCCACCATTTGCAAGACACCAACACTATCATCCACACAATGTTTTCTATTAAGATTTCACCCCAAGAGAGACACGATGATTCTGGGTGAAGGAGCCCCATCCTTTGCCATAGAAGATGGGCCTCCCCTCCATGAACACACATGCATCCTATCTTGAAGCAGCCATTACCAAGACTTTCAACAACCAATTCCACAAATTAAAAAGAACACAGAGTACAAAATGTAACCGGCATAAATTTAAGATTCGGCTCATCTCCCAGCCACGGAGAAGGCTTACAAAAACACATAGCCTTCCATGTTCTACAGTTTGGGCCACAAAAGGCCGGTGAGGAAGTGGGACACTGTAAGCAGGCAAGCCAGTAACTCTGCCAAGGGATTCTCAAGTCTGTCTTATATACCCACAGTTTTGTTGAATAGGTTAAGCAGACAGCACCATCCTTGCTTTCCCTATTTTTGCAGTTTTGTAACTTCTTATTTGCATGCCATCATGATTATTTCAATTTAGGGAAACATTTTCCAGGACTTCATAGGTATAGACACAGAAGTAATTTACCTTTTCTTCTTCTTCTGGGGACATCTGGGGCTCTCAGCTGCACAGACTAGCTTTTGCCCTGGGATCTGGAAGTTGAGTCATGGCAACTGGACTTTTTTTTTCTTGATAGAAACGTTTCGCTGCTCATCCAAACAGCTTCATCAATCTGAATAAGAGTCCTCCATCTTATAGTCAGCTTTGACCTCTTGTCACCCTGGTCTGAAATAGGTTCATAATCATAAGATGAACAATGGCCTGAATAGGTTTGTTAGGTAGACAATAGTACTGTATCCATAGCCTGAAGGTGAACAACGGCTGTTGGGTGAGCAGCGAAACACATTTCTATCTCTCAAGAAAAAGAAGTCCAGTTGCCATGACTCAACTTCCAGATAACTGAGAATCTTCACAGACATTTTGACCTGGGAGGCACAGCAGACAATCACATTCCCAATTCTTGGCTCCTCGGTTAGGCATTCCAACTCACTGAGCTATATCTCTAGGCAGCTGACAGTCTGGACCACCTTTCTGTAACCCTTCTGACACCCAAGATGGTGCACTGGTTAGTGTCTTGGGCTGGGTGCAAATCCTCCCTTGGCCAGGATATCCACTGGGAGATCTTGAGCCAATCACACATTCTCAGCCTAGCACACCTCACACAGGTGTTGCAAGGATCCAGCCAGCGTGGGATAGCAGAATTGAACTAGGACTCAAAAAACAAAACAAAAAACCTTCCCGACTGTTAGAACAGTACAACAGTGGCACCAATTATCTCAGTAGATGGTGAGCACTTCAGTGCTAGGGGCAGTTAAGAAAAAGCTAGACAATCAACTCTCAGATCTACTTTGACATGGAGACCTGCACTGAGCAGGGAGATGGGTTCTATAGTCCCTTCCGACCCACTTACTCTATGACTTTATGACCCAAGTTCAAATCCCTGCTTGACCATGGAAATTGACTTGATGATGCCACGATAAACCACTCTTTAAGCATCTCACACACCACAAAATTCTGTCATGGTTGCTATAAGTAAAAAATAACCCGACAGCAGAGAATGCACGGTATACCAGTATAGAAAATAAGATACAAAATACAACCAACTTCATCTGTTCCATCTTCCCCACATTTTAGATGAGCTCTTCCGTACATGTGCTGCTTCTAAAATTGCAGAGTAACTGGAAGGAAGCAACAGCCTTGAGTTTGTAAGAGCTGAGTGGGTTTCCTGACCATAGGACCTTTTGAAGGTCATTAATTTACTGATTACCAGAAACTGGAAGTCACTTAATGGTGGACGACAGCAACAAGCATGGCTGCACTCAAGATGCTGGACAACAACTGAGACACTAAGGAGAACAAGGCAAGAACTTTAAGGACACAAGCAGATGCTGACACCGGCCATTCAAGAGGACTCCAAATTCAGGTCGTGTCCAAGGGCTGAATCCTAATTACCAAGTGGCTGCAGCCAACCATTGGGGGTTTGTTTTTATCACATACAGAAATATTCACTGCTGAGGACTAGAAACATCAAGCATGAAAGCCATCAATACCAAGATGCCTCCTACAAACCTAGCCTCCCCCTCCCTGGAGTTGTTTTGTTACCATATTATGGAAAAAGCAACCAACTTTTTTCTACTATACTATATGAAGCCCTCCACAAACGGCACCCTGATACAGAATCCAAACAACAGCAACAACAGAAAGCTGCAAGGGAGCTGAGCATACACCACATGGCGCTACAAACACCACCCTTGTAAAGCCTGAGGCTCAAATACAAGCTGCATTCAAACAGAAGAGGTGTGGCACAAAAACAACTTTCATCCATGCAGCACGTGTGCAAGCATATTATCAACAATATCGCCAGGAATGAAGAAAAATGTCATGTCTCAGGCACCGGCAGATCCCTCACATATTGGCAACAGAACAAGATGCAAAGAGAGGTGGATTTCAACCAGGGAAGCAGAGACCAGCCTGGCAAAACAAACAATGGTATCTTCACTTTCACTCCCCCACTAACACACCTTAACAAGTGCCACAACTTTTCGGGGCTGACTGTTATCACCAGATGCCTTCCGGAAGTTCAGCTGTGCAACTGCAAGTGTAGGTCGGCAACACATGGGGAGGGGAGCGGAGCTGTTTTGGAACCTCTCTCCCTCTTTTTTTTGGGGGGGGGGCATTTGCAAGCATCCTTAGCACAATAAAAACAGAAGTGCAGAGTTGGCGAATGCTACTTTTTCCATCCCCGGCAACATTCAAAAACTACAGCCAGCATGGCTTACACAGCCTGTTTTGTGGGAATGTGGTGCATCTCATCAGCAACCCCCCACCCCGCAAAAAAATCTCCCCAGCTGCAGAAGTGGAAAACTCACTGCAGGTGCAGCAAAGATGCTTATCTTTAAGTATTTAAAATATCTGTACCCAGCCTTTTTCCTTGAGAAGGATCCAAGGCAGCTTATAACACTGAAGGACAAGATATGAAATTGGAGAAAATGAATAGACAACTCACTTGATAATGCATTAAAGATCCTATTTAAAGCTAGGAACAATCAGCATGAAAAGTCATCTCGCATCAGTAAAAAAGACAATATTAAGGCAGAGTACAATAAGTAAACCAACATAAGGGGAGAAAGGTTCCTCTGAAAGATGAGAAACAGAAAAAATGGGAAACTAACATCGTATTGCAAATCCAGTCCAAGCCTTAGTTTAGCGCGGTTCATCCAAGAGACCTCTTGGTAGTGGGGCGGCTAAAAAATTGTGTAATTAAATAAATAAGAACCACAGAGCAGTAGCCATTCCCTCAGGGAAAGCTTGCTGGAAGAGAAGGGTCTTTTCGCCTGCCAGCAGAAAGACAACCAAGAAGGGGCGGGGGGGGGCAGACGGGCCTCCAGTGGGAGGGAGTTCCACAGCCCTGGACAAAGTTTCTTACGTGTCCTGGTAAAGCAACCCTTCGGGGGCAGAAAACACACACACACACACACTCGACCCATCTCTGGAGCGGCGCCCCGACCCTGGCTCGCCAACCGCCCCCACCCCAAATTCCTCCGCAGAAGTGAGCCTGCCAGGCACGAGGCCGCCCGAGACGCCCCCCGGCCCCTCGTGCCCGAAGGGAAAGCAACGGGCGGAGCTCCGGAGGGGGGGGTCGAGCGGCGGGAAAACGAAAAGGCTGGGCGGGTGCGCAAGGGTTCCGCGGAGAAGAGGAGGAGGGAGGGGAGGCCGTGTGTGCGTGTGCGTGTGTGGTGGGAGGGTACGGGGGGGTCGCGCCTCGATGGCGGCCTCCCCTCGCCCCCCCTTCCTAAGGGCTGCCGTTGCTCCTCCTTCCCGCTGCAGGAGGAGGAGAGGAGGAGGAGGAAGGGGGGGCGGGGTCCTCGCCCGGCGGCCCTTCCAGCGTTTCTCTCCCCCCCCCCGCCTCACACGCCGCCGCCGGTCCTCTTCCTCTTCCTTCCCTGCGGGGGGGGCCCGTCGCCATGGCTACGGAGGGGGCGGGGCCCCCGGGAGAGGAGGAGGAGGGTCCCCCGTGGGGGGAAGGGGGAGGGGAGGGCTCCCCGGTTTCCAAGGGTTTTAAGGGAGGAGGGAGGGAAAGGGCTGGAGAGAGGACGGGGCGTCTCCTCGGGCCCGCCCGCCTTACCCGCTGCTCGGCGCTCGCCGGAGGAGGAAGAGGAGGAGAACCGGGGGGCGGCGGTGGGGGGGCGGGAGAGGGGAAGAGGAGGAGGAGGAGGCCGCAAAACGGCGTCCACGGCTCCGCGTCGCTCGCGCCTTCCTCCTCTCGCCGCTTGTTTGTGTTTGTAACCAAGATGGCCGCCCTCCTCCCGGTCACGTGACGCGGGAGCCCCGGCCACGGCAGGCGCGCCGGCGCGGGTCACGTGCCGGGGGAGGGAAGGAGGGAGGGAGGGAGGAGGAGAGAGAGAGAAAGAGAGAAACCAACCCTCCCACGGCTGCGCAGCCGCACTGACGATCTCCGCGCGCCCGCCCGCTCCCTCGCTCGCCGGACCTCTCGCGACGCGCCCGACTCCAGACGGCCGGGAGGGAACACGCAGGCGTACTGCCGTCCTGCGCTCGCCCGCAGGTCTCCCTCACATTTCTACTCAGTGTCTCCGCGCTGCGCGTGCGCAGAGAGAGAGAGAGGGGGAGGAGGAAAAGGGGTGGCCTTCACGTGACCTCTTTCTCTCGTCCTGCGCTAGAGGGGGAGGGAAAGAGGGGCGCGCCAGGGGCGTCACGTGGTGAAGGCGCCCACGGAGATGGGGGCGGGGCTGGCCCGTCCTTGCCTCCCATAGGCTGGAATCGGGTCGCCACCATCCCCCCCAATGATATCGGTGACGTCATGGGAGTAGCTCCTCTACGTCATCTTGTTACAAAATGCCGTCAGAACAGAAAGCTGCGTTTTAAAACTGAGGGAGAGCCGCGAGGATGGCGGCTTCTCCCTCAAGCTAATAGTGCCTCCATTACTATGTGAAATAAATAAATAAACATTACACCCCCCCAGTTGTCTTATAAGAACTTTCTTGCACCCCCCGCCTGCAGAAAAGCAGGGCTGGATAAAGAAAGAGGAATGCAAACTCCTTTGCCAAGCCCCCAAAATAAGATGGCAGCTGCGGGTGGGGGGCAAAGGAGGGAGGGTGGCTAGGCTTTTGTCCCTTTATATTCCATCAGGTCCTTAAAGACGTGAAGGGACGGGGAGAAGAGAAGGTTGCTTGCTTTGGTGACAGTCTCTCCAGGGAATGGAGCCTTGGTCTGTGGCACTAACCACTACTTCATAAGATGCCATTAAGATCTAGCCCGGGAGCCCTCTTGAAAGAGCCATCCCTCCAAGAGGTGAAAGGGATGCCTTGTAGGTACAGGGCCTTTTTGGCACCTGCCCCCAAATTATGGATTGCCCTCCCAAATGATACCCGCCTGACACCGACAACGTTGCTGACATTCCAGCGCCAGGTAAAAAGCTTCCTGTTCCAGAAGTTTTTAAACTAACTAATGTAGTTCCTGATGGCAAGTTTAGTGTAGTGTTTTAATGTATTGTATTTATTGTAGTTAATTGTTTTGTTTTAATTTTATTGCAATTTTGATGTTTTAATTGTCTGAATTGTTTATTTAGATTGTGAGCCACCCAGAGACCTTTGAGTAGTTGGCAGCATGCATGCTATATAAATAAATAAATAAATATTGCCTTGAGGTAGAATCATATAAATCTAGGTTGAGAGGAAAGTCTAAAGTACAGGTGAAATGTTTGCGGGATCTCCTCTTCGCTAATGATGCTGCGATTCCTGCTCACTCTACCGAAGATCTCTAACCACTCATGGATCATTTTAGTAAAGCTTGCAGAGATTTGAGGCTAGAAATCAGCCTGAAAAAAACACAAATAATGGACCAGAATGTGGACTCTCCTCCTCGCATTACAATTTCTGCAAAAGAACTGGAGGTTGTCCACGACTTTGTGTATCTTGGCTCAACTATCTCCGATACATTCTCACTAGAGTCTGAGCTGAATAAATACATAGGTAAAGCAGCTACTATGTTTTCCAGACTAACAAAGAGAGTATGGCTCAATACGAAGCTGACAGCACATACAAAGATACAGGTCTATAAAGCTTGTGTACTGAACACACTTCTGTATTGCAGTGAGTCTTGGACCCTCCATGCCCGACAGGAAAGAAAGCTGAATACCTTCCATATGCACTGTCTTAGGTGAATATTCAACATTACCTGGCACGACAAAGTTCCAAATAGCATACTCCTGAAATGAGCTGGAATCTCTAGCATGTATACTTTATTGAAACAGTGACACTTACGCTGGCTTGGACATGTTGTGAGAATGGATGATGGCCGGATCCCAAAAGATCTTCTATACGGAGAACTAGTGCAGAGAAAGCGCCCCAGAGGGAGACCACAGCTGCGGTATAAGGATACCTGCAAGAGGGACCTGAAGGCCTTGGGAATGTACCTCAACAGATGGGAAACCCTGACCTCCAATCGCACTGTCTGGAGGCAAAACATACAGCATGGTCTACATAAATTTGAAGAGGTATTTGTCCAACAGGCAGAGGAAAAGAAGCAGGCACGGAAAGAACGAAACTCGAGGACCGGGCAAGAAACAGAATACATCTGCCCCCAGTGCGGTAGAGACTGTCATTCCTGGATCGGCCTATTTAGTCACACTAGGTGTTGTTTTTAGGATCTCTACTCCAGGCATGATACCATAGTCTTTCGAGACTGAAGGATCTGTGAATGAGGTAGAATCATAGAAACCTAGAGTTGGAAGAGACCTCCAGGGCCACCCAGTCCAACGCCCTGCCATGCAGGAACCCCCATCATAGGGACTTCTGACAGATGGCCATCCAGTCTCTGCTTAAAAAGCTCCAAAGATGGAGACTTCACTACCCTTCTTTGTGGCAGCAGCTTATTCCACTGCCAAACAGCTCAAACCATCAGGAAGTTCTTCCTAATGTTCAAATGGAATCTTTTTGCCTGTAATTTGAAACCATTGCACCAAGTCCTAGTCTCTGAAGCCATGGAAGACAAACCAGTCCGCTCTTGAATATAACATCCTTTCAAATAGCTGTTGTGAGTTTTGGGCTGTTTGGCCACATGTTCTGGAAGTTTTTCTTCCTGACATTTCAGCAGACTCTGTGGCCAGCATCTTCAGAGGGCAAGGAGGTCAGCGAACTAGGAACTATATACCCCAGAGCACAGAGAGAACTCCTAGTTCCCTGAGCTCCTTGCCCTCTGAAGATGCCGGCCACAGAGTCTGGCGAAACGTTAGGAAGAAAAATTTCCAGAACATGGCCAAGCAGTCCGAAAAAACTCACAACAGCTATCAGATCCTGGCTGTGAAAGCCTTTGAGAATACATCCTTTCAAATATTTAAACATGGCTCTCATATCTCCTCTCAGCCTCCTTTTTGTAAGGCTAAACGTCCCCAGCTCCCTAAGATGCTTAAGTAGGTTTGTTGATTTCTAATCCAATTGAACAGGATGAGTTTCTCTGGGCTCAGCGATTTTGGCATTGTGACACTTCTCTCTGCGCGCCACTGATGGTAATAACATGAGAACGAAACAAACCAATCTCTTCATTGTTGTTGGTTCCAGAACACGGTCAAACAGCCTGAAAACCCCACAACAACCATCAGATCCTGACCATGAAAACCTTCAAGAACACAAATAAATCTCTCTTTTTATTTATTTATTTATTTATTTATTTGGACCACTTTTATACCGCTCGTTTTTCCATAAAGGAACTCAGGGCGGTTTCCAGTTAAAAACAGCTAAAAACAGCTAAAACAACAATGACAAAAGCAGCTTCATCGCTGTATTGTTGTCGTCGTCCTTTTAGAGACACAGCAAACTTTATCATGAGTCATCTTCATCATCATCATCCTAGAACTGCCAAGCTGTAAGGGTTCCTCTGGATCATGGAGTCCATCCCCTCTCTAGAGGAGGCCCGGTGGGGAATCAAACTCATAACCACTGGCTCTGGAGCCAGATGCTGAAGCCACAGAGCAATTCAGCAGTTGTCGCTTTGTTTTTGTGCTCTGTGTTGAAGGCACTGGGAAGACCAAAGCATACATTTCTAAGGGGTCCTCTGGCTCCCATTCGTACCTTTCTGCAGAATCCCTGGGAAGACAGAGGTGAGGAAAGCCCAGAAGATGACTTGGGGGGGGGCACATGAGAATCAAGGCCAAGAGCAGAAGCGCTGATGGTCAGGCCAGAGGTGTGGGAGCCTAGAAGAGACACTTTTTAAAAATGAACATCTATGAATGAATGCCTTTGGACCAGTGCCGCTCAGATGATGATGTTGGATGAGAGAGAGCAGGACTCTGGATTCCAGAATCCTTGGTTGGACTTCATGGTGGAGAGGATACTTTCTGCCCCAGGCACTGCTTGCCTCCTTAAGGATCCGACGGCCTGCAGCTGGGTGGATGCCGAGACAGAACATGAGGTGCCGTTTGTTTATCAGCTCAACCATTTTATGGCCTGGGTGGTTCCCCCAAGAATGCTTCTTCTTATCTGGTGGTGATGTTGACAAGGGTTCCCCTGGAATCCAGCTCAGAGTACAGTCACACACAACCTTGGCATGCGTCAGACCGGCGCTGGGAACTGCATCCACGCCTTAGATTACATATCTCTTCCTGTCCGTGGCTCCGCGTTTGCTAGGATGGAGTAGAACGTCTTCATTGGGCAACTCCAGCTGTCCAAATTCCCACAACAACCGTGGCCGTTCTGGCTAAGAATTTTGAGGGTCCGATATATTATTTTTATGTGTATTATCCACATGCAGTGAACGGGCAGGAGAGACCTCACTGAAGACTGCACAGCTTTGCATTTGATCCTCCCAAATGACCAGGAGGCAACACACTGGAGCATTGATTCATTTCATAAACACTTGCTAGATGTTTCCACAACCACAAGTATCTTCCTTCCTTTCTGCCTGTGGGAAGTCATTGAAACTGTAGATTCTCTCTCTGTCTGTGTACGGGTGTGTCTTCAAATCGATCCTGACTTATGGCGACCCTTCCCGGGGTTTTCTAGGGACAGAATATACAGAAGTAGTTTGCCCTCCTCTTTTCCTGGGGGCACCCTGGTACTGTACTGCGTGTCAGTAACTGCAGAGACTGGCTCTTCTCCCAGTAGGCACCCTGGGGAATCGAACTGCCAACCTCCGGGTCCACAGCCAGAGACCTAAACCATAAAAGCAAATAAATACAGTCAATATCTTTCAGACCTTGGAACACGGGAAATGACAGAGGTGCTTCAGTTATAATCTCGGGTATGACCTGGGATCACTGCATCGCTATAAATCTCTTTTCCTGCCCACCCTCCTCGGATCTTTGCCCATCGCTCCACCCCACAAAAATGCAGGACATAGAGCACTAATGTATGCTTTCAGGAGGGTGGGGGAGAAACAAAGTTCATCCACATAAGTTTGGAAAATGCACTGTGATCACCATGGCACTGATTCTGCCCTCTGCCCCCTGCCCCATGGGTGGAGGGGAGCAAAGCGGAGGCTATATGTGCCGGAGGCTATGCCGTCAGTCCTTTCGCTCCGGGACATTCATCGGCATGGGAGGCAAGGAGGCCCCCCGCCTGCTGGTGTTGCTCCTTATGCTTCAGGGCACCGTGGTGACTTGCTGGGCCAGATGTCATTCATTTGGGTGAGATGAGACGGGAAGGGTTGAAGGAGCAGCAAGGGACGGCAGCGGTCCTCTCGCGATGGGAATCTCGCTGGAAATAATTGGCAGGGCAAGACGTGTTTTGGCTTCATTTAAATCCTTTGGAAGGCAGTTGGGAAGGGGGTCAATGGGAAGAAAGGCAAACCTTTTGTTGAATCTTTGAACGGTGAAGAATAGGCTGGTTTGATTTTTAACGGGAACCGGGAGCTGCGATTCCAAGGATGCTAAATTTGATATGCACGTGGGTATATGTTGCTAACCCCACAGAGATGGCCAAGCTGCCTGTCGGGACTGCGCTTAGGAACTGTCAGGAATCATTTGGTTCTTGTGAAGTTTGAGAGCAACTCAATTATAATGACCACGGTGAAATCTGCTCTTCAGCTGGCTGGAAAGTAAGTTAAAAGCCACTTGAGCTGCTTTCCCGCTGAGCTATTTTGCAGAAGGTATAATAACTGTGCACAATTCTTCACCTTCGTTAATTATCCTCCAGAGTCATCGGAAACAGGTGAGCAAAGCCCCCGTTTGATGGATGGGAAAGGATGGATAGAGCAGCTTTCCCCGACCTAGTGCCTTTCAGGCGTGTTCCAGAATTGCACACATCTGAACAGCACCAGATGGGGAGAACCTCTCCTTAAGAGGACACAGTTGGTTCCTGATGGAACTGAACCCAGCTTGTAAGGCGGTTACTTCACGTACCTCTCGCCGCAGTTCGTGGCTCCATTGCGGCTCAGTTTGCAGAAACGGAGCCTCACGTACCTCCGGGGTGGGTGCGTGGTCGCTCTGACCACGCCCCCCAAGGGCGCCCCAAGCGGGCTGAGAGATTCCCTTCCTCAACCTCGGGAATCTGCTCAATCCGCTTCTGGATGCAAATTGGTGCATCGCGAGGTTCCTTTCAATCTGAATTGTGAAAACGTTTCAACCTTTTTAAAGGGCCTCATTGCTCTTTTCCGGGATTTAGGGAACAGAAACATCGATATTTCGATATTTCGAATTTCCTTTCCTTTCTCCGTGCGTCTTTCTCGGAGTTTTACCTTATAGAACAGTTTGAATGCTGTCGCCCCTGAGAGTGTGGTATGTTCCTGACATAATTCACCAGCCTTCATTTTACATCTTGATTAACCTAGACTCTGGTCCTCCAAAGTCCCGTGTAAACCAACGTGGGAAACCAAGTTTGAACCTCTCGGCTATTTTTTTTTTTTTAGCCCAGTCCGTTAGTTTCTGGCATTTGTAGCCACTACAGGTTCCTTATTGCTGCATCTTGTTCCTATTTTAAGCAGGTAATTATGCCACACACCCAAACCCTCCCTTCTGTTTCATGTTGCTGCTCCATCTTTGAACTTTGAGCAATTAACACCCACGCAAGGTTCAAGGATGTGCTGAATCAGAGACTCACGTCAGGACCTGCCAGCCTGGGAGTGGTTTCTGAAGGCACAAGAACTTGGCCGACTGAGCTCAGGGCAAGAGGCGGGCAGGGTCTGCCAGGAGGGCAACACATAGCCACTCAAACAAGAGTCTTGTGGTTGCTTGAAAGACCTACAGTTTTGCCGTTGCAAATGGTTTTGTAGTCAAGGAGTCATTCCATCAGCTGCAGGAAGCACTATCCTCTTGGGTCAGCAAACACACAACCACCTGTATTGCCAGGAGGTTTACGCTCATTGTTCTCATCCATTGTTAAGAACTAAATTGTCGTTATGTGGATCTTGTTTTGCTCTGATCCCAGTGGCCACGGTGCAGACCACTCTACATATATTAATCCAAAATGGCAACTGAGGAACTGTCCAGTATTCTTTGAAAGTGCCGTCTAAGTTAAATTTTATCTTCTTCAATGCATGACCCCAAACTCTTGGCTATTTTCTGGCAGCAGATTGATCATGGCTTCTTTTCAGGGGTTAGAAATAATCAGTTAGAAATAGTACCATGACATTAATTTTATTTATTTATTTTAGAGTATTTTTACCCCACCTTTCTCCTTGGAAAAGGACCCAAGGTGGCTTACAGTAATGAAGGATAATATACAGTCCAGTACAATTAAGACACATTCAAGGTGGCTTGCAGTAATGAGGGATAATATACAGTCCAGTACAATTAAGACACCTTCAAGTATTTGAGAACAAGGAATAGAGGGACATCTCTACAGCATTAATAGACTACATTACATTAAAGCAACACGGTTATAAGTAGTCATAAACACAAAGTCTACGTGAGCCCATAGATTCATATAAAATACGCACAGTAGTCCATCATTCTGGGAAAACTTGCCTGAAGAGAAAGGTCTTTGCCTGTTTCCGGAAGGACAACAGAGGTGAGCCAGTCCTGGCCTTTGGTGGGAGGGAGTTCCAGAGTCTGGGTGCAGCAGCTGAGAAGACCCCTTACTTGTTGGAATGACAAGGATGGAATAACCTTACTCTTCCAAAGGTCCATAAGGACAGGTGCAGAGTTACTTGATTAGAGAAAGGAATTAACAAGTTATATTCACTTTCAAAATTGACCTTTCAGAGCTCGTTTTGAGGCATTTTCGAGGTATATGTGTTTTGACAGGAAATATTGAATGTTTTATGCCAGTCTCTTTCTTATGCACTTCCAGGGTTGGGGAATGACTACAAACAAATGCCGGTCCAAGTTCTTTTGGTTTCACGTTCCTCTTTTTGATTCTTTATTATTATTTAAAAAAAATTCTTTCGTTTCAGATCAAGACCCACTGAGGGCTGCAAACCATCACTGGGAACCTTGGCCACAAAATGTAAGTGCCGGCGATGGATCAAGTGGAGAGAGGGAAGCTCTTTCCCCTCTCATGCCATACCAGAGCCAGGGGTCATCCAGCCAAACTGAGGGTTGGCAGATGGACAACAGATCAAAGAAAGTATTTATTGACTTAGCGTGTGGTGAGTCTGTGGAATTCCTTGCCACAGGAGGTGGTCATGGCATTTAGATAGCCTTTAAAAGGGGATTGGGCTGATTTCTGGAGGAAAACTCCATTGCAGGTGACAAACCATGATGGGGAAATGTGTTCTCTCCAGGCTTAAGAGGAGGGGACCTCCAAGTGCCAGATGTAGGAGAGTGACATCAGGAGAGATGTATCTACTAGTTGTCTCAGGTGCTCTCAGAGGCTTCTGGTGGGACCACTGGGAGAAACACGGGGAGATGGACTAGGAAGTGGGCCCTTGGCCTGATCCAGCAGGGCTCTTCTTAGGTTCTCGGGTACTTATGACCGCTTCTTCCACCTGGCCACCCTGGGTGAGGGCCAACAGGCTCCTCTTTCATGCCCCAGTGGAAGGCGAAGTCGCTAGGTCAGCACAGTTTTTATTTATCCCTCATAAAAAAGGGACGGGCTCTGATGAGGCAAGGAATCCCCACAAGAGGCACGCTCAGCCCCACCCAGCAGGATCTGTGCCTGAGAGAAGTAGTGGAGCCTGCACAGGCTTACGTCGCTTGTTACAGGCTGGTTGTTTTTTTAATTGCTTTATGGGATTGCTAATGCAGACCTTGTTCCCCTCTTCTCCTTCCTCCCTCTCAGCCGCCCTCGCCAGCTGCGACTTCGATGACCCCGAGAGCCCTTTCTGTGAGTGGACCCAGCCCAAGGATGACAGCGGGGAGTGGCTCCGAGGGCAGGGGCAGAAGCCCGGGGAGAGCCCTGGGCCCCCAGGCGGGACCCCCGAGCGCAGTAAGATACTTTCCCCCACGACCCCCACCCCCACCCCAAAGCACCTTTGTTTTCTTGTCTTAACGGGAACCCATTGGATGCTACGGCCAAGTTCAGCGGCTGTTGGCCAGTTCTTCCCATTTGGCTTTTTGGAATTTCCATCCAGGCTTGGAGGCCTCATCTTATCACTGGGATCCGTACTCCCAACATTTAACAGCATGGATCTGCGCTGCCTTCAAGGAAAATCTGGGAGTGCTCTTTTGTTGCAATCACAGAATCGTAGAATAATGACGTCAAAAGGGGTCTTACAGGGACATTGAGTCCATCTTCTTGTAATGGTCTGGAATGGTCGCATCTCTGGAGGCGAAACATAGTTCCAGGTTCTAGCCCCTTCTCCACTGGGCCAAGTGGAATGTGCCCACGCCTGTTGCATCACGGCTGTCATTTCACCATCTTCATTCCTGTCACTGTATTCCCCATGATCGATTGCACCCAAAGGGTGATCATTAATGGCTTTTCTTCAGCTTGGAGAGACGTGACCAGTGGGGTGCCCCAGGGTTCTGTTCTGGGTTCGGTGCTATTTAATATTTTTATTAATGATTTGGAGGAAGGAATAGATAGTAGGCTGATCAAATTTGCAGATGATACCAAATTGGGAGGGGTGGCTAATTCCCTAGTGAGGATAGGGCGGCCAGGAAAGCCAATGCGATTCTTGATTGCATCCACAGAACCATGGTGTCTAGATCAGTGGTTCTCAACCTGTGAGTCCCCAGATGTTCCTGGACTGCAACTCCCAGAAACTCCTTCCAGCACAGTCAGTGGTGGAGGCTTCTGGGAGTTGCAGTCCAGGAAAATCTGGTGACCCACAGGTTGAGAACTACTAGTCTAGATCAAGGGAAGTGATAATAACACTCTATTCTGCTCTGGTCAGATCCCACCTGGAGTACTGTGTCCAGTTCTGTGAGCCTCAATTTAAAAAGGATGTTGAGAATCTTGAACACATCCAGAGGAGGGCAACCAAGATGACTGAGGGTCTGGAAGAAATGTCTTACAAGGAGCGGCTTAGGGAGTTGGGAATGTTTAGCCTTAGAAAAAGAAGGACGAGAGGGGATATGATAGTTATGTTTAAATGTTTGAAAGGATGTCATATTGGAGAGGGAACAGCTTTGTTTTCTATGGCTCCAGAGACTAGGACACAGGGCAATGGTCTCAAACTACAGGAAAAGAGATTCAATTTAAACATTAGGAAGAACTTCATGACATTTAGAGCTGTCCGGCAGTGGAAGATGCTGCCACAAAGGAGGGTGGTGGAGTCTCTTTCTTTGGAGGTTTTTAAGCAGAGGCTGGATGGCCATCTGTCGGAAATACTGTGATGGGGGTTCCTGCATGGCAGGGGGTTCAACTAGATGGCCCTTGAAGTCTCTTCCAACTCTATGATTCTATGTAGCTGATGGTAGCCGGGTGTTGTATGTTAGACTGGGGTTCAGTAGTGAAATGATTTAGCTATTCAGCCTTAGGCGTCATTGCACACAGCTAATTTATTTCACGAACCGTGCAAAATTTGTGTTGGGCTTTTAAAAAATCTATTAGAATATAGTCTTGTTATGTTTTGTATTTTGCACCTAATCTATATTGTCTTTGCTGGGTCTTATGCAATACTGCTGTATTCTGCTATGCCACTGGAAATAAATTAAAAATTAAAATCTTCCAAGAGGGGACTTTGACTGGCCTTTTAGCCAGAACCAGCCAGGAAGAATCCTGTGGCGTCTTCTAGGCCAGAGAAAGGGAAACTCAGCCCCTAAGACCAGATTTTCCTCCATTCCCAAGATATTCTGCATAACCCCCTTCTCTGTGTCTCTTCCTTGCAGGAGCCTATTACATCTACCCAGAGGCAGGTGACTCCGTGCAGTTACAAAGCCCGGGGCTGGATCCCCCGTCATCTGAGATCTGCGTGGAGTTTCTCTATTATTTGTACAGTTTCAGCCCCAAGGCCCAGCTGGCAGTGAAAATTCAAGACTCTTCAGGGAATGTCTCCACTTTGTGGACACAAGGTGGGACGCAGAGTTCGGCGTGGCTGGTGGGGTCTGTGACGGTCAAGAACCCAGTCCAGCGCCCATTTAAGGTAAGGGGAAACTTTTCACAAAAGTTTGGGAATCTACACTTGGAAATATTTACCTAAGAGGTGGGAAAGCTACTGTAAAAGTAGTTAGTTCCAATTGCAGTGCAAAGCAGAACAATTGGTTTCCTTTATAGATTCCATTCTAGCAAGTAATAATTTTTGTTTTCCAAGATTAGCAAACGTTGATACTTCTTAGCAGGTTTAGAAAAGTTAAAATTTTTGAATACAACTCCCAAATTACCCAACTGTTGGCCAAAGTACAAGTAATATTTTTTTCTGAGCCCTGCTTTTTAATTTTTGGTTGTTTTTTTTAAATATTAAAATGCAAATCACTGCCTTATGTGGGTGGAATTTCTATTGGCCAAATGCTACGTCCAATAAGAGCAAAACAAAATATGTACACTTCAACATAGAGCCTTTATTTTGTGTGTGTGTGTGTGTGCGTGTGTGTGCGTGCGTGTGTGTTGTGTCGTTACACTCGTGATTGACTCTTTGTGACACCATGTCCATGGAGTTTTCTTGGCCAAAATACTGGAGTGGTTTTGACAGTTCCTACAGCACCTGGTATTCCCTGGAGGTTGCCCACCCAAGTATTAACCAGTGCCAATCCTGCTTAGCTTCCGAAATCAGGCGAAATCAGATGTGCTTAGGGCATCTAGGCAGCTCCTTTATTATGTAGTCTTATACAATAAAATAGAGTTTATACTTGCAAGCATAAAGAGGGCTCCACCAGCACAGGGGCGAGTAGAGTCCGAGGCTGAGAGCACAGATGTCTTTAGGTGTGGGATCCTTACAAATCTTCAAACCACATCGTTAACAAGACTTTGAATCTCAGCAGTCGATGGTATTTCTTGACTAAGATGCCTGGCATTACATTTTGATTTTACTTATAAAGACAGGAGGCAGTTTCAACATATGTCTGACACCAAGCGGTTTCCTGTTTTCCTTGGTTCCTCTTTTCTATGCTGTATTACCAAGCTGCGTTAAGCAAGCACGGGGTCAAAGATATACTTAGCATTTATAAGAGCGGACAGTATTTTTATACAACAATTGAATAAAAGAATTGTGTCCTACGTTACTTTTCACACCTATGGTACCAAAACAAAAAGCAAAACAAAACAAAACGCTCTAACAGAGATGTAACTATGAAAGTAACTAAAAAATAAAATTGCACGGCAATAAAAAGGTGGAAGTATCTGCTATTATTTTACATTCCTAAAAGTACTCAGCTCTATCTAAGTGACTGCAAAAATAAATTATTTGGAAGCAGTGGGCTTTTTTTGTAACGAGTTATGAAGCTTTGCTTTTTTGTAACCAGTTTTGAGGTCTTGCTTCCCTGTATAAAATTCCACATAAAGAAAGTAGCTGCCCAGTGTGCGGTGAGTTCTGTACCAACACTGTCATTGTGCCATTTTTGTGCACCCTTTGGCACCTGCTTCCTCCCCCCCCCCCACGGGGATCCTGCAAAAGCTGCCTAACTTTCCCACGAGCAGGTCCTCCTCGCTGTGGCTCTAATTCCTGCAGCAGCAGCCCCAGCAGCCTCCTCTGGGGATTTCTCACACATCTTTCTCTCCATGCAGGTGGTTTTTGCAGCCACACAGGAGGAGACCAAAGAGGTGGATATGGCGCTGGACACCCTCTCCGTCCGGCTCGGCCCTTGCTCGCGTAGGTGCCAAGGAAAAGGGGGAGGCAGAATCAGGGCCCTTGAGGGGATGCTGGAAATGAGGGGGGCAGTTTAGCTCCCTGGACCCTTCCACTCCCACTGATGGAGTCCTCCCCCCTCTCCTATTCCCTCCGGCCTTCAGCCTGCACAACCGGATGTGATTTTGACCTTCCTGATGACCTCTGTGGATGGGAAAACCCAGCCGAGGGGGATGTTCAGTGGGAGCCGTGGCCTGGGGCAGGACCCGAACCCGGAGTGGGGCCGGAAGATGATTTCTCTAAACCTGGATGTGAGTCCCCGCCTCAGTTGCTGCCCTTTTCTCCTCCCGACTTTGGGACATTTGCCAAGAGAAGGGTGGGCAGAAACACACGGGACCCCCCAGGTGAAAGCACCTAAATCCATCCCTTTTGCCCACCGGTCTCTGTCGGCCTGGCTGTGGTCACCAAGGGTTTCCAAGGGGGGTCATATTCCTCACCCCCACCCCCAAATGCCAACAGCCCTGCCTGTAACTCATTGAATGTTGGACCCTGGGCCTGCACAGAGTGAGTTTTTTGCAGAGGCCAGGAAAAGGCATTAGAAATTAAAGCACTGCAGTGTCGGAGCAACGCTGGCAAGGCCGTCTTCCAGGTTTGCAGGGTCGGCCCTCAGTGGAATCCTGGGTACTTCAGTCCCCAAGACCAATCACCAAACAAAGCCAGCCCGCAGAGTCCTGGCGGAGAGGGAAGCAATGGCTGGGAGATGCTTTCATCCGTTAAGGATTTGTTTGCCTTTAATTGTGGGCTGTCTATAATGTTCGCCTTGGCCTGCGGCTATCTTGAATGCTCTTTGCAAGAGATGGTGCACAGGACAGGTGCTCTTGTAGGATGTCCCATGGATGGGCTTACCTGATGGGCATCTGTTTGGCCTCTCGGGGAAACGGAGACTAGGTGGGGAGCCTAAAGAGATCCCTGGGATCTTTGGAGATTGGGGCTCCTCGGATTATTTCCTAAATTTCTCCTGCGTCGTTGAATCAGCCGGTGGTCCCAAATCAGAGTCTGGGAAGCCCTAACACCCACCACCACCACCCCTGCAGCAGAAGGTCCCTGCTTCTCCTAGACCCCTCTCAGCTGTGCAGCTGTTTTTAGGAGAAAAGCTCCGTCGCTGCGCGGAGGCTGACTTTCTCCTGTGTTCTTTCAGTCGGATCGTACCTGCTGCTGGATTCCCTGAGCCCTGGCAGAGATGGAGCAGCCCTGCTCAAGAGCCCCTCTCATCCGTCCCCGGGGGGATGCCTCTCCCTCAGCTTCTATTACACCTTGCACGGCGTCTCCAACGACACTGCCCTGAACGTGTACGCACCAGCGGCTGCAGCAGGCAAGCTCCCCAACGCCAGGGAGTGGGGGGGGCAGGTGCGGGTGGAAGAAGGGCAAGGAGAGGGAAGAGAGAGCTCTTGTCTTCTCTTTGGGTTTCTTTTTCAGCAGGGGGCCAGCTGGGGTCCCCTTTGTTAACCCTGCGTGGGGAGCACGGACCCAGCTGGAAGCCGGCAGCGGTCAACTACACGGGGACCGCCACCATCCAGGTAAGGAGGCCACAGAGGGAGCAGGCGGTGGTGCAAACAGACAGGTCGACACGGCCAGTTTCTGGCATGGGGAGGACCCGGCAGGCTCCCAGTTGCCTGGCAGGTTTTCCTTTATTCCTCTTCTGCTGTGCCTGTGATTTACAGAGCCGCCCCCATCCTCAAAGCATTCGGGTGGCTTGGTTTTTGCAAATGGATGGAGGCCTCACACAGTGCACCTCTGTTTTACTCCAGCCACTCTGGGGCTGCAGAGGTTCCTCCTGGGATTCCTTGCAGGGGAGACCTCGTTTTCAGCCAGGGGATCAGAGCTCCTAGGACGCTCACTCTCTGACTCCCAAAGAGAGAACAGGCTTCCCAGTTTCCTGAGCCGAGGCAGGCTGGTTTGGCAGCTTGGGGGTGGGGTGGGGGGCTGGCTCCTGTTTCCTCTGATGCTCGAGGTGCCTGTGTCGGTCACCCTTGGGTTTCTCTTTTTCAGTTTGTTCTTGAAGGGTTCTACAGAGGGAAGCCCGGCTTGGCAGTGGACAGTGTGCGTGTCTCACCCTGTGAAGGTAATCTGGCGGCGGGGGGGTGGGTGTCTTTTGGCCGAGGGGATGAAACTGTGGAAGGAAAATGGAAGGCAAAAAAACAACAGGAGATGAGGACCCCAAGAGGGTGCTCAGCATCTCTCATCCGGTTGTTCTCCTGCCCTCAGAGATTTTCACCCAGTGCGATTTCAACAACAACTCGGACCCCTTCTGCGGATGGCTCAGTTCAGGGGACAACAATCGCACGTGGACACGCACGAACCGAGGCACGCCGACGGAAGAGACAGGCCCACCGGGGGATTACCCTGATGGAGGTCAGCAGCCAAGGGGGAGCTTGGGTGGGCGGAGAGGGGCACAGCCGTGCACATCCCTGGGGTGGCGTTGGAGGACATAAGAAGATAAGGACGTGTAAGAAGAGCCAGTGCTGGATCAGGCCAAAGGCCCATCTAGTCCAGTTCCCTGTATGTCACAGCGGCCCCACTGAATGCGTCTGGGAGTGCCCGAGACTAGATCTCTGTCTCCTGATACCACTCCCCCCTGCCTCTGGCCCTTGAAGGACCCCAGGTTTAAGCCTGGAGATTATACACGTCTCCATCCTGGTTTGTAACCTGTGATGAACTTTTCCTCCAGGAATCTGTCCAAACCCCTTTTGAAGGCATCCAGGCCAGATGCCATCACCACATCCTGTGGCAGGGAGTTCCACAGACTAACAATGCGCTGGATACAAGTCTGTTCTCACTCTCCCAGCCCTCAGTTTAAGTGTATGCCCCCTAGTTCTGGTATTTTGTGAGAGGGAGAAGAGCGTCTCTCTATCCACTTGACTCATGCCCTGCATTATTTTGTACGTCTCAATCATATCCCCCCTCAGGCGCCTTTTTTCCAGACTAAAGAGCCCCAGCTCCGAGCCTTCCTGTACCTGTTCTGCTTTAGGCCTTGCCCCTTGCCCTGGGGCCTCGTTACGCACGGTCACATAATTTCCAATGCAGAGTGACCTCCAGCATCCCCCCATTAACTAATTCCTGATCCCTTGAGCATCAGTTAAACTGGCAGCCACATATCCAGGCCATGAGTGTCAGGGCAGCCTCCCTGGTTGATTTCTCAGAGATGTAGCTGTGAAGAGTATGTGTACCTGGAGAGAAAACTTTGCACAAATATGAAATATGGAAGGTGCCTGAAGGTGTGCAATCTCACCCTGAGCCCCCCCCTTTCTCCCCAGAGGGCTACTACATCTACGCAGAAGGGGGTTCCTTGAGGCCGGGCCAGTCTGTCGCCCTCTCCAGCCGGCCTTTCTGCACGGACACCGAGGCCTGCGTCGAGTTCTACTACCACATGTCCGGCATCGTCGAGGTGGAGACGCAGCTCCGGGTGCTGCTGCTGGAGGGGGGCCCTTCGGGGGTGTCCACCCTGCTCTGGATCCGGAGTGGGACACAAAGCCCCGAGTGGCTCTTGGGATCCGTGACGGTGCCTTATGGAGGAGCCCAGCCCAGCCAGGTGAGCGAGAGGAAAGAGGCCGGAGAAGAAGGTCCATCGGCTCCCGTGTGCTCCTCTCCCGTTTATTAAGGATAGGCTTCGGAAGGTCGTCTCTGGGAGGAAGCCGCCACAAGGAGGGGGCACAAGAATGGAGCCCCCTCCTCTGTATTCCTGGGATCATGCAGTTGGAAGGGGCCTCAAAGACCACGGAGTCCAGCTCCTTGATCAAGGCAGGGATCCAGATCACAGCAGATCCGACCGGGGGAGGGAGCTCTCCAGGGTTGGAGTTTGGCTTCCTGTCCACTGAACTCTGGGGTGATGGAGGTCGGATCCTGCCCCTTCTTTGTAGGACTGCCTTTCAAGTATCCCCCCCCACCCCCCCACTCCATCCATGGGGGGCCCTCTCCAGAGGAACCCGCCCAGCCCCATCTTCCAACAGTCATTCAGAGCCTGGTTTCCACGTTCGTTCCTTTTCTCTCTCTTACGTTCTTGTTGGCCCTTAAATGTTCAAATTACACCTGGGTGCTGTGTGCTTCATCATCGCCCTTCTCCCCCCAGCTGCCCAGGCCGCTTTCCAGGCTCAGTGCGCCGCCAGGGTCCTCCGGCTGCGGCGATGCCCCCGTCCGCCCTGGAGCCCGGCTGCCCTGCCCTGCCTGCACGTGCAGGTGACCGCTCATCGGCTGCAAGGGGAGACTCTCCCTCCAAGTCGCAGGAGTGGCCAGCTGCCTGCAGGGGCAAGAAGGACCCACTGGGGTCCAGCATGGATTGGGGCATCGCAACAACTGGAGGACCCTGGCAGTGCGAGGATGCCAGCAAGCGGTCAGGGTGGCTGGCAGGAGGTAGAGGAGTCACAGCTGGCCAGCAGCACTTCATGATTCGTACGAAGCAGGAAGCGCCCACCTCTACTTTTAACTTCATGGTATCTGTCTACTAATGTATCTGTTTCTGTTATTAAATCCATTAATTCTTTCTTTCTTTCTTTCTTTCTCTCTGTCTCTCTCTCTTTCTTTCTTTCTTAAGACTTCTTTAAGATTTTAAGACTTCTAAGAGTTATTTATTTATTTATTTATTTATTAAGACTTCTGTTTTCTATCTGGGTTTTATTACTTGGGTTTGTAAATGAGTGCAACGGCATTTGCAGTTGGGTACATCAGTGCTTGTGTGTACAGAACATCGATACACAGACAGGTTATGTACGTTGACAAATGCACCGATGTTGTTTGGGCCCCTCTGGTGAGCAAGCCAGCCCCGGACTGACCTTTCTGCTTTCCTCCAGGTCCTCTTTGAAGTTATCCGGGGGAGCAGTCCTTACCTGGACGTGGCCTTGGACAACATCTCTGTGCGAAGGGGGCCGTGCGCAGGTGAGGCCAGGCGGGCATCTTCCTGCACAAGGCAGCTGCTTGGGGTTGTGCCCCATCCAATGTGCGGGGTCACTCAGTGCTTTTTATGCACCTGTTGTGCAGCCAGAGGGTGGTGGTGGTGGTGGTGGTGTCTGATGATCCAGTGAGTCCTGTCCAGCTCTGCTGGGTGAGGAGGGGGCGATGAGGATTCCACGCAAGGTGGCCCGGAAAGAACCTTTTCCTCTGTGAATAGGTGGACGTCCGGGGGAGAGAGGGAGGGGTGCCTGGGGGGGGGGAAACACACCAATGGGGGCTCCAGCATTCAGAAAAGATTCCAAAGCTGAACTTAGCCTTGTTTGGTTCTTGGCTGGTCTGATGAGACCAAAGTTCCCATAGGGCACAAAAATCTTACTCTCTCTTTTTTTTGTGGTGGTGGTGGTGGGAATGCATCTCTCAGAACTGCCCACCCTGCATACCCACCGGCTGGCTGGAGTTCCTTGGGCAACAGCACCCAGAATCCCCCATCCGCCCCAGCTGGAGGGCGTGCATGGCAGGCCTGCAGGCCCCTCACCTTGGACTTTTCTCCCTTCTTTTGGCAGCCACGGGAACGCCTCTGCCTCCAGCCACGTCTGCAGCTGCCACGTCGACCCAGGCTGGGCCTGCCGTGACCGTGCCACCGGCTCCCCCTGCCACGAGCCTCCCCACCTCCTCCAGCCGCACCACGCCTGCCGCCCCGACCACCGCCCCGCCTCAGAGCTCTACAGGGAGCGAGCCCCGTCCCACAGCGTTCAGCTCCACGCCAGGGAGAGCCACGGCCACCACCTTAGGGGCCTCTTCCACCAGCATGAGAACTGTGGCCCCCCACACCAGCAGCCCAAGCCCTGCCACCCTTCCCCCAAGCAGCCATGCCACTCCTGCCACAGCTCCCGTGAGCTCGGCCACCAAGACCACGGGAGCTGGCCACCTCAGCAGCACTGCCCCTCCGAGCCCGAGCCAAGAGAGCCAAACCACTACCAGACACGCCTCAGTAGCCACCTCCGTCTCCACCGACCTCACCAGCTCCTCCAAGACAAGCCCAGTTAGGACCACCGGTAGCCACGCCAACACAGCCGGCAGCACCAGCACTTCAACGGGTCACACACAACCTCCAAGTACTGGCCACGTAAGCCCCACCGGTAACATCCTGCCTGGTACCACGGTTGGTCACACCAGCCGTGCCACAGCGCCCAGCAGCCGCCCATTGACTGCGGGCACCAGCCATGCCACCACAGGGAGTAGCCACGCCAGCACCACTGGTGGACCTCCAAGCACCAGTCACACCAGCGCTGTGAAGACTACTGCCAGCTCCATCACCACATCCACCCTCTCCACCACCAGTGGCGCCTTCATGCCAAGCAAAGAGAGCATGATGAGTACAACCACAGGCCACACCAGTGCAGTGACCAGCCACGCTGCTTTCCCCACCACGGCGAGCATCCTTACCAGCCCTCATATCAGCCAGGCTAGCACCACCCACAGAACTCCAGGCCCTGGGCCGTCCAGTGTTCGCCCAACCACCAGCATCCGAGTCACCCGTGACACCACTCCCTCCATCCCCAGCCATGCCATGCCCACTGGGGCTGTTGGCCACACTAGCCAAGCCACCACTGCTGGTGACAACAGGCCCAGTACTGCCACGGCGGGCTCCCCTGGGCCAAATACCACCAGCTCTGCCTCTTCTACCAGCCACGCTGGCCACAGTACAAGCAGTGCCACGCCTGGTCTGGCCAACTCTACAGCCACACTCAGCACTACTGCTGTGAGACCCAACACAGAGCTTGGAAGCCAGCCACCGAGCCCCTCCATCCCTCCTAGTGGCCCTAGCCACGTGGGGACTACCTTGAGCAGCACTGCCCAGGCCAAGCCAACCACCAGTGGCCCCACCTCCCCGCTTCCCTCCAGTCAGCAGGCCACCACCCTCACCACGTCTGGCCCCAGCAGCAAACCCCCTAGCCCCAGCACCACCGCCAGCTCCACGCAGGGCAGGCCCACCAGTCCTCATGCATCTAGTACCACGGACAACGGCCAGCTGCTCCCCACGAATTCCCTGCCACCCAGCTCCAGCAGCTCTAGCCCAGCCAGCAGTAGCCACACCATTCCCACCACCAGGCACCCATCCACAGTGGGCCACGTCAGTGCCACATCCACCAGCCAAGGCACACCAGGTGGCACAGGACCTGCACCTACGACCCCAAGTGCCACCCACACAGGTCCCACCACCTCTGGCGTCACAAGTACCACCACCAGCACCACCACCACGAGCCACGCTGGTACTACCCACCCTAACCCCCCTGCATCGCCAGGGACAACCCCGTCTGCTTCTTCTAACCACTCAACCAGCACCTCCACCCCACCGACCATCACCAGCACCAAGATAACCAGCCCAGGAACCACCGCTGGCCCTAGGGTGACAACCACCACCGAAATGGAGGCTTGGACAACCACGGCAAAGCTCCCTCCCATGCCAGAGGCCTCCACCAGAAGCACCACCACGAGCAAGGCCCCCGTGGCACCTCCTGGTAAAAGCCCTTGAGAGTTTCTTAACATGAGAGGGAGGGGAGGAAAACTGAGCACCAGGGTCCCTCTCATGAGTTAAACCTCTTGGAAAGAGCGTCAGGAGTCTTCCACAGAGAGCCCGTGAAATAGCGTGTAAAATTCTCCAAGAAAAATGGGTGAGGGTTAGCTGGGAGTCGAGGAGGGCAAAAAGAGGAACCAGAATCTGGAATTCTCTGGAGAGCCAAGTTATTGATTTATATTTATTTATTATTTCCATTTATATGCCACCCAATTTTCTGAAGGAACTCTGGGCTACTCTTATTGTAACTGATGAAGCTGTTTGGATGAGCAGCGAAACATTCCAATCTCTCAAGAAAAGATGTCCAGTTGCCGTGACTCAACATCAAGATACTCTTCTTGTGATTAGGATTTTTAATGATAACAGCTCTAGCTTTATGCAAAGTGCTGGCCAGATTGTATACTGTATTTGGCCTCTGGCGGGTCTGCATTTAGAGGCCCTTCTCTTTAAAATTCAGGCAGCTATGACCCTCCAGAGCAGTGGTTCTCAACTGGTGGGTCCCCAGATGTTCCTGGACTGCAACTCCCAGAAGCCTTCACCACTCACTATGCTGGAAGGTATTTCTGGGATTTGCAGTTCAGGAACATCTGGGGACCCACTGGTTGAGAACCACTGCTCCAGAACCTCAGGGGTAATTACTTTGTGGTGAGAAAAGCCACTCTGCACATGGTCGGGAGCCTGAGAAGAAGGCCACTCCCATTTAGGAAGGCCTTCCATTTGAACTGACTGAGGGTCAAAACAGAAGTTAAGAAGGAAGTGCCTTTCCTCCATCCACCTTTCCTCCAACCCTGTAGGAAAAGAATTTCTCAGAGGAGGGGGGGGGAATCAGCAAGTCCAATTTGCAAATGAAGTCCAGGTTGGCCTTTCGGCATCCAATCAGAAAAGATTGCAAGATCCGGGAGTGATGCCAGTGAGGTGGTGATGCACGGCCGTGTTTCAGTGCTCAAGGAGCAAACGCGGCACATTGTCTTGTTGAGACCCTGCGGCCCAGCGGTGAGGAGGATGGCTTGAATGGAGGGCATTTGCTGGCCGCCCTCTTACTTGCCTCTCGTTCCTGTAGTAGGTCCAGAGATCTGCACCGTTTCTGGAGACCCCCATTATACCACCTACGACGGCCGCCTCTTCCACTTCATGGGCACCTGCACCTACGTGCTTTCTGCGCTCTGCAATGCCACCTCCGGCCTGCCCGCCTTCCAGGTCCAGGCCACCAACGAACACCGAGGAGCGAACACGAAGGTCTCTTATGTCAAGTCCGTCAGCGTGGAGGTCTACGGGGTCCGGATTGTCCTGCGGAAAGGGCGCAGAGTCACGGTGAGTGTCCTCCATCCAGACCGGAAACCCCGGGCAGCTCCTTCGCCGCCTGCCCTCTCTGGCACTGCAGTCCCTCTGTACGCCTCTTTCCGACGCAGGTGGATGGCCAGAGGGTGACGCTGCCAGTTTCCGTGGCCGAGGGGAGAGTGTCGGTACGCCTGAGCGGCACATTCGTTTTGGTCCAGACGGATTTTGGCCTCTGGGTGCGATTTGACGGCAACCATCATGTGGAGGTCTCTGCCCCACCATCTTACATCGGACAGCTTTGTGGCCTCTGCGGTGAGTGGGATGGGATGCAATGGGGTACCTGGGGAGATGTTTGGCCTCATGAACTACAAATCCCAGAATTCCCCACCCAGTAGGGTCCCGAAACTTTCAGAAGCACCAACACAGGCAACCTGGCAGAATGCAAGCAGGATATGGAGGCTGAAGCAGCACTTAATTATCTGGGAGTCATCCCTGCAAAATGTATTGTTTCCGATCTCTGCTTAAGACTGAGTCCAGTGACCTGGGGTGCATGAAAGTCCCGCCTATGCAACCCTTCCCAGCACCTGTTAAGTATGGGTCGTTAGCTGTGGCCTTGCTGGTGGAGGTGTGAAGTGCTTCTGATTCCTCTGTGGACCGATGAAAGGGCAGCACAATCAATAGGGGAGAGATTGTGTCCGAGGCCCCCACCTCTGTTGAGAGAGATGGAGTTTCAATACATGCATGAGTTGTCTTCCCTGACCCCTCTCTCAAACCACCTCTCTCCTCTGTCTAATTATGTGTACAATACATCCTCATCTTTGAATGAGTGCCCGTTGTCCTTCAGGTGGAGGTGTCCTGCTGATTCTGGTCCTGGGCTGCTGTTGTCCCTCCTATGTTGGGCCATCCTCTTGTTTAGTGGCTGTTTATTTTCTCTAGTGTAGAGGTCTGCGCGCTCCTCACTGCACTGGACCCACATAGACTGGATCTCCTCCTGGGTTTGGTCTCTCTGTCTTCAAGCAGGCGTCTCTCTCGCCCTCCCTTCTCCTGCTTCCAGGGTCTCCTGGGCCCCTCTTACAGCTGCTGCTCACCTTTTTCAGGGAACTACAATGGGCACGCCGCTGACGACAACCTCATGCCCAACGGCACCTCAGCCGGGACGGATGCAGACAGACTGGGCGAAAGCTGGCAGGTCCCGGATGCTGAAGACGCTGCCAGGTGAGCCTTCTGCTGCCCCTCGGCCCAGAACCAACCTGGGTCTCCGTTTTCCCTGGAAAGAGGCCCATGTTCTGGGAGGGATGCCGTCCAAAGAGTGCCCCTCCCTTCCACAAAGGGGCTTTGCGTTGTGGCGGAAGGTAGACCCCTTTCCCCAGCTGGCTGGCATTGCACTCGTTGCACTCGGGCGGGTGCCCTGCAGGAGAACAGCACGGAAAGTGTTTGGGAAGGAGGAAATTCTCCCGAAGGGCCGCAGAGATCTTGTGATGGGGTGGGGAGGCAGGGAGAGTGAGACTGAAGGGAATTTAGGGAGGTGATGGCCAGCACAAGGGAAACGGGAAGACTCATGGTAATTCCGCCCCCCCGCCCCCATTAAAATAATATTCAACATCATTCTTCTTTAAAACTATCTCCTGGAATTGAGCAGAATTTCATTTCATGGCTAGGCAGGCTTGACAGAGGGATGGCAGGAGCCTCGCAGTGCTTTTTCTCTCTCTGGTGTGTGTGTGTGTGTGTGTGTGCGTGCGTGTGCATGTGCGTGCATGGGTAGGTGAGGGTGGATGAGGGAGCGGGCGTGTTGACATCCCAAAGATCCAAGTGTCTCAACAGAACCTACAGATCTCTGTTCTTTGGAGTTTTTATGGACGTATAGAACTGGTCCAGCTCCCTTCTTCCCCCTTCCAGACCTGTTGTATCACATGTCCCATCATTCCCACCCCAATTGCTTGGTGGGTGTTCTCATCTGATGTACGTGTGAAGGGCACTGTTTTTATGTGTGGGTGTATGGGGAGCTGTTTTGTTTTGAGGCGCCACAGGCCTCAACCTCTGAGCTATCTGGCCATTTAAAAACTTGAGTTGCATCGCTGAGGAATCGGACCCGGGCCTCCCGCGTGGCAGACGGGAATTCTACGCCTGGACCACCAGGGCTTCACTCTATTCTAACTTGACCAATTTTAGAGAGCTGGGATGGGTTTGATATTGATCTGACCACCTCTCCTCCCAACCTTTCAGCTGCACCAACACAGGCAACCCGGGAGAGTGTGACCCAGATACCGAGGCTGAAGCTCAGAAGCCCACCAGCTGTGGGATCCTCACCGACCCCAACGGTGAGACTCGGGGTTTCCGTGAAGAGGGCTTTGGTGGCTGGGTTCTCGCCTGAGGGCCTGCGTTTCTGGGCTGTTTGGAAGCCGAAGGGTGGGAGGGCTCGTGTTTTTAACCATTAAAGCAATGGTTCCCAACTGGTGGATCCCCAGATGTTCCTGGACTGCAATTCCCAGAAATCCTGGCCAGCTCAGTTCGTGATGAAGACTTCTGGGAGTTGCAGTCCAGGAACCTCTGGGGACCCACAGGTTGAGAAGCACCGCATTAAAGCCTATCTGTTTTATTAGTCTGGTATCGATTACGTTTCTGTCTCAGTGTCTTTTCAGTGGGCTGAGAGAGACCCACGTGGCGGTCATCTGGCCTACTTGACCCCTCCGGCCAGCCCGGTGGGACGTCCAGAAAACACTTGCTTGTCTTTCTCTAGGAAACGAGCCAGGCATTGCGGATCCGTTCAGAGCCCTTCACCACCTCTTTCTCCCTCCTCCCTCCTCCCCAGGTCCATTTGCCCCCTGCCACAGCAAGGTGCCTCCCGACGGGGCCTTTGAGAACTGCGTGTACGACCTGTGTGGCACCGGAGGAGACACGAGCACCCTCTGCTTTGCCCTGCAGTCCTATGCTGACCGCTGCGCCCAGGCCGGGGTCTCCATCGCCTGGAGGAACAGCAGCTTCTGCCGTGAGTCTTCCCTTGAACCCTCTCTGGCCGGGGAGCTCGTGGGAGCATCCCTGAGTAGAAGGCTCTCCAGGGCTCCTCCACCACCTTCCTCCCCCACACTGGTCTTTAAAGGGTGACCTGACTGACGGACTTACGAGAGGTAGCCATCATAGAATCATAAAATCATAGAGTTGGAGGAGACCTCGAGGGCCAGTCCAACCCCCTGCATGCAGGAACCCCATCACAATATTTCCGACAGATGGCCATCCAGCCTCTGCTTAAAAACCTCCAAAGAAGGAGACTCCACCAACCTCCTTTGGGGCAGCAGCTTTTTCCACTGCCGGACAGCTCTAACGGTCATGAAGTTCTTCCTAATCTGGCCCCTCCTCCATGTGGGTCCCTTCCACGTGGGACTCCCGAGCGTTGCCCCAAAGAAGCTATAGCTTCGAGGGAGCTCTCTGCTGCTGGGCGTGGGGGGCTTACAGTAAAGTTGCTCTTGTTCAGTGGCGTACAGTTGGTTTAGACTTTTAGACTTTCGCCTCCGGCGATGGAGCCCTTTCTTACCATTTCTCGAGGCCATGGGTTCCATTGTTGTACTGCTCTAACAGTTATGGCATTTCCCCCTGCTATTAAGCCTAAATCTGCCTCCCTGTAGAGGCCATCACTTTTTGTCTCCTTTGTTTTTTCACTTGTTTTTGGCCTGATGTGCTAGCACATGGAAATACAGCTACTTCTTCCAGATATATATTGATATAGATTGAACGCCTACTCTCTCTCTCTCTCTCTCTCGTAGCTCTGAACTGCCCTCCTGGCAGCTCCTACACCCCTTGTGGCCCGGCCTGCCCTGTGACCTGCATGGACCCAGACTCCTCGACTGGCTGCCCCGAGATGCCCTGCGTGGAGGGCTGCGTCTGTGATGAAGGCACCGTTCTGAGCGGAGACCGGTGCGTGCCCCTCGCTCAGTGCGGCTGCACAGACCCACAGGGGCAATACCACCCGGTAAGAAGAGACTGCCAGGAGAAAGGAGTGTAGGAACCAGAAGAAGGAAGGGCTGCCCTTTCTGGAAAACACCCGGGAGGTCGGGCCTTAAAGGACAAACCCGCTTCCCGCCAAGAAGGGGAAAGGGCATGAGAGGGGCCAAGGAATAGCCCCCAAATATTCTCACAGGGGATTCTTCTTTTGTTCTCTGTTGAATTTCTGAGAAAAAGATGGAAAGAACTGGGCATGTTGATCCTTGAGGCGGAAAAAAAAGACTAAGGGGAGTCAGGATAGCACCCTTCCATGACTTGAAAGGTTGTGCTAAAGAGGAGGGGTGCCAGGATCTGTTCTCCGTCTCCCCCAGGTTCAGGTCCTGTAATAAAGGGCGCAGCTTAAAGAAAGCCAGATTTAGGCCATGTACCAGGAAAAAACTCGACTGTTAGAGCAGTATGACAAGGGAACCCGTTAAGCCAAGTGGTGGCAAGTGCTCCAGCACTGGAGGCATTCAAGAGAAATGTGGACAAGCATCTGTCCAAGGTCATCCACTGCAACCCCTGCTCCGGGCAGGAACAGAAATCAAAGGATATCTGCCAGGCCAGGTGGTTGTGCAAATTCCTCTCGAGATCACGGGTTCCGTTGTCTTACTGCTCTAACAGGACACTTTTCCTAACATTCAACCAACATCGGGCTTGCTTCCTGTTCCTTGAGCCCATTCTGCAGCTGTTGGAGCTTCAGGGTCAGCTCCAAGGGGCCGCCCCAGGGAGGGAGACTCGCCGTAGTTAAGCCGGGTTCTTCTCTCGACCAATAGCACTCTCTGTCCTCCTCTTCCGCAGGTGGGCGAGACCTGGATAGGGAAGGAGGACTGCAGCCAGCGCTGCACCTGTGGGCCTCTCAACAACATTACCTGCGAAGAATGGAGCTGTAGCCCCGTCCAGGAGTGCCGGCCCCTGGAGGGGCTGCTGGGGTGCCAGGACACAGGTGAGGCCCCTTCCTGGAGCCAGCAGGAATTTGCTGATTGATTGATTGATTGATTGATTGGTTGGTCAATTGATTGGTCAATTGATTGATTGATTGATTTGATTTCCATCCCACTTTTTCCCCCCTCTGGGACCCAGGGTGACCAAGAAGAAAACAAACCTTTTAATTATTTGTGGGCTTTTAAAATATTTTTTTGAATCGACCATGCTGGTTCCCCACCAAGGGAGAAAGGTGAGATAGAAACCCAATGTTTTCATTATTTTGCATACAAAGTGAGATCTTAGAATCCCAGCGCACAAAGGCTGGGATGGATTAGGGAAGAACCATGGCATAGATTTGAAAAGGCTGCCGAACCGGACTCTTCTTTTGCCTGCCACCTCCCCTGGAGAGGGTCAGAAGCTAAAGATGTTTGCAGGGTCTTTTGAGGGGACTTGATTTCAAAACTGGGACCGCCTTGTTTTAAAACAAAATAAAAAATCCCCCTGCCTTGAGCAAGGGGTTGGATTCTGTGGCCTGACAGGCCCTTTCCGACTCATTTGTTCTGTGAGGCTATGAAAATGGAACCAAAAAGCATTCAAATTGTGCATGAAGTCACAGACACAAGGCATGTGTTTAGTGGTACACCCTGCATCCACCTGGAGCACTCTTTTCTGGCCACGTTAACAACCACGAATTATTTTCTTGGGCCTGTAATGAGTTGCACAGTGAGCTGCTTTTGATAAGATGCCCCTCCGAAGCCCCCCCTTCTCCTTTCTGGGCCACCAGCTGCTCCAGCATCCTCCATTCCCCCCCCCCGGCAAGCCGATTCCAGGGTGGGCCTCGTATCCTTTCCTCTTTTTGCTTCCTCCCCCAGGGGTGGCTGCTTGCCACGTGGCCGGGGACCCCCACTACTTCACCTTTGATGGCACCATGGTCTCGTTCATGGGCACCTGCACCTACACGCTGGTGACCGTGTGTGAGAGCGACCCTCGCCTGCCTGCCTTCAACGTCACCGGCAAAAACGAGGAGCGTGGCCAGCCTGAAGAGTCCTACCTGCGCCAGGTGGCCGTGGAAGTGGCCGGGCACACCGTGACTCTGCAGAAAGGTCGCCGGGTGCTGGTAAGGGCCTATCCCGGTGGATTCAGAGAGAACAGAGGACCGCCGGGATGCTCCACTTCTTGGAGAGAAGTGACTTGATGAAAAAGATGGCCCTCCTGAGACCAGCCACGGCCACTGGAGAAGGGTTTTCCACCATTCCGTGGCCGAGGCTGGCAGAAAACTCTTTAGCGCTTTGTTTTGTGAGGAGGAGGACAAGGTCCAATCTCTTGCTTCTGCCCCTAGATTGATGGACAGCGCGTGCGAACACCTGTTGCGGGTCGCATTCCAGGCGTCTCCATTGCCACCAGTGGCATTTATGTTTTCCTTGAGACTGATTTCGGGCTGGTGGTGAAGTTTGATGGAAACCATCACTTGGAGATCCAGCTGCCCGGAACCTATTTCGGAAAGGTAACTCGGTGCCACCCCAACCTCTGACGCATGCGCACGCACGCACACCACACACACATTATGTCTGTGAAGATTCTCAGTCATCCAGGTGAGTTTATCTGGAAGTTGAGTCATGGCTACTGGACTTCTTCTTTGAGAGATAGAAACGTTTTGCTGTTCATCCAAACAGCTTCGTCGG